>JANJGN010000032.1:12871262-13197014 GCA_026770705.1 Isurus oxyrinchus
CAGAGGGTCCCCAGGGAGTATGTCAGTATTTACAGGGGGTCCCTGGGGAGTGTGTCAGTATTTGCAGGGGGCTCTCTGGGCAGTGTGTCAGTATTTACAGGGGGTCCCGGGGGAGTGCGTTAGTATTTACACGGGTTTCCTGGGGAGTGTGTCAGTATTTACAGGGGGTTCTTGGGGAGTGTGTCCAGTATTTACAGGGGGTCCCCGGGGAGTGTGTCAGTATTTACAGGAGGATCCCCAGGGAGTGTGTCAGTATTTAAAAGCAGCTCCCCGGGTAGTGTGTCAGTATTTGCAGGGCTTACCTGGGAATGTGTCAGTATTTACATGGTTGCCCCATGGAGTGTGTCAGTATTTACAGGTTGTGCCCGGGGTGTGTGTCAGTATTTACAGGGTGTCCCCTGGGAGTGTGTCAGTTTTTATAGGGGGTGTCCGGGGCGTGTGTCAGTATTTACAGGGGGGGTCCCCGGGGAGTGTGTCAGCATTTACAGGGTGTACCCGGGAGTTTGTCAGTATTTACAGGGTGTCCCCGGGGGAGTGTGTCAGTATTTACAGGGGATCGCCGGGGAGTGTATCAGTATTTACAGGGGGTCCCCGGGAGTGTGTCAGTATTTACAGGGGGATCACCGGGGAGTGTGTCAGTATTTACATTGGGTCTCCGGGGAGTGTGTCGGTATTTACAGGGGGTCCCCGGGGAGTCTGCCAGCATTTACATCGGCGCCCCGGGGAGTGTGTCAGTATTTACAAGTGCTCCCCGTAGAGTGTGTCAGTATTTACAGGGGGGACACAGGGATTGTGTCTGTATTTGCATTGGGGTCCCCCATGGTGTGTGTTAGTATTTACAGGGGCTCCCCAGGGTGTGTGTGAGTATTTACAGAGGGGTCCCCAGGGAGTATGTCAGTATTTACAGGAGGCTCCCCAGGGAGTGTATCAGTATTTATAGGATGGGTCCCCGGGGAGTGTGTCAGTATTTAAAGGGGGGGTCACTGTTAGTGTGTCAGTATTTACAGGAGGTCCACGGGGAGTGTGTCAGTAATTAAAGGGGGGTCCCCAGGGAATGTGTCAGTATTTACAGAAGGGTCCACGGGGAGTGTGTCAGTATTTACAGGGGGTTTCTGGTGAGTGTGTCAGTATTTACAGGGGCTCCCCGGGAGTGTGTCAGTATTAACAAAAGGGATTCCCCGGGGAGAGTGTCAGTATTTACAGGTGGGTCCCCGGGCATAGTGACAGTATTTACAGGGGGACCCCGGGATGTGTGTCAGTATTTACAGGGGGTCCCCGGGGAGTGTGTCAGTATTTAGAGGGGGATCACCGAGGAGTGTATCAGTATTTAAAGGGGCTCCCCAGGGAGTAATGTCAGTGTTACAGGAGTTCCCCAGGGAGTGTGTCAGTATTTCACAGGGTGTCTCTGGGAGTGTGTCAGTATTTAAAGGGGGGTCCCCTGGGAGTGTGTCAGTATTTACAGGGGGTACCCGTGGAGTGTGTCAGTATTTACAGGGGGTCCCCGGGGTGTGTGTCAGTATTTACAGGGGGTCCCCCGGGTGTGTGTCACTATTTACAGGGGGTCGCTGGGGAGCCTGTCAGTATTTACAGGGGGTCCCCGGGGAGTTTGTCAGTATTTAAAGGGGGGTCCCCTGGGAGTGTGTCAGTATTTACAGGGGGTCCCTGTGGAGTGTGTCAGTATTTACAGGTGCTCCCCGGGGAGTGTGTCAGTATTTACAGTGTGTACCTGGGGAGTGTTTCTGTATTTACAGGGTGTCTTCGGGGAGTGTGTCAGTATTTACATGCGTTTCCTGGGTATTGTGTCAGTATTTACAGGGGATCCCCGCAGTGTGTGTCAGTATTTACAGTGGGGTCCCCGGGGAGTGTGTCAGTATTTACTGGGAGTCCCCGGGGAATGTGTCAGCATTTACAGGGTGTTCCCGGGGTGTGTGTCAGTATTTACAGGGGGTCCCCTGGGAGTGTGTCAGTATTTACAGGGGGTCCCCGGGGAGTGTGTCAGTATTTACTGGGCATCCCTGGGGAGTGTGTCAGTATTTACAGGCGTTCATTGGGGAGTGTGATAGTATTTACAGGAGAGTCCCAATGGAGTGTGTCAGTATTTACAGGGGGTCCCCGGGGAGTGTGTCAGTATTTACAGGGGGTCCCCGAGGAGTGTGTCAGTATTTACACGCGTTTCATGGGGAGTGTGAGACAGTACTTACAGGGGGTCCCCGGTGAGTGTGTCAGTATTTACAGGGGGTCCCCGGCGAGTGTGTCAGTTTTTACAGGGTTTCCCGGGGAGTGTGTCAGTATTTACAGGGGGTCCCCGGGGAGTGTGTCAGTATTTACAGGGGGTCCCCGGGGAGTGTGTCGGTATTTACAGGTGTCCCCAGGGAGTGTGTCAGTATTTACAGTGGGGGTCCCCGGGGAGTGTGTCAGTATTTACTGGGAGTCCCCGGGGAATGTGTCAGCATTTACAGGGTGTTCCCGGGGTGTGTGTCAGTATTTACAGTGGGGTCCCCGGGGAGTGTGTCAGTATTTACTGGGAGTCCCCGGGGAATGTGTCAGCATTTACAGGGGTGTTCCCGGGGTGTGTGTCAGTATTTACAGGGGGTCCCCTGGGAGTGTGTCAGTATTTACAGGGGGTCCCCGGGGAGTGTGTCAGTATTTACTGGGCATCCCTGGGAGTGTGTCAGTATTTACAGGCGTTCATTGGGGAGTGTGACAGTATTTACAGGAGGGTCCCAAGGGAGTGTGTCAGTGTTTAGAGGGGCGTCCCCGGGATGTGTGTCAGTGTTTACAGTGGTTCCCCGGGGAGTGTGTCAGTATTTAGGCGCGTTCCATTGGGAGTGTGTCAGTATTTACAGGGGGGTCCCCAGGGAGTGTGTCAGTATTTACAGGGTGTCCCCGGGCAGTGTGTCAGTATTTACAGGGGGACTCCAGGGGTGTGTGCCAGTATTTACAATTGGTCCCCGGGGAGTGTGTTGGTATTTACAGGGGGGGTCCCCGAGGAGTGTCGGCATTTACAGTGGGTCTCCGGGGAGTGTGTCAATATTTAAAGGGTGTCCCCGGGGAGTGTGTCAGTATTTGCAGGGTGTCCCCGGGGAGTGGGTCAGTATTTACCGGGGGATCCCCGGGGGTGTGTGTCAGTATTTACAGGGTAAGCCCGGGGAGTGTGTCAGTATTTACAGGGGGATCCCCCGGTGCGTGTCAGTATTTACAGGGGGTCCCTGGGGTATGTGTCAGTATTTGCAGGGATGTCCCCGGGGAGTGTGTCACTATTTACAGGGAATCCCGGGGGAGTGTGTCAGTATTTACAGGGGGTCCCCAGGCAGTGTGTCAGTATTTACAGGGGCTCCCTGGGGAGTGTGTCAGTATTTACAGGGTGTCCCTGGGGAGTGTGTCAGTATTTACAGGGTGTCCCCGGTGAGTGTGTCAGTATTTACAGGGCATCCGCGGGGAGTGTGTCAGTATTTACAGGAGGATCCCCACGGTGTGTGTCAGTATTTACAGGTGGCTCCCCGGGGAGTGTGTCAGTATTTACAGGGGGTCTCCGGGGAGTGTGTCAGTATTTACAGGGGGTCCCCGGGGAGTCTGCCAGCATTTACATCGCTGCCCCGGGGAGTGTGTCAGTATTTACAAGTGCTCCCCGTGGAGTGTGACTGTATTTACAGGGGGGACACAGGGATTGTGTCTGTATTTGCATTGGGTCCCCATGGTGTGTGTTAGTATTTACAGGGGCTCCCCAGGGTGTGTGTGAGTATTTACAGAGGGGTCCCCAGGGAGTGTGTCAGTATTTACAGGAGGCTCCCCAGGGAGTGTATCAGTATTTATAGGATGGGTCCCCGGGGAGTGTGTCAGTATTTAAAGGGGGGTCCACTGTTAGTGTGTCAGTATTTACAGGAGGTCCACGGGGAGTGTGTCAGTAATTAAAGGGGGGTCCCCAGGGAATGTGTCAGTATTTACAGAAGGGTCCACGGGGAGTGTGTCAGTATTTACAGGTGGTTTCTGGTGAGTGTGTCAGTATTTACAGGGGCTCCCCGGGGAGTGGGTCAGTATTAACAGGGATTCCCCGGGGAGAGTGTCAGTATTTACAGGTGGGTCCCCGGGCATTGTGTCAGTATTTACAGGGGGACCCCGGGGAGTGTGTCAGTATTTACAGGGGGTCCCCAGGGTGTGTGTCAGTATTTACAGGGGGTACCCGGGGAGTGTGTCAGTATTTACAGGGGGTCCCCGGGGAGTGTCAGTATTTACAGGGGCTTCCCGGGGTGTGTGTCAGTATTTACAGGGGGTCCCCGGGGAGTTTGTCAGTATTTAAAGGGGGGTCCCCAGGAGTCTGTCAGTATTTACAGGGGGTCCCTGAGGAGTGTGTCAGTATTTACAGCTGCTCCCCGGGGAGTATGTCAGTATTTACAGTGTGTACCTGGGGAGTGTGTCAGTATTTACAGGGTGTCTTCGGGGAGTGTGTCAGTATTTACATGCGTTTCCTGGGTATTGTGTCAGTATTTACAGGGGATCCCCGCGGTGTGTGTCAGTATTTACAGTGGGGTCCCCGGGGAGTGTGTCAGTATTTACTGGGAGTCCCCGGGGAATGTGTCAGTATTTAGAGTGTGTCCACGGGGAGTGTGTCAGTATTTACAGGGGGACCCGGGGAGTGTGTCAGTATTTACAGGGCGTCCATGGGGAAAGTGTCATAATTTACAATGGGACCCAGGGTTTGTGTCAGTATTTACAGGGTCTCGCCAGGGAGTATGTCACGATTTACAGGGTTGTCCCCGGGGAGTGTGTCAGTATTTACAGGGGGACCCGGGGAGTGTGTCAGTATTTACAGGGCGTCCATGGGGAAAGTGTCATAATTTACAATGGGACCCAAGGTTTGTGTCAGTATTTACAGGGTCTCGCCAGGGAGTGTGTCACGATTTACAGGGTTGTCCCCGGGGAGTGTGTCAGTATTTACAGGGGGATCACCGGGGAGTGTGTCAGTATTTACAGGGGGTCCCCTTGGAGTGTGTCAGTATTTACAGGGGGGCACCCGGGGAGTGTTTCTGTATTTACAGGGCATCTAGGGGAGTGTGTCAGTATTTGCAGGGTGTCTCCGGGGAGTGTGTCTGTATTTACAGTGGGTTCTCGGGGAGTGTGTCAGTATTTACAGGGGGATCCCCGGGGAATGTGTCAGTATTTACAGGGCGTCCGCGGGGAGTGTGTCAGTATTTACAGGAGGGTCCCCTGGGTGTGTGTCAGTATTTACAGGTGGCTCCCCGGGGAGTGTGTCAGTATTTACAGGGGGTCTCCGGGGCGTGTGTCAGTATTTACAGGGGGTCCCCGGGGAGTGTATCTGTATTTACACGCGTTTCGTGGGGAGTGTGTCAGTATTTACAGGGGGTCCCCGGGGAGTGTGTCAGTATTTACAGGGGTGTCCCCGGGGAGTGTATCTGTATTTACACGCGTTTCGTGGGGAGTGTGTCAGTATTTAGAAGGGGATCCCCGGGGAGTGTTTCAGTATTTACAGGGGCTCCCCAGGGTGTGTGTCAGTATTTACAGGGGTGTCCCCAGTGAGTGTGTCAGTATTTACAGTGGGATCCCCTGGGAGTGTGTCAGTATTTACAGGGGGATCCCCGAGGAGTGTGTCAGTTTTGAAAGGGGCTCCCCGGGGAGTATGTCAGTGTTTACATGGGTTCCCCAGGGAGTGTGTCAGTATTTAAAGGGGGGTCCCCTGGGAGTGTGTCAGTATTTACAGGGTGTCCCTGGGAGTGTGTCAGTATTTACAGGGGGGTCCCCGGGCATTGTGTCAGTATTTACAGTGGGTCCCCGGGGAGTGTGTCAGTATTTACAGGGGCTCCCCGAGGAGTGTGTCAGTATTTACAGGGGGTCCCCGGGGAGTGTGTCAGTATTTACAGGGCGTCCGCGGGTAGTGTGTCAGTATTTACAGGAGTGTCCCCGGGGTGTGTGTCAGTATTTACAGGTGGCTCCCCGGGGAGTGTGTCAGTATTTACAGGGGGTCTCTGGGGAGTGTGTCAGTATTTACAGGGGGTCCCCGGGGAGTCTGCCAGCATTTACAGCGGTGCCCCGGGGAGTGTGTCAGTATTTACAGGGGCTCCCCAGGGTGTGTGTGAGTATTTACAGAGGGGTCCCCAGGGAGTGTGTCAGTATTTACAGGGGGCTCCCCAGGGAGTGTATCAGTATTGATAGGATGGGTCCCCGGGGAGTGTGTCAGTATTTAAAGGGGGGTCCCCTGGGAGTGTGTCAGTATTTACAGGGGGTCCCCGGGGAGTGTGTCAGTATTTACAGTGGCTCCCCGGGGAGTGTATCTGTATTTACACGCGTTTCGTGGGGAGTGTGTCAGTATTTACAGGGGGTCCCCGGGGAGTGTGTCAGTATTTACAGGGGGTCCCCGGGGAGTGTGTCAGTATTTAAAGGGGGTCCCCGTGGTGTGTGTCAGTATTTACAGAGGGTCCCCAGGGAGTATGTCAGTATTTACAGGGGGTCCCTGGGGAGTGTGTCAGTATTTGCAGGGGGCTCTCTGGGCAGTGTGTCAGTATTTACAGGGGGTCCCGGGGGAGTGCGTTAGTATTTACACGGGTTTCCTGGGGAGTGTGTCAGTATTTACAGGGGGTTCTTGGGGAGTGTGTCAGTATTTACAGGGGGTCCCCGGGGAGTGTGTCAGTATTTACAGGAGGATCCCCAGGGAGTGTGTCAGTATTTAAAGCAGCTCCCCGGGTAGTGTGTCAGTATTTACAGGGCTTACCTGGGGAATGTGTCAGTATTTACATGGTTGCCCCATGGAGTGTGTCAGTATTTACAGGTTGTGCCCGGGGAGTGTGTCAGTATTTACAGGGTGTCCCCTGGGAGTGTGTCAGTTTTTATAGGGGGTGTCCGGGGCGTGTGTCAGTATTTACAGGGGGTCCCCGGGGAGTGTGTCAGCATTTACAGGGTGTACCCGGGGAGTTTGTCAGTATTTACAGGGTGTCCCCGGGGAGTGTGTCAGTATTTACAGGGGGATCGCCGGGGAGTGTATCAGTATTTACAGGGGGTCCCCGGGGAGTGTGTCAGTATTTACAGGGGGATCACCGGGGAGTGTGTCAGTATTTACATTGGGTCTCCGGGGAGTGTGTCGGTATTTACAGGGGGTCCCCGGGGAGTCTGCCAGCATTTACATCGGCGCCCCGGGGAGTGTGTCAGTATTTACAAGTGCTCCCCGTAGAGTGTGTCAGTATTTACAGGGGGGACACAGGGATTGTGTCTGTATTTGCATTGGGTCCCCATGGTGTGTGTTAGTATTTACAGGGGCTCCCCAGGGTGTGTGTGAGTATTTACAGAGGGGTCCCCAGGGAGTGTGTCAGTATTTACAGGAGGCTCCCCAGGGAGTGTATCAGTATTTATAGGATGGGTCCCCGGGGAGTGTGTCAGTATTTAAAGGGGGGTCCACTGTTAGTGTGTCAGTATTTACAGGAGGTCCACGGGGAGTGTGTCAGTAATTAAAGGGGGGTCCCCAGGGAATGTGTCAGTATTTACAGAAGGGTCCACGGGGAGTGTGTCAGTATTTACAGGGGGTTTCTGGTGAGTGTGTCAGTATTTACAGGGGCTCCCCGGGGAGTGTGTCAGTATTAACAGGGATTCCCCGGGGAGAGTGTCAGTATTTACAGGTGGGTCCCCGGGCATTGTGTCAGTATTTACAGGGGGACCCCGGGATGTGTGTCAGTATTTACAGGGGGTCCCCGGGGAGTGTGTCAGTATTTAGAGGGGGATCCCCGAGGAGTGTATCAGTATTTAAAGGGGCTCCCCAGGGAGTATGTCAGTGTTTACAGGAGTTCCCCAGGGAGTGTGTCAGTATTCACAGGGTGTCTCTGGGGAGTGTGTCAGTATTTAAAGGGGGGTCCCCTGGGAGTGTGTCAGTATTTACAGGGGGTACCCGTGGAGTGTGTCAGTATTTACAGGGGGTCCCCGGGGTGTGTGTCAGTATTTACAGGGGGTCCCCGGGGTGTGTGTCACTATTTACAGGGGGTCGCTGGGGAGCCTGTCAGTATTTACAGGGGTCCCCGGGGAGTTTGTCAGTATTTAAAGGGGGGTCCCCTGGGAGTGTGTCAGTATTTACAGGGGGTCCCTGTGGAGTGTGTCAGTATTTACAGGTGCTCCCCGGGGAGTGTGTCAGTATTTACAGTGTGTACCTGGGGAGTGTTTCTGTATTTACAGGGTGTCTTCGGGGAGTGTGTCAGTATTTACATGCGTTTCCTGGGTATTGTGTCAGTATTTACAGGGGATCCCCGCAGTGTGTGTCAGTATTTACAGTGGGGTCCCCGGGGAGTGTGTCAGTATTTACTGGGAGTCCCCGGGGAATGTGTCAGCATTTACAGGGTGTTCCCGGGGTGTGTGTCAGTATTTACAGGGGGTCCCCTGGGAGTGTGTCAGTATTTACAGGGGGTCCCCGGGGAGTGTGTCAGTATTTACTGGGCATCCCTGGGGAGTGTGTCAGTATTTACAGGCGTTCATTGGGGAGTGTGATAGTATTTACAGGAGAGTCCCAATGGAGTGTGTCAGTATTTACAGGGGGTCCCCGGGGAGTGTGTCAGTATTTACAGGGGGTCCCCGAGGAGTGTGTCAGTATTTACACGCGTTTCATGGGGAGTGTGACAGTACTTACAGGGGGTCCCCGGTGAGTGTGTCAGTATTTACAGGGGGTCCCCGGCGAGTGTGTCAGTTTTTACAGGGTTTCCCCGGGGAGTGTGTCAGTATTTACAGGGGGTCCCCGGGGAGTGTGTCAGTATTTACAGGGGGTCCCCGGGGAGTGTGTCGGTATTTACAGGGTGTCCCCAGGGAGTGTGTCAGTATTTACAGTGGGGTCCCCGGGGAGTGTGTCAGTATTTACTGGGAGTCCCCGGGGAATGTGTCAGCATTTACAGGGTGTTCCCGGGGTGTGTGTCAGTATTTACAGTGGGGTCCCCGGGGAGTGTGTCAGTATTTACTGGGAGTCCCCGGGGAATGTGTCAGCATTTACAGGGGTGTTCCCGGGGTGTGTGTCAGTATTTACAGGGGGTCCCCTGGGAGTGTGTCAGTATTTACAGGGGGTCCCCGGGGAGTGTGTCAGTATTTACTGGGCATCCCTGGGGAGTGTGTCAGTATTTACAGGCGTTCATTGGGGAGTGTGACAGTATTTACAGGAGGGTCCCAAGGGAGTGTGTCAGTGTTTAGAGGGGCGTCCCCGGGATGTGTGTCAGTGTTTACAGTGGTTCCCCGGGGAGTGTGTCAGTATTTAGGCGCGTTCCATTGGGAGTGTGTCAGTATTTACAGGGGGGTCCCCAGGGAGTGTGTCAGTATTTACAGGGTGTCCCCGGGCAGTGTGTCAGTATTTACAGGGGGGACTCCAGGGGTGTGTGCCAGTATTTACAATTGGTCCCCGGGGAGTGTGTTGGTATTTACAGGGGGGGTCCCCGAGGAGTGTCGGCATTTACAGTGGGTCTCCGGGGAGTGTGTCAATATTTAAAGGGTGTCCCCGGGGAGTGTGTCAGTATTTGCAGGGTGTCCCCGGGGAGTGGGTCAGTATTTACCGGGGGATCCCCGGGGGTGTGTGTCAGTATTTACAGGGTAAGCCCGGGGAGTGTGTCAGTATTTACAGGGGGATCCCCCGGTGCGTGTCAGTATTTACAGGGGGTCCCTGGGGTATGTGTCAGTATTTGCAGGGATGTCCCCGGGGAGTGTGTCACTATTTACAGGGAATCCCGGGGGAGTGTGTCAGTATTTACAGGGGGTCCCCAGGCAGTGTGTCAGTATTTACAGGGGCTCCCTGGGGAGTGTGTCAGTATTTACAGGGTGTCCCTGGGGAGTGTGTCAGTATTTA
The DNA here is from genome assembly GCA_026770705.1 of Isurus oxyrinchus. Taxonomy (NCBI): domain Eukaryota; kingdom Metazoa; phylum Chordata; class Chondrichthyes; order Lamniformes; family Lamnidae; genus Isurus; species Isurus oxyrinchus. Next base: position 12,881,074 of record JANJGN010000032.1, read on the forward strand.
CAGGGTGTCCCCGGTGAGTGTGTCAGTATTTACAGGGCATCCGCGGGGAGTGTGTCAGTATTTACAGGAGGATCCCCACGGTGTGTGTCAGTATTTACAGGTGGCTCCCCGGGGAGTGTGTCAGTATTTACAGGGGGTCTCCGGGGAGTGTGTCAGTATTTACAGGGGGTCCCCGGGGAGTCTGCCAGCATTTACATCGCTGCCCCGGGGAGTGTGTCAGTATTTACAAGTGCTCCCCGTGGAGTGTGACTGTATTTACAGGGGGGACACAGGGATTGTGTCTGTATTTGCATTGGGTCCCCATGGTGTGTGTTAGTATTTACAGGGGCTCCCCAGGGTGTGTGTGAGTATTTACAGAGGGGTCCCCAGGGAGTGTGTCAGTATTTACAGGAGGCTCCCCAGGGAGTGTATCAGTATTTATAGGATGGGTCCCCGGGGAGTGTGTCAGTATTTAAAGGGGGGTCCACTGTTAGTGTGTCAGTATTTACAGGAGGTCCACGGGGAGTGTGTCAGTAATTAAAGGGGGGTCCCCAGGGAATGTGTCAGTATTTACAGAAGGGTCCACGGGGAGTGTGTCAGTATTTACAGGTGGTTTCTGGTGAGTGTGTCAGTATTTACAGGGGCTCCCCGGGGAGTGGGTCAGTATTAACAGGGATTCCCCGGGGAGAGTGTCAGTATTTACAGGTGGGTCCCCGGGCATTGTGTCAGTATTTACAGGGGGACCCCGGGGAGTGTGTCAGTATTTACAGGGGGTCCCCAGGGTGTGTGTCAGTATTTACAGGGGGTACCCGGGGAGTGTGTCAGTATTTACAGGGGGTCCCCGGGGAGTGTCAGTATTTACAGGGGCTTCCCGGGGTGTGTGTCAGTATTTACAGGGGGTCCCCGGGGAGTTTGTCAGTATTTAAAGGGGGGTCCCCAGGAGTCTGTCAGTATTTACAGGGGGTCCCTGAGGAGTGTGTCAGTATTTACAGCTGCTCCCCGGGGAGTATGTCAGTATTTACAGTGTGTACCTGGGGAGTGTGTCAGTATTTACAGGGTGTCTTCGGGGAGTGTGTCAGTATTTACATGCGTTTCCTGGGTATTGTGTCAGTATTTACAGGGGATCCCCGCGGTGTGTGTCAGTATTTACAGTGGGGTCCCCGGGGAGTGTGTCAGTATTTACTGGGAGTCCCCGGGGAATGTGTCAGTATTTAGAGTGTGTCCACGGGGAGTGTGTCAGTATTTACAGGGGGACCCGGGGAGTGTGTCAGTATTTACAGGGCGTCCATGGGGAAAGTGTCATAATTTACAATGGGACCCAGGGTTTGTGTCAGTATTTACAGGGTCTCGCCAGGGAGTATGTCACGATTTACAGGGTTGTCCCCGGGGAGTGTGTCAGTATTTACAGGGGGACCCGGGGAGTGTGTCAGTATTTACAGGGCGTCCATGGGGAAAGTGTCATAATTTACAATGGGACCCAAGGTTTGTGTCAGTATTTACAGGGTCTCGCCAGGGAGTGTGTCACGATTTACAGGGTTGTCCCCGGGGAGTGTGTCAGTATTTACAGGGGGATCACCGGGGAGTGTGTCAGTATTTACAGGGGGTCCCCTTGGAGTGTGTCAGTATTTACAGGGGGGCACCCGGGGAGTGTTTCTGTATTTACAGGGCATCTAGGGGAGTGTGTCAGTATTTGCAGGGTGTCTCCGGGGAGTGTGTCTGTATTTACAGTGGGTTCTCGGGGAGTGTGTCAGTATTTACAGGGGGATCCCCGGGGAATGTGTCAGTATTTACAGGGCGTCCGCGGGGAGTGTGTCAGTATTTACAGGAGGGTCCCCTGGGTGTGTGTCAGTATTTACAGGTGGCTCCCCGGGGAGTGTGTCAGTATTTACAGGGGGTCTCCGGGGCGTGTGTCAGTATTTACAGGGGGTCCCCGGGGAGTGTATCTGTATTTACACGCGTTTCGTGGGGAGTGTGTCAGTATTTACAGGGGGTCCCCGGGGAGTGTGTCAGTATTTACAGGGGTGTCCCCGGGGAGTGTATCTGTATTTACACGCGTTTCGTGGGGAGTGTGTCAGTATTTAGAAGGGGATCCCCGGGGAGTGTTTCAGTATTTACAGGGGCTCCCCAGGGTGTGTGTCAGTATTTACAGGGGTGTCCCCAGTGAGTGTGTCAGTATTTACAGTGGGATCCCCTGGGAGTGTGTCAGTATTTACAGGGGGATCCCCGAGGAGTGTGTCAGTTTTGAAAGGGGCTCCCCGGGGAGTATGTCAGTGTTTACATGGGTTCCCCAGGGAGTGTGTCAGTATTTAAAGGGGGGTCCCCTGGGAGTGTGTCAGTATTTACAGGGTGTCCCTGGGAGTGTGTCAGTATTTACAGGGGGGTCCCCGGGCATTGTGTCAGTATTTACAGTGGGTCCCCGGGGAGTGTGTCAGTATTTACAGGGGCTCCCCGAGGAGTGTGTCAGTATTTACAGGGGGTCCCCGGGGAGTGTGTCAGTATTTACAGGGCGTCCGCGGGTAGTGTGTCAGTATTTACAGGAGTGTCCCCGGGGTGTGTGTCAGTATTTACAGGTGGCTCCCCGGGGAGTGTGTCAGTATTTACAGGGGGTCTCTGGGGAGTGTGTCAGTATTTACAGGGGGTCCCCGGGGAGTCTGCCAGCATTTACAGCGGTGCCCCGGGGAGTGTGTCAGTATTTACAGGGGCTCCCCAGGGTGTGTGTGAGTATTTACAGAGGGGTCCCCAGGGAGTGTGTCAGTATTTACAGGGGGCTCCCCAGGGAGTGTATCAGTATTGATAGGATGGGTCCCCGGGGAGTGTGTCAGTATTTAAAGGGGGGTCCCCTGGGAGTGTGTCAGTATTTACAGGGGGTCCCCGGGGAGTGTGTCAGTATTTACAGTGGCTCCCCGGGGAGTGTATCTGTATTTACACGCGTTTCGTGGGGAGTGTGTCAGTATTTACAGGGGGTCCCCGGGGAGTGTGTCAGTATTTACAGGGGGTCCCCGGGGAGTGTGTCAGTATTTAAAGGGGGTCCCCGTGGTGTGTGTCAGTATTTACAGAGGGTCCCCAGGGAGTATGTCAGTATTTACAGGGGGTCCCTGGGGAGTGTGTCAGTATTTGCAGGGGGCTCTCTGGGCAGTGTGTCAGTATTTACAGGGGGTCCCGGGGGAGTGCGTTAGTATTTACACGGGTTTCCTGGGGAGTGTGTCAGTATTTACAGGGGGTTCTTGGGGAGTGTGTCAGTATTTACAGGGGGTCCCCGGGGAGTGTGTCAGTATTTACAGGAGGATCCCCAGGGAGTGTGTCAGTATTTAAAGCAGCTCCCCGGGTAGTGTGTCAGTATTTACAGGGCTTACCTGGGGAATGTGTCAGTATTTACATGGTTGCCCCATGGAGTGTGTCAGTATTTACAGGTTGTGCCCGGGGAGTGTGTCAGTATTTACAGGGTGTCCCCTGGGAGTGTGTCAGTTTTTATAGGGGGTGTCCGGGGCGTGTGTCAGTATTTACAGGGGGTCCCCGGGGAGTGTGTCAGCATTTACAGGGTGTACCCGGGGAGTTTGTCAGTATTTACAGGGTGTCCCCGGGGAGTGTGTCAGTATTTACAGGGGGATCGCCGGGGAGTGTATCAGTATTTACAGGGGGTCCCCGGGGAGTGTGTCAGTATTTACAGGGGGATCACCGGGGAGTGTGTCAGTATTTACATTGGGTCTCCGGGGAGTGTGTCGGTATTTACAGGGGGTCCCCGGGGAGTCTGCCAGCATTTACATCGGTGCCCCGGGGAGTGTGTCAGTATTTACAAGTGCTCCCCGTAGAGTGTGTCAGTATTTACAGGGGGGACACAGGGATTGTGTCTGTATTTGCATTGGGTCCCCATGGTGTGTGTTAGTATTTACAGGGGCTCCCCAGGGTGTGTGTGAGTATTTACAGAGGGGTCCCCAGGGAGTGTGTCAGTATTTACAGGAGGCTCCCCAGGGAGTGTATCAGTATTTATAGGATGGGTCCCCGGGGAGTGTGTCAGTATTTAAAGGGGGGTCCACTGTTAGTGTGTCAGTATTTACAGGAGGTCCACGGGGAGTGTGTCAGTAATTAAAGGGGGGTCCCCAGGGAATGTGTCAGTATTTACAGAAGGGTCCACGGGGAGTGTGTCAGTATTTACAGGGGGTTTCTGGTGAGTGTGTCAGTATTTACAGGGGCTCCCCGGGGAGTGTGTCAGTATTAACAGGGATTCCCCGGGGAGAGTGTCAGTATTTACAGGTGGGTCCCCGGGCATTGTGTCAGTATTTACAGGGGGACCCCGGGATGTGTGTCAGTATTTACAGGGGGTCCCCGGGGAGTGTGTCAGTATTTAGAGGGGGATCCCCGAGGAGTGTATCAGTATTTAAAGGGGCTCCCCAGGGAGTATGTCAGTGTTTACAGGAGTTCCCCAGGGAGTGTGTCAGTATTCACAGGGTGTCTCTGGGGAGTGTGTCAGTATTTAAAGGGGGGTCCCCTGGGAGTGTGTCAGTATTTACAGGGGGTACCCGTGGAGTGTGTCAGTATTTACAGGGGGTCCCCGGGGTGTGTGTCAGTATTTACAGGGGGTCCCCGGGGTGTGTGTCACTATTTACAGGGGGTCGCTGGGGAGCCTGTCAGTATTTACAGGGGTCCCCGGGGAGTTTGTCAGTATTTAAAGGGGGGTCCCCTGGGAGTGTGTCAGTATTTACAGGGGGTCCCTGTGGAGTGTGTCAGTATTTACAGGTGCTCCCCGGGGAGTGTGTCAGTATTTACAGTGTGTACCTGGGGAGTGTTTCTGTATTTACAGGGTGTCTTCGGGGAGTGTGTCAGTATTTACATGCGTTTCCTGGGTATTGTGTCAGTATTTACAGGGGATCCCCGCAGTGTGTGTCAGTATTTACAGTGGGGTCCCCGGGGAGTGTGTCAGTATTTACTGGGAGTCCCCGGGGAATGTGTCAGCATTTACAGGGTGTTCCCGGGGTGTGTGTCAGTATTTACAGGGGGTCCCCTGGGAGTGTGTCAGTATTTACAGGGGGTCCCCGGGGAGTGTGTCAGTATTTACTGGGCATCCCTGGGGAGTGTGTCAGTATTTACAGGCGTTCATTGGGGAGTGTGATAGTATTTACAGGAGAGTCCCAATGGAGTGTGTCAGTATTTACAGGGGGTCCCCGGGGAGTGTGTCAGTATTTACAGGGGGTCCCCGAGGAGTGTGTCAGTATTTACACGCGTTTCATGGGGAGTGTGACAGTACTTACAGGGGGTCCCCGGTGAGTGTGTCAGTATTTACAGGGGGTCCCCGGCGAGTGTGTCAGTTTTTACAGGGTTTCCCCGGGGAGTGTGTCAGTATTTACAGGGGGTCCCCGGGGAGTGTGTCAGTATTTACAGGGGGTCCCCGGGGAGTGTGTCGGTATTTACAGGGTGTCCCCAGGGAGTGTGTCAGTATTTACAGTGGGGTCCCCGGGGAGTGTGTCAGTATTTACTGGGAGTCCCCGGGGAATGTGTCAGCATTTACAGGGTGTTCCCGGGGTGTGTGTCAGTATTTACAGTGGGGTCCCCGGGGAGTGTGTCAGTATTTACTGGGAGTCCCCGGGGAATGTGTCAGCATTTACAGGGGTGTTCCCGGGGTGTGTGTCAGTATTTACAGGGGGTCCCCTGGGAGTGTGTCAGTATTTACAGGGGGTCCCCGGGGAGTGTGTCAGTATTTACTGGGCATCCCTGGGGAGTGTGTCAGTATTTACAGGCGTTCATTGGGGAGTGTGACAGTATTTACAGGAGGGTCCCAAGGGAGTGTGTCAGTGTTTAGAGGGGCGTCCCCGGGATGTGTGTCAGTGTTTACAGTGGTTCCCCGGGGAGTGTGTCAGTATTTAGGCGCGTTCCATTGGGAGTGTGTCAGTATTTACAGGGGGGTCCCCAGGGAGTGTGTCAGTATTTACAGGGTGTCCCCGGGCAGTGTGTCAGTATTTACAGGGGGGACTCCAGGGGTGTGTGCCAGTATTTACAATTGGTCCCCGGGGAGTGTGTTGGTATTTACAGGGGGGGTCCCCGAGGAGTGTCGGCATTTACAGTGGGTCTCCGGGGAGTGTGTCAATATTTAAAGGGTGTCCCCGGGGAGTGTGTCAGTATTTGCAGGGTGTCCCCGGGGAGTGGGTCAGTATTTACCGGGGGATCCCCGGGGGTGTGTGTCAGTATTTACAGGGTAAGCCCGGGGAGTGTGTCAGTATTTACAGGGGGATCCCCCGGTGCGTGTCAGTATTTACAGGGGGTCCCTGGGGTATGTGTCAGTATTTGCAGGGATGTCCCCGGGGAGTGTGTCACTATTTACAGGGAATCCCGGGGGAGTGTGTCAGTATTTACAGGGGGTCCCCAGGCAGTGTGTCAGTATTTACAGGGGCTCCCTGGGGAGTGTGTCAGTATTTACAGGGTGTCCCTGGGGAGTGTGTCAGTATTTACAGGGTGTCCCCGGTGAGTGTGTCAGTATTTACAGGGCATCCGCGGGGAGTGTGTCAGTATTTACAGGAGGATCCCCACGGTGTGTGTCAGTATTTACAGGTGGCTCCCCGGGGAGTGTGTCAGTATTTACAGGGGGTCTCCGGGGAGTGTGTCAGTATTTACAGGGGGTCCCCGGGGAGTCTGCCAGCATTTACATCGCTGCCCCGGGGAGTGTGTCAGTATTTACAAGTGCTCCCCGTGGAGTGTGTCTGTATTTACAGGGGGGACACAGGGATTGTGTCTGTATTTGCATTGGGTCCCCATGGTGTGTGTTAGTATTTACAGGGGCTCCCCAGGGTGTGTGTGAGTATTTACAGAGGGGTCCCCAGGGAGTGTGTCAGTATTTACAGGAGGCTCCCCAGGGAGTGTATCAGTATTTATAGGATGGGTCCCCAGGGAGTGTGTCAATATTTAAAGGGGGGTCCACTGTTAGTGTGTCAGTATTTACAGGAGGTCCACGGGGAGTGTGTCAGTAATTAAAGGGGGGTCCCCAGGGAATGTGTCAGTATTTACAGAAGGGTCCACGGGGAGTGTGTCAGTATTTACAGGTGGTTTCTGGTGAGTGTGTCAGTATTTACAGGGGCTCCCCGGGGAGTGGGTCAGTATTAACAGGGATTCCCCGGGGAGAGTGTCAGTATTTACAGGTGGGTCCCCGGGCATTGTGTCAGTATTTACAGGGGGACCCCGGGGAGTGTGTCAGTATTTACAGGGGGTCCCCAGGGTGTGTGTCAGTATTTACAGGGGGTACCCGGGGAGTGTGTCAGTATTTACAGGGGGTCCCCGGGGAGTGTCAGTATTTACAGGGGCTTCCCGGGGTGTGTGTCAGTATTTACAGGGGGTCCCCGGGGAGTTTGTCAGTATTTAAAGGGGGGTCCCCAGGAGTCTGTCAGTATTTACAGGGGGTCCCTGAGGAGTGTGTCAGTATTTACAGCTGCTCCCCGGGGAGTATGTCAGTATTTACAGTGTGTACCTGGGGAGTGTGTCAGTATTTACAGGGTGTCTTCGGGGAGTGTGTCAGTATTTACATGCGTTTCCTGGGTATTGTGTCAGTATTTACAGGGGATCCCCGCGGTGTGTGTCAGTATTTACAGTGGGGTCCCCGGGGAGTGTGTCAGTATTTACTGGGAGTCCCCGGGGAATGTGTCAGTATTTAGAGTGTGTCCACAGGGAGTGTGTCAGTATTTACAGGGGGACCCGGGGAGTGTGTCAGTATTTACAGGGCGTCCATGGGGAAAGTGTCAGTATTTACAATGGTACCCAGGGTTTGTGTCAGTATTTACAGGGTCTCGCCAGGGAGTGTGTCATGATTTACAGGGTTGTCCCCGGGGAGTGTGTCAGTATTTACAGGGGGATCACCGGGGAGTGTGTCAGTATTTACAGGGGGTCCCCTTGGAGTGTGTCAGTATTTACAGGGGGGCACCCGGGGAGTGTTTCTGTATTTACAGGGCATCTAGGGGAGTGTGTCAGTATTTGCAGGGTGTCTCCGGGGAGTGTGTCTGTATTTACAGTGGGTTCTCGGGGAGTGTGTCAGTATTTACAGGGGGATCCCCGGGGAATGTGTCAGTATTTACAGGGCGTCCGCGGGGAGTGTGTCAATATTTACAGGAGGGTCCCCTGGGTGTGTGTCAGTATTTACAGGTGGCTCCCCGGGGAGTGTGTCAGTATTTACAGGGGGTCTCCGGGGCGTGTGTCAGTATTTACAGGGGGTCCCCGGGGAGTGTATCTGTATTTACACGCGTTTCGTGGGGAGTGTGTCAGTATTTACAGGGGGTCCCCGGGGAGTGTGTCAGTATTTACAGGGGTGTCCCCGGGGAGTGTATCTGTATTTACACGCGTTTCGTGAGGAGTGTGTCAGTATTTACAAGGGGATCCCCGGGGAGTGTTTCAGTATTTACAGGGGCTCCCCAGGGTGTGTGTCAGTATTTACAGGGGTGTCCCCGAGGAGTGTGTCAGTTTTGAAAGGGGCTCCCCGGGGAGTATGTCAGTGTTTACATGGGTTCCCCAGGGAGTGTGTCAGTATTTAAAGGGGGGTCCCCTGGGAGTGTGTCAGTATTTACAGGGGGTCCCTGGGAGTGTGTCAGTATTTACAGGGGGGTCCCCGGGCATTGTGTCAGTATTTACAGTGGGTCCCCGGGGAGTGTGTCAGTATTTACAGGGGCTCCCCGAGGAGTGTGTCAGTATTTACAGGGGGTCCCCAGGGAGTGTGTCAGTATTTACAGGGCGTCCGCGGGTAGTGTGTCAGTATTTACAGGAGTGTCCCCGGGGTGTGTGTCAGTATTTACAGGTGGCTCCCCGGGGAGTGTGTCAGTATTTACAGGGGGTCTCTGGGGAGTGTGTCAGTATTTACAGGGGGTCCCCGGGGAGTCTGCCAGCATTTACAGCGGTGCCCCGGGGAGTGTGTCAGTATTTACAGGGGCTCCCCAGGGTGTGTGTGAGTATTTACAGAGAGGTCCCCAGGGAGTGTGTCAGTATTTACAGGGGGCTCCCCAGGGAGTGTATCAGTATTTATAGGATGGGTCCCCGGGGAGTGTGTCAGTATTTAAAGGGGGGTCCCCTGGGAGTGTGTCAGTATTTACAGGGGGTCCCCGGGGAGTGTGTCAGTATTTACAGTGGCTCCCCGGGGAGTGTATCTGTATTTACACGCGTTTCGTGGGGAGTGTGTCAGTATTTACAGGGGGTCCCCGGGGAGTGTGTCATTATTTACAGGGGGTCCCCGGGGAGTGTGTCAGTATTTAAAGGGGGTCCCCGTGGTGTGTGTCAGTATTTACAGAGGGTCCCCAGGGAGTATGTCAGTATTTACAGGGGGTCCCTGGGGAGTGTGTCAGTATTTGCAGGGGGCTCTCTGGGCAGTGTGTCAGTATTTACAGGGGGTCCCGGGGGAGTGCGTTAGTATTTACACGGGTTTCCTGGGGGAGTGTGTCAGTATTTACAGGGGGTTCTTGGGGAGTGTGTCAGTATTTACAGGGGGTCCCCGGGGAGTGTGTCAGTATTTACAGGGGGATCCCCAGGGAGTGTGTCAGTATTTAAAGCAGCTCCCCGGGTAGTGTGTCAGTATTTACAGGGCTTACCTGGGGAATGTGTCAGTATTTACATGGTTGCCCCATGGAGTGTGTCAGTATTTACAGGTTGTGCCCGGGGAGTGTGTCAGTATTTACAGGGTGTCCCCTGGGAGTGTGTCAGTTTTTATAGGGGGTGTCCGGGGCGTGTGTCAGTATTTACAGGGGGTCCCCGGGGAGTGTGTCAGCATTTACAGGGTGTACCCGGGGAGTTTGTCAGTATTTACAGGGTGTCCCCGGGGAGTGTGTCAGTATTTACAGGGGGATCGCCGGGGAGTGTATCAGTATTTACAGGGGGTCCCCGGGGAGTGTGTCAGTATTTACAGGGGGATCACCGGGGAGTGTGTCAGTATTTACATTGGGTCTCCGGGGAGTGTGTCAGTATTTACAGGGGGTCCCCGGGGAGTCTGCCAGCATTTACATCGGTGCCCCGGGGAGTGTGTCAGTATTTACAAGTGCTCCCCGTGGAGTGTGTCAGTATTTACAGGGGGGACACAGGGATTGTGTCTGTATTTGCATTGGGTCCCCATGGTGTGTGTTAGTATTTACAGGGGCTCCCCAGGGTGTGTGTGAGTATTTACAGTGGGGTCCCCAGGGAGTGTGTCAGTATTTACAGGAGGCTCCCCAGGGAGTGTATCAGTATTTATAGGATGGGTCCCCGGGGAGTGTGTCAGTATTTAAAGGGGGGTCCACTGTTAGTGTGTCAGTATTTACAGGAGGTCCACGGGGAGTGTGTCAGTAATTAAAGGGGGGTCCCCAGGGAATGTGTCAGTATTTACAGAAGGGTCCACGGGGAGTGTGTCAGTATTTACAGGGGGTTTCTGGTGAGTGTGTCAGTATTTACAGGGGCTCCCCGGGGGAGTGTGTCAGTATTAACAGGGATTCCCCGGGGAGAGTGTCAGTATTTACAGGTGGGTCCCCGGGCATTGTGTCAGTATTTACAGGGGGACCCCGGGATGTGTGTCAGTATTTACAGGGGGTCCCCATGGTGTGTGTTAGTATTTACAGGGGGCTCCCCAGGGTGTGTGTGAGTATTTACAGAGGGGTCCCCAGGGAGTGTGTCAGTATTTACAGGAGGCTCCCCAGGGAGTGTATCAGTATTTATAGGATGGGTTCCCGGGGAGTGTGTCAGTATTTAAAGGGGGGGTCCACTGTTAGTGTGTCAGTATTTACAGGAGGTCCACGGGGAGTGTGTCAGTAATTAAAGGGGGGTCCTCAGGGAATGTGTCAGTATTTACAGAAGGGTCCACGGGGAGTGGTGTCAGTATTTACAGGGGGTTTCTGGTGAGTGTGTCAGTATTTACAGGGGCTCCCCGGGGAGTGGGTCAGTATTAACAGGGATTCCCCGGGGAGAGTGTCAGTATTTACAGGTGGGTCCCCGGGCATTGTGTAAGTATTTACAGGGGGACCCCGGGAAGTGTGTCAGTATTTACAGGGGGTCCCCAGGGTGTGTGTCAGTATTTACAGGGGGTACCCGGGGAGTGTGTCAGTATTTACAGGGGGTCCCCGGGGAGTGTGTCAGTATTTACAGGGGCTTCCCGGGGTGTGTGTCAGTATTTACAGGGGGTCCCCGGGGAGTTTGTCAGTATTTAAAGGGGGGTCCCCAGGAGTCTGTCAGTATTTACAGGGGGTCCCTGAGGAGTGTGTCAGTATTTACAGCTGCTCCCCGGGGAGTATGTCAGTATTTGTACCTGGGGAGTGTGTCTGTATTTACAGTGTGTCTTCGGGGAGTGTGTCAGTATTTACATGCGTTTCCTGGGTATTGTGTCAGTATTTACAGGGGATCCCCGCGGTGTGTGTCAGTATTTACAGTGGGGTCCCCGGGGAGTGTGTCAGTATTTACTGGGAGTCCCCGGGGAATGTGTCAGTATTTAGAGTGTGTCCACGGGGAGTGTGTCAGTATTTACAGGGGGACCCGGGGAGTGTGTCAGTATTTACAGGGCGTCCATGGGGAAAGTGTCAGTATTTACAATGGGACCCAGGGTTTGTGTCAGTATTTACAGGGTCTCGCCAGGGAGTGTGTCACGATTTACAGGGTTGTCCCCGGGGAGTGTGTCAGTATTTACAGGGGGATCACTGGGGAGTGTGTCAGTATTTACAGGGGGTCCCCTTGGAGTGTGTCAGTATTTACAGGGGGGCACCCGGGGAGTGTTTCTGTATTTACAGGGCATCTAGGGGAGTGTGTCAGTATTTGCAGGGTGTCTCCGGGGAGTGTGTCTGTATTTACAGTGGGTTCTCGGGGAGTGTGTCAGTATTTACAGGGGGATCCCCGGGGAATGTGTCAGTATTTACAGGGCGTCCGCGGGGAGTGTGTCAGTATTTACAGGAGGGTCCCCTGGGTGTGTGTCAGTATTTACAGGTGGCTCCCCGGGGAGTGTGTCAGTATTTACAGGGGGTCTCCGGGGCGTGTCTCAGTATTTACAGGGGGTCCCCGGGGGAGTGTGTCAGTATTTACAGGGGTGTCCCCGGTGAGTGTGTCAGTATTTACAGTGGCTCCCCGGGGAGTGTATCTCTATTTACACGCGTTTCGTGGGGAGTGTGTCAGTATTTACAAGGGGATCCCCGGGGAGTGTTTCAGTATTTACAGGGGCTCCCCAGGGTGTGTGTCAGTATTTACAGGGGTGTCCCCGGTGAGAGTGTCAGTATTTACAGTGGGATCCCCTGGGAGTGTGTCAGTATTTACAGGGGGATCCCCGAGGAGTGTGTCAGTATTGAAAGGGGCTCCCCGGGGAGTATGTCAGTGTTTACATGGGTTCCCCAGGGAGTGTGTCAGTATTTAAAGGGGGGTCCCCTGGGAGTGTGTCAGTATTTACAGGGGGTCCCTGGGAGTGTGTCAGTATTTACAGGGGCTCCCCGAGGAGTGTGTCAGTATTTACAGGGGGTCCCCGGGGGAGTGTGTCAGTATTTACAGGGCGTCCGCGGGTAGTGTGTCAGTATTTACAGGAGTGTCCCCCGGGGTGTGTGTCAGTATTTACAGGTGGCTCCCCGGGGAGTGTGTCAGTATTTACAGGGGGTCTCTGGGGAGTGTGTCAGTATTTACAGGGGGTCCCCGGGGAGTCTGCCAGCATTTACAGCGGTGCCCCGGGGAGTGTGTCAGAATTTACAGGTGCTCCCCGTGGAGTCTGTCAGTATTTACAGGGGGGACACGGGGATTGTGTCTGTATTTGCATTGGGTCCCCATGGTGTGTGTCAGTATTTACAGGGGCTCCCCAGGGTGTGTGTGAGTATTTACAGAGGGGTCCCCAGGGAGTGTGTCAGTATTTACAGGGGGCTCCCCAGGGAGTGTATCAGTATTTATAGGATGGGTCCCCGGGGAGTGTGTCAGTATTTAAAGGGGGGTCCCCTGGGAGTGTGTCAGTATTTACAGGGGGTCCCCGGGGAGTGTGTCAGTATTTACAGTGGCTCCCCGGGGAGTGTATCTGTATTTACACGTGTTTCGTGGGGAGTGTGTCAGTATTTACAGGGGGTCCCCGGGGAGTGTGTCAGTATTTACAGGGGGTCCCCGGGGAGTGTGTCAGTATTTACAGGGGGTCCCTGGGCAGTGTGTCAGTATTTAAAGGGGGTCCCCGTGGTGTGTGTCAGTATTTACAGAGGGTCCCCAGGGAGTATGTCAGTATTTACAGGGGGTCCCTGGGGAGTGTGTCAGTATTTGCAGGGGGCTCTCTGGGCAGTGTGTCAGTATTTACAGGGGGTCCCGGGGGAGTGCGTTAGTATTTACACGGGTTTCCTGGGGAGTGTGTCAGTATTTACAGGGGGTTCTTGGGGAGTGTGTCAGTATTTACAGGGGGTCCCCGGGGAGTGTGTCAGTATTTACAGGGGGATCCCCAGGGAGTGTGTCAGTATTTAAAGCAGCTCCCCGGGGAGTGTGTCAGTATTTACAGGGCTTACCTGGGGAATGTGTCAGTATTTACATGGTTGCCCCATGGAGTGTGTCAGTATTTACAGGTTGTGCCCGGGGAGTGTGTCAGTATTTACAGGGTGTCCCCTGGGAGTGTGTCAGTTTTTATAGGGGGTGTCCGGGGCGTGTGTCAGTATTTACAGGGGGTCCCCGGGGAGTGTGTCAGCATTTACAGGGTGTACCCGGGGAGTTTGTCAGTATTTACAGGGTGTCCCCGGGGAGTGTGTCAGTATTTACAGGGGGATCGCCGGGGAGTGTATCAGTATTTACAGGGGGTCCCCGGGGAGTGTGTCAGTATTTACAGGGGGATCACCGGGGAGTGTGTCAGTATTTACATTGGGTCCCTGGGGAGTGTGTCTGTATTTACTGGGCTTTCCCAGGGAGTGTGTCAGTATTTATAGGTGGATCCCCGGTGATTGTGTCAGTATGTACAGGGGACTCTCCAGTGAGTATGTCAGTATTTAGAGTGTGTCCACGTGGAGTGGGCTGTATTTACAGGGTTTCCCCGGGGAGTGTGTCAGTATTTACAGGGGGACCCGTGGAATGTGTCAGTATTTACAGGGCGTCCACGGGGAGTGTGTCAGTATTTACAGTAGTGTCCCGAGGGAGTGTTTCAGTATTTGCAGGGGGTCCCCGGGGAGTGTGTCAGTATTCACAGGGGCCGCTGGGGACTGTGTCAGTATTTTAAGAGGCCCCCCGGCAAGTGTGTTAGTATTTTCAGGGCTTACCTGGGGAATGTGTCAGTATGTGCAGGGGGTCCCCGGGGAGTGTGTCAGCATTTACAGGGTGTGCCTGGGGAATGTGTCAGTATTTACAGGGGGGCCCCCGGGGAGTATGTCAGTATTTACAGGGGGTCCCCGGGGAGTTTGTCAGCATTTACAGGGTGTCCCCGGGGCGTGTGTCAGTACTTACAGGGAGTCCCCGGGGAGTATGTCAGTATTTAAAGGGTGTCCCCGGGGTGTGTGTCACTATTTAAGTGGGTCCCTGGGGAGCGTGTCAGTATTTACAGTGGGTCCCCAGGGAGTTTGTCAGTATTTAAAGGGGTGTCCCCGTGGAGTGTGTCACTATTTAAAGCGGCTCCCTGGCGAGTATGTCAGTATTTACAGGGGGTACCCGGGGAGCGTGTTGGTATTTACAGAGGGGTCCCCGGGGAGTGTGTCAGTATTTAGAGGGGGTCGCCAGGGAGTGTGTCAGTATTTACAGGGGGTGATCCCCGGGGGGTGTGTCAGTATTTACAGGGGGTCCCCGGCGAGTGTGTCAGTATTTACACGGGGGTCACCGGGGAGTGTGTCAGTATTTACAGGGGGTCCCCGGGGAGTGTGTCAGTATTTGCAGGGGGTCCCCAGGGAATGTGTCAGTATTTACAGCGGGGTCCCCAGGGAGTGTGTCAGTATTTACCGAGGATCCTTGGGGAGTGTGTCAGTATTTACAGGGGTCCTCGGGTAGTGTGTCAGTATTTACCGAGGATCCTCGGGGAGTGTGTAAGTCAGAATTTACAGGGCGTCCACGGGGAGTGTTTAAGTATTTACAGCGGCCGCTGGGGAGTGTGTCAGTATTTAAAGCGGCTCCCTGGCGAGTATGTCAGTATTTACAGGGGGTACCCGGGGAGTGTGTTGGTATTTACAGAGGGGTCCCCGGGGAGTGTGTCAGTATGTACAGAGGATCCTCGGGGAGTGTGTCCATATTTACAGGGTGTCCCCGGGGAGTGTGTCAGTATTTACAGGGGAACCCCGGGGAGCGTGTCAGTATTTACAGGGGGCCTCCGGTGAGTGTGTCAGTATTTACAGGGGTTCCCCGGGAAGTGTGTCAGTATTTACAGGGATTTCCTTGGGAGTGTGTCAGTATTTACAGGGTATCCAGGTGAATGTGTCAGTATTTACAAGGTGTCCCCAGGGAGTGTGTCAGTATTTACAGGTGGTCCCCCGGAGTGTGTCGGTATTTACAGGGGGTCCCCGGGGAGTGTGTCAGTATTTACAGGGGTGTCCCTGGGAAGTGTGTCACTATTTACAGCGGTATCCCCGGGGAGTGTGTCATTATTTACAGGGGGCTCCCCAGGGAGTGTGTCAGTATTTAGAGTGTGTCCACGGGGAGTGAGCTGTACTTACAGGGATTCCCCGGGGAGTGTGTCAGTATTTACAGGGTGACCAGGGGAGTGTGTCAGTGTTTACAGGGCGTCCACGGGGAGTGTGTCTGTATTTACAGGGGGTCCCCGGGGAGTGTGTCAGTATTTACAGGGGCCGCTGGGGAGTGTGTCAGTATTTTAAGAGGCCCCCTGGCGAGTGTGTTAGTATTTTCCAGGCTTACCTGGGTAAAGTGTCAGTATTTACAGGGGGTCCCCGGGGAGTGTGTCAGCATTTACAGGGTGTCCCCGGGGAATGTGTCAGTATTTACAGGGGGTCCCCGGGGAGTTTGTCAGCATTTACAGGGTGTCCCCGGGGCGTGTGTCAGTACTTACAGGGTGTCCCCGAGGAGTGTGTCAGTATTTAAAGGGTGTCCTCGGGGAGTGTGTGTCAGTATTTACAGGGAGTCCCCGGGGTGTGTGTCACTATTTACAGGGGGTCCCTGGGGAGCGTGTCAGTATTTACAGTGGGTCCCCGGGGAGTTTGTCAGTATTTAAAGGGGGGTCCCCGTGGAGTGTGTCAGTATTTACAGGGCGTCCGCGGGGAGTGTGTCAGTATTTACAGGAGGGTCCCCGGGGTGTGTGTCAGTATTTACAGGTGGCTGCCCGGGGAGTGTGTCAGTATTTACAGGGGGTCTCTGGGGAGTGTGTCAGTATTTACAGGGGGTCCCCGGGGAGTCTGCCAGCATTTACAGCGGTGCCCCGGGGAGTGTGTCAGTATATACAGGGGCTCCCCGTGGAGTGTGTCAGTATTTACAGGGGAGACACAGGGATTGTGTCTGTATTTGCATTGGGTCCCCATGGTGTGTGTCAGTATTGACAGGGGCTCCCCAGGGTGTGTGTGAGCATTTACAGTGGGGTCCCCAGGGAGTGTGTCAGTATTTACAGGGGGCTCCCCAGGAAGTGTATCAGTATTTATAGGATGGGTCCCCGGGGAGTGTGTCAGTATTTAAAGGGGGGTCCCCTGGGAGTGTGTCAGTATTTACAGGGGTCCCCGGGGAGTGTGTCAGTATTTACAGTGGCTCCCCGGGGAGTGTATCTGTATTTACACGCGTTTCGTGGGGAGTGTGTCAGTATTTACAGGGGGTCCCCGGGGTGTGTGTCAGTATTTACAGGTGGCTGCCCGGGGAGTGTGTCAGTATTTACAGGGGGTCTCTGGGGAGTGTGTCAGTATTTACAGGGGGTCCCCGGGGAGTCTGCCAGCATTTACAGCGGTGCCCCGGGGAGTGTGTCAGTATATACAGGGGCTCCCCGTGGAGTGTGTCAGTATTTACAGGGGAGACACAGGGATTGTGTCTGTATTTGCATTGGGTCCCCATGGTGTGTGTCAGTATTGACAGGGCGTCCACGGGGAGTGTGTCTGTATTTACAGGAGTGTCCCCAGGGAGTGTTTCAGTATTTGCAGTTGGTCCCCGGGGAGTGTGTCAGTATTTACAGGGGCCGCTGGGGAGTGTGTCAGTATGTAAAGCGGCTCCCCGGCGAGTATGTCAGTATTTACAGGAGTGTCCCCAGGGAGTGTTTCAGTATTTGCAGGGCGTCCCCGGGGATTGTGTCAGTATTTACAGGGGTCTCCCCAGTGAGTGTGTCAGTATTTAGAGTGTGTCCACGTGGAGTGGGCTGTATTTACAGGGGTTCCCCGGGGAGTGTGTCAGTATGTACAGAGGATCCTCGGGGAATGTGTCAGTATTTACAGGGTGTCCCCTTGGAGTGTGTCAGTATTTAGAGGGGGGTCGCAAGGGAGTGTGTCAGTTTTTACAGGGGGGTGATCCCCGGGGGGTGTGTCAGTATTTACAGGGGGTCCCCGGGGAGTGTGTCAGTATTTACAGGGGGGTCACCGGGGAGTGTGTCAGTATTTACAGGGGGTCCCCGGGGAGTGTGTCAGTATTTACCGGGGGATGCCCAGGGAGTGTGTCAGTATTTACACGGGTTCCCCAGGGAGTGTGTCAGTATTTCCAGGGGGTCCCCGAGGAATGTGTCAGTATTTACAGGGGGTCCCCAGGGAGTGTGTCAGTATTTTCAGGGGGTCCCCAGGGAGTGTGTCAGTATTTACCGAGGATCCTTGGGGAGTGTGTCAGTATTTACAGTGAGGTCCACAGGGAGTGTGCCAGTATTTACAGGGGTCCCCGGGGAGTGTGTCAGTATTTACCGAGCATCCTCGGGGAGTGTGTCAGTATTTACAAGCGTTCCCTGGGGAGTGTGTCAGTATTTACAGGGGATCCTCGGGAAGTGTGTCAGTATTTACAGGGTGTCGCCGGGGAGTGTGTCAGTATTTAAAGGACATCCACTGGGAGTGTGTCAGTATTTACAGGGTGTCGCCGGGGAGTGTGTCAGTATTTAAAGGACATCCACTGGGAGTGTGTCAGTATTTACAGGAGTCTCCCCAGGGAGTGTTGTCAGTATTTACAGGGTGTCCCCGGGGAGTGTGTCAGTATTTACAGGGGCCGCTGGGGAGTGTGTCAGTATTTAAAGCGGCTCCCCAACGAGTGTGTCAGTATTTACAGGGGTTACCTGGGGAGTGTGTCAGTATTTACAGGGGTTCCCTAGAGAGTGTGTCAGTATTTACAGGGTGTGCCCGGGGGGTGTGTCAGTATTTACAGGGTGTCCCCTGGGAGTGTGTCAGTATTTACAGGGGGTCCCCGGTGAGTGTGTCAGTATTTACAGGGGGGTCACCGCGGAGTGTGTCAGCATTTACAGGGGTGTCCCCGGGGAGTGTGTCAGTATTTACAGGGGGTCCCCAGGGAGTGTGTCAGTATCTACCGAGGATCCTTGTGGAGTGTGTCAGTATTTATAGGGAGGTCCACAGGGAGTGTGTCAGTATTTACAGGGTCCCCGGGGAGTGTGTCAGTATTTACTGAGGATCCTCGGGGTGTGTGTCAGTATTTACAGGGGTGACACGGCGATTGTGTCTGTATTTGCATTGCGTCCCCAGGGTGTGTGTCAGTATTTACAGGGGCTCCCCAGGGTGTGTGTGAGTATTTACAGAGGGGTCCCCAGGGAGTGTGTCAGTATTTACAGGGGGGTCACCGTGGAGTGTGTCAGTATTTACAGGGGTGTCCCCAGGGAGTGTGTCAGTATTTATAGGATGGGTCCCCGGGGAGTGTGTCAGTATTTACAGGGGGTCCCTGGGGTTGTGTCAGTATTTACAGGGGGTCCCCGGTGAGTGTGTCAGTATTTACAGGGGGGGCACCGCGGAGTGTGTCAGTATTTACAGGGGTGTCCCCGGGGAGTGTGTCAGTATTTACAGGGGGTCCCCGGGGAGTGTGTCAGTATTTACAGGGGGTCCCCATTGAGTGTGTCAGTATTTACAGGGGTCCCTGGGGAGTGTGTCAGTATTTACCGAGGATCCTCGGGGAGTGTGTCAGTATTTACAGGGAGGTCCACAGGGAGTGTGTCAGTATTTACCGGGGTCCCCGGGGAGTGTGATAGTACTTATAACCGTTCCCTGGCGAGTGTGTCAGTATTTACAGAGGATTCTCGGGGAGTGTGTCAGTATTTACAGGGTGTCGCCGAGGAGTGTGTCAGTATTTACAGGGTGTCCCCGGGGAGTGTGTCAGTATTTACAGGGTGTCCCCGGGGAGTGTGTCAGTATTTACAGGGTGTCCCGGGGGAGTGTGTCAGTAGTTACAGGGGGTCCCCGGGGAGTGTGTCAGTATTTACAGGGTGTCCCCGGGGAGTGTGTCAGTAGTTACAGGTGGTCCCCGGGGAGTGTGTCAGTATTTACAGGGTGTCCCCGGGGAGTGTGTCAGTATTTACAGGGGTACCCGGGGAGTATGTCAGTATTTACCGAGGATCCTCGGGGAGTGTGTCAGTATTTACAGGGAGGTCCACAGGGAGTATGTAAATATTTACCGGGGGCCCCCGGGGAGTGTGTCAGTATTTACCGGGGTCCCCGGGGAGTGTGTCTGTATTTACAGGGGGTCCCCGGGGAGTGTGTCAGTATTTACAGGGGGTCCCGGTGTGTGTGTCAGTATTTACAGGGGGTCCCCGGGGAGTGTGTCAGTATTTACAGGGGGTCCCTGGAGAGTGTGACAGCATTTACAGGGGGCTCTCTGGGCAGTGTGTCAGTATTTACAGGGGGTCCCCAGGCAGTGTGTCAGTATTTACACGGGTTTCCTGGGGAGTGTGTCAGTATTTACAGGGGGTTCTCGGGGGGTGTGTCAATATTTACAGGGGGTCCCCTGGGAGTGTGTCAGTATTTACACGGGTTTCCTGGGGAGTGTGTCAGTATTTACAGGGGGTTCTCGGGGAGTGTGTCAATATTTACAGGGGGTCCCCTGGGAGTGTGTCAGTATTTACAGGGGGTCCCCGGGGAGTGTGTCAGTATTTACAGCGGGATCCCCAGGGAGTGTGTCAGTATTTAAAGCAGCTCCCCAGGGTGTGTGTCAGTATTTACAGGGCTTACCTGGGGAATGTGTCAGTATTTACAGGGGTTCCCCATGGAGTGTGTCAGTGTTTACAGGTTGTGCCTGGGGAGTGTGTCAGTATTTACAGGGTGTCCCCTGGGAGTGTGTCAGTATTTATGATGGGTCCCCGGGTAGTGTGTCAGTATTTACAGGGGGTCCCCGGGGAGTGTGTCAGCATTTACAGGGTTCACCCGGGGATTTTGTCAGTATTTACAGGGTGTCCCCGGGGTGTGTGTCAGTATTTACAGGGGGATGCCCAGGGAGTGTGTCAATATTTACAGCGGTGTCCCCGGGGAGTGTGTCAGTATTTACAGGGGGATCGCCGGGGAGTGTGTCAGTATTTACAGGGGGTCCCTGGGGAGTGTGTCAGTATTTACAGGGCTTCCCCAGGGAGTGTGTCAGTATTTATATGTTGATCCCCGGGGATTGTGTCAGTATTTACAAAGTGTCCCCGGGGAGTGTGTCAGTATTTACAGGGGGTCCCCGGTGAGTGTGTCAGTATTTACAGGGGGTCCCTGGGGAGTGTGTCAGTATTTACAGGGGGCTCTCTGGGCAGTGTGTCAGTATTTACAGGGGGTCCCCGGGGAGTGTGTCAGTATTTACACGGGTTTACTGGGGAGTGTGTCAGTATTTACAGGGGGAACCCCAGGGAGTGTGTCAGTATTTAAAGCGGCTCCCCGGAGAGTGTGTCAGTATTTACAGGGCTTACCTGGGGAATGTGTCAGTATTTACAGGGGTTTCCCATGGAGTGTGTCAGTATTTACAGGGTGTCCCCTGGGAGTGTGTCAGTGTTTATAGTGTGTCCCCGGGTAGTGTGTCAGTATTTACAGGGTGTCCCCGGGTAGTGTGTCAGCATTTACTGGGTGTGCCCGGGGTGTTTGTCAGTATTTACAGGGGCGTCCCCGGGGTGTGTGTCAGTATTTACAGGGGGATGCCCAGGGAGTGTGTCAATATTTACAGGGGTGTCCCCGGGGAGTGTGTCAGTATTTACAGGGGGATCACCGGGGAGTGTGTCAGTATTTACAGGAGGTCCCTGGGGCGTGTGTCAGTATTTACAGGGCTTCCCCAGGGAGTGTGTCAGTATTTAGAGTGTGTCCACGTGGAGTGTGCTGTATTTACAGGGGTTCCCCGGGGAGTGTGTCAGTATGTACAGAGGATCCTCGGGGAATGTGTCAGTATTTACAGGGTGTCCACAGGGAGTGTGTCAGTATTTACAGGAGTGTCCCCAGGGAGTGTGTCAGTATTTAAAGGGGGGTCCCCGGGGAGTGTCTCAGTATTTACATGGTGTCGCCGGGGAGTGTGTCAGTATTTACAGGGGGTCCCCGGGGAGTGTGTCAGTATTTATAGGGGGTCCCAGGGGAGTGTGTCTGTTTTTACAGGGGCCACTGGGGGAGTGTGTCAGTATTTAAAGCGGCTCCCCGGCGAGTGTGTCAGTATTTACATGGTGTCGCCGGGGAGTGTGTCAGTATTTACAGGGGCCACTGGGGAGTGTGTCAGTATTTACATGGTGTCGCCGGGGAGTGTGTCAGTATTTACAGGGGCCACTGGGGAGTGTGTCAGTATTTACAGGGGCCACTGGGCAGTGTGTCAGTATTTAAAGCGGCTCCCCGGCGAGTGTGTCAGTATTTACAGGGGGTCCCCGGGGAGTGTGTCAGTATTTACAGGGGCCACTGGGGAGTGTGTCAGTATTTAAAGCGGCTCCCCGGCGAGTGTGTCAGTATTTTCAGGGCGTCGCCGGGGAGTGTGTCAGTATTTAAAGGTTATCCACTGTGAGTGTTTCGGTATTTACAGGAGTGTCCCCAGGGAGTGTTTCAGTATTTACAGGGGGATCCCTGGGGAGTGTGTCAGTATTTACAGGGGGCTTCCCAGGGAGTGTGTCAGTATTTAGAGTGTGTCCAAGGGGAGTAGGCTGTATTTACAGGGGTTCCCCGGGGAGTGTGTCAGTATTTACAGGTGGTCCCAGGGAGTGTGTCAGTATTTGCAGGGCGTCCACGGGGAGTGTGTCAATATTTACAGGAGTGTCCCCAGGGAGTGTGTCATATTTACAGGGCGTCCACGGGGAGTGTGTCAGTATTTACAGGGGCCGCTGGGGAGTGTGTCAGTATTTACAGTGGGTCCCCGGGGGAATGTGTCAGTATTTACAGGGGGTCCCTGGGGAGTGTGTCAGTATTTACAGGGGGTCCCTGGGGAGTGTGTCAGTATTTACAGTGGGTCCCCGGGGAGGTGTCAGTATTTACAGGGTGTGCCCGGGAAGTGTGTCAGTATTTACAGGGTGTCCCCGGGGAGTGTGTCAGCATTTACAGGTGTGCCTGGGGAGTGTGTAAGTATTTACAGGTCGTGCCTGGGGAGTGTGTCAGTATTTACTTTGGGTCCCCGGGGAGTGTGTCAGTATTTACAGTGGGTACCCGGGGAGTGTGTCAGTATTTACAGGGGGGCCCCTGGGAGTGTGTCAGTATTTACAGAGGATTCTCGGCGAGTGTGTCAGTATTTACAGGGTGTTGCCGGGGTGTGTGTCAGTATTTAAAGGGCATCCACTGGGAGTGTGCCAGTATTTACAGTAGTGTCCCCAGGGAGTGTGTCAGTATTTACAGGGGTTCCCCAGGGAGAGTGTCAGTATTTACAGCGTGTGCCCGGGGTGTGTGTCAGTATTTACAGGGGGTCCCCGGGGAGTGTGTCAGTATTTACAGGGGTTCCCCAGGGATTGTGTCAGCATTTACAGGGTGTGCCCGGGGAGTGTGTCAGTAGTTACAGGGTGTCCCCAGGGAGTGTGTCAGTAGTTACAGGGTTTGCCCGGGGAGTGTGTCAATATTTAAAAGGAGTCCCCGGGCAGTGTGTCAGTATTTACAGGGGGTCCCCGGAGAGTGTGTCTGTAATCACAGGGGGTCCCTGTGGTGTGCATCAGTATTTACAGGGGCTCCCCGTGGAGTGTGTCAGTATTTACAGGGGGGTCCCCGGGGTGTGTGTCAGTATTTACAGGTGGCTCCCCGGGGAGTGTGTCAGTATTTACAGGGGGTCTCCGGGGAGTGTGTCAGTATTTACAAGGTGTCCCCAGGGACTGTTTCAGTAATTACAGGGGATCCCCGAGGAGTGTGTCGGTATTGACAGGGGTTCCCCGGGGAGTGTGTCAGTATTTACAGGGGTGTCCCTGGGGAGTATGTCACTATTTAAGGGGGATGCCCAGGGAGTGTTTCAGTATTTACAGGGCTGTCCCGGGGAGTGTGTCAGTATTTACAGGGGGTTCCCCGGGAGAGTGTCAGTATTTACAGCGGCTTCCCCAGGGACTGTGTCAGTATTTACAGGGGGATCCCAGGGGAGTGTGTCAGTATTTACAGGGGTATCCCTGGGGAGTGTGTCAGTATTTACAGGGGGATGCCCTGGGAGTGTTTCAGTATTTACACGGCTGTCCCCGGGGAGAGTGTCAGTATTTACAGGGGCTTCCCCCGGGACTGTGTCAGTATTTACAGGGGATCCCCGGGGATTGTGTCAGTATTTACAGGGGGCTCCCCAGGGAGTGTGTCAGTATTTAAATTGTGTCCACGGGGAGTGGGCTGTATTTACAGGGATTCCCCGGGGAGTGTGTCAGTATTTACAGGGTGACCAGGGGAGTGTGTCAGTATTTACAGGGCGTCCACAGAGAGTGTGTCAATATTTACAGGAGTGTCCCCAGGGAGTGTGTCAGTATTTACAGGGTGTCCCTGGGGAATGTGTAAGTATTTACAGGGGCCGCTGGGGAGAGTGTCAGTATTTAAAGCGGCTCCCCGATGAGTGTGTTATTACTTACAGGGGTTACCTGGAGAGTGTGTCAGTATTTACAGGGGTTCCCCAGGGAGAGTGTCAGTATTTACAGCGTGTGCCCGGGGTGTGTGTCAGTATTTACAGGGGGTCCCCGGGGAGTGTGTCAGTATTTACAGGGGGTCCCCAGGGAGTGTGTCAGTACTTACAGGGTTTGCCCGGGGAGTGTGTCAATATTTAAAAGGAGTCCCCGGGCAGTGTGTCAGTATTTACAGGGGGTCCCCGGGGAGTGTGTCTGTAATCCCAGGGGGTCCCTGTGGTGTGCATCAGTATTTACAGGGGCTCCCCGTGGAGTGTGTCAGTATTTACAGGGGGGTCCCCGGGGTGTGTGTCAGTATTTACAGGTGGCTCCCCGGGGAGTGTGTCAGTATTTACAGGGGATCCCCGGGGAGTGTGTCAGTATTTACAGGGTGGTCCCCAGAGACTGTTTCAGTAATTACAGGGGATCCCCGAGGAGTGTGTCAGTATTTTCAGGGGGTCCCCGGGGAGTGTGTCAGTATTTACAGGCGGTTCCCGGGGAGTGTGTCAGTATTTACAGGGGGTACCTGGGGAGTGTGTCAGTATTTACAGGAGTGTCCCCAGGGAGTGTGTCAGTATTTGCAGGGGGACCCCGGGGAGTGTGTCAGTTTTTTCAGGGGCCGCTGCGGAGTGTGTCAGTATTTAAAGTGGCTCCCCGGCGAGTGTGTTTGTATTTACAGGGGTTACCTGGGGAGTGTGTCAGTATTTACAGGGGGTCCCTGGGGAGTGTGTTAGTATTTACAGGGGGCTCTCTGGGCAGTGTGTCAGTATTTACAGGGGGTCCCCGGGGAGTGTGTCAGTATTTACACGGGTTTACTGGGGAGTGTGTCAGTATTTACAGGGGGAACCCCAGGGAGTGTGTCAGTATTTAAAGCGGCTCCCCGGAGAGTGTGTCAGTATTTACAGGGCTTCTCTGGGGAATGTGTCAGTATTTACAGGGGTTTCCCATGGAGTGTGTCAGTATTTACAGGGTGTCCCCTGGGAGTGTGTCAGTGTTTATAGTGTGTCCCCGGGTAGTGTGTCAGTATTTACAGGGTGTCCCCGGGGAGTGTGTCAGCATTTACTGGGTGTGCCTGGGGAGTTTGTCAGTATTTACAGGGCGTCCCCGGGGTGTGTGTCAGTATTTACAGGGGGATGCCCAGGGAGTGTGTCAATATTTACAGGGGTGTCCCCGGGGAGTGTGTCAGTATTTACAGGGGGATCACCGGGCAGTGTGTCAGTATTTACAGGAGGTCCCTGGGGAGTGTGTCAGTATTTACAGGGCTTCCCCAGGGAGTGTGTCAGTATTTAGAGTGTGTCCACGTGGAGTGTGCTGTATTTACAGGGGTTCCCCGGGGAGTGTGTCAGTATGTACAGAGGATCCTCGGGGAATGTGTCAGTATTTACAGGGCGTCCACGGGGACTGTGTCAGTATTTACAGGAGTGTCCCCAGGGAGTGTGTCAGTATTTAAAGGGGGTCCCCGGGGAGTGTGTCAGTATTTACATGGTGTCGCCGGGGAGTGTGTCAGTATTTACAGGGGGTCCCCGGGGAGTGTGTCAGTATTTATAGGGGGTCCCAGGGGAGTGTGTCTGTTTTTACAGGGGCCATTGGGGAGTGTGTCAGTATTTAAAGCGGCTCCCCGGCGAGTGTGTCAGTATTTACATGGTGTCGCCGGGGAGTGTGTCAGTATTTACAGGGGCCACTGGGGAGTGTGTCAGTATTTACATGGTGTCGCCGGGGAGTGTGTCAGTATTTACAGGGGCCACTGGGGAGTGTGTCAGTATTTACAGGGGCCACTGGGCAGTGTGTCAGTATTTAAAGCGGCTCCCCGGCGAGTGTGTCAGTATTTACAGGGGGTCCCCGGGGAGTGTGTCAGTATTTACAGGGGCCACTGGGGAGTGTGTCAGTATTTAAAGCGGCTCCCCGGCGAGTGTGTCAGTATTTTCAGGGCGTCGCCGGGGAGTGTGTCAGTATTTAAAGGTTATCCACTGTGAGTGTTTCGGTATTTACAGGAGTGTCCCCAGGGAGTGTTTCAGTATTTACAGGGGGATCCCTGGGGAGTGTGTCAGTATTTACAGGGGGCTCCCCAGGGAGTGTGTCAGTATTTAGAGTGTGTCCAAGGGGAGTAGGCTGTATTTACAGGGGTTCCCCGGGGAGTGTGTCAGTATTTACAGGTGGTCCCAGGGAGTGTGTCAGTATTTGCAGGGCGTCCACGGGGAGTGTGTCAATATTTACAGGAGTGTCCCCAGGGAGTGTGTCATATTTACAGGGCGTCCACGGGGAGTGTGTCAGTATTTACAGGGGCCGCTGGGGAGTGTGTCAGTATTTACAGTGGGTCCCCGGGGAATGTGTCAGTATTTACAGGGGGTCCCTGGGGAGTGTGTCAGTATTTACAGGGGGTCCCTGGGGAGTGTGTCAGTATTTACAGTGGGTCCCCGGGGAGGTGTCAGTATTTACAGGGTGTGCCCGGGAAGTGTGTCAGTATTTACAGGGTGTCCCCGGGGAGTGTGTCAGCATTTACAGGTGTGCCTGGGGAGTGTGTAAGTATTTACAGGTCGTGCCCGGGGAGTGTGTCAGTATTTACTTTGAGTCCCCGGGGAGTGTGTCAGTATTTACAGTGGGTACCCGGGGAGTGTGTCAGTATTTACAGGGGGTCCCCTGGGAGTGTGTCAGTATTTACAGAGGATTCTCGGCGAGTGTGTCAGTATTTACAGGGTGTCGCCGGGGTGTGTGTCAGTATTTAAAGGGCAACCACTGGGAGTGTGCCAGTATTTACAGTAGTGTCCCCAGGGAGTGTGTCAGTATTTACAGGGGGTCTCCGGGGAGTGTGTCAGTATATACAAGGTGTCCCCAGGGACTGTTTCAGTAATTACAGGGGATCCCCGAGGAGTGTGTCGGTATTGACAGGGGTTCCCCGGGGAGTGTGTCAGTATTTACAGGGGTGTCCCTGGGGATTATGTCACTATTTACAGGGGGATGCCCAGGGAGTATTTCAGTAATTACAGGGCTGTCCCGGGGAGTGTGTCAGTATTTACAGGGGGTTCCCCGGGAGAGTGTCAGTATTTACAGCGGCTTCCCCAGGGACTGTGTCAGTATTTACAGGGGTATCCCTGGGGAGTGTGTCAGTATTTACAGGGGGATGCCCTGGGAGTGTTTCAGTATTTACACGGCTGTCCCCGGGGAGAGTGTCAGTATTTACAGGGGCTTCCCCCGCGACTGTGTCAGTATTTACAGGGGGATCCCCGGAGATTGTGTCATTATTTACAGGGGGCTCCCCAGGGAGTGTGTCAGTATTTAAATTGTGTCCACGGGGAGTGGGCTGTATTTACAGGGATTCCCCGGGGAGTGTGTCAGTATTTCCAGGGTGACCAGGGGAGTGTGTCAGTATTTACAGGGCGTCCACGGAGAGTGTGTCAATATTTTCAGGAGTGTCCCCAGGGAGTGTGTCAGTATTTACAGGATGTCCCTGGGGAATGTGTAAGTATTTACAGGGGCCGCTGGGGAGTGTGTCAGTATTTAAAGCGGCTCCCCGATGAGTGTGTTATTACTTACAGGGGTTACCTGGGCAGTGTGTCAGTATTTACAGGGGTTCCCCAGGGAGAGTGTCAGTATTTACAGCGTGTGCCCGGGGTGTGTGTCAGTATTTACAGGGGGTCCCCGGGGAGTGTGTCAGTATTCACAGGGGTTCCCCAGGGATTGTGTCAGCATTTACAGGGTGTGCCCGGGGAGTGTGTCAGTAGTTACAGGGTGTCCCCAGGGAGTGTGTCAGTAGTTACAGGGTTTGCCCGGGGAGTGTGTCAATATTTAAAAGGAGTCCCCGGGCAGTGTGTCAGTATTTACAGGGGGTCCCCGGGGAGTGTGTCTGTAATCCCAGGGGGTCCCTGTGGTGTGCATCAGTATTTACAGGGGCTCCCCGTGGAGTGTGTCAGTATTTACAGGGGGGTCCCCGGGGTGTGTGTCAGTATTTACAGGTGGCTCCCCGGGGAGTGTGTCAGTATTTACAGGGAGTCTCCGGGGAGTGTGTCAGTATTTACAAGGTGTCCCCAGGGACTGTTTCAGTAATTACAGGGGATCCCCGAGGAGTGTGTCGGTATTGACAGGGGTTCCCCGGGGAGTGTGTCAGTATTTACAGGGGTGTCCCTGGGGAGTATGTCACTATTTAAGGGGGATGCCCAGGGAGTGTTTCAGTATTTACAGGGCTGTCCCGGGGAGTGTGTCAGTATTTACAGGGGGTTCCCCGGGAGAGTGTCAGTATTTACAGCGGCTTCCCCAGGGACTGTGTCAGTATTTACAGGGGGATCCCAGGGGAGTGTGTCAGTATTTACAGGGGTATCCCTGGGGAGTGTGTCAGTATTTACAGGGGGATGCCCTGGGAGTGTTTCAGTATTTACACGGCTGTCCCCGGGGAGAGTGTCAGTATTTACAGGGGCTTCCCCCAGGACTGTGTCAGTATTACAGGGGATCCCCGGGGATTGTGTCAGTATTTACAGGGGGCTCCCCAGGGAGTGTGTCAGTATTTAAATTGTGTCCACGGGGAGTGGGCTGTATTTACAGGGATTCCCCGGGGAGTGTGTCAGTATTTACAGGGTGACCAGGGGAGTGTGTCAGTATTTACAGGGCGTCCACAGAGAGTGTGTCAATATTTACAGGAGTGTCCCCAGGGAGTGTGTCAGTGTTTACAGGGTGTCCCTGGGGAATGTGTAAGCATTTACAGGGGCCGCTGGGGAGAGTGTCAGTATTTAAAGCGGCTCCCCGATGAGTGTGTTATTACTTACAGGGGTTACCTGGGGAGTGTGTCAGTATTTACAGGGGTTCCCCAGGGAGAGTGTCAGTATTTACAGCGTGTGCCCGGGGTGTGTGTCAGTATTTACAGGGGGTCCCCGGGCAGTGTGTCAGTATTTACAGGGGGTCCCCGGGGAGTGTGTCTGTAATCCCAGGGGGTCCCTGTGGTGTGCATCAGTATTTACAGGGGCTCCCCGTGGAGTGTGTCAGTATTTACAGGGGGGTCCCCGGGGTGTGTGTCAGTATTTACAGGTGGCTCCCCGGGGAGTGTGTCAGTATTTACAGGGGATCCCCGAGGAGTGTGTCAGTATTTTCAGGGGGTCCCCGGGGAGTGTGTCAGTATTTACAGGCGGTTCCCGGGGAGTGTGTCAGTATTTACAGGGGGTACCTGGGGAGTGTGTCAGTATTTACAGGAGTGTCCCCAGGGAGTGTGTCAGTATTTGCAGGGGGACCCCGGGGAGTGTGTCAGTTTTTTCAGGGGCCGCTGCGGAGTGTGTCAGTATTTAAAGCGGCTCCCCGGCGAGTGTGTTTGTATTTACAGGGGTTACCTGGGGAATGTGTCAGTATTTACAGGGGTATCCCCAGGGAGTGTGTCAATATTTACAGCGTGTGCCCGGGGTGTGTTTCAGTATTTACAGGGTGTCACCTGGGAGTGTGTCAGTATTTACAGGGGGTCCCCGGGGAGTGTGTCAGTATTTACAGGGGGTCCCCGGGGAGTGTGTCAGTACTTACAGGGTGTGCCCAGGGAGTGTGTCAATATTTAAAAGGAGTCCCCGGGGAGTGTGTCATTATTTACAGTGCGTCCCCGGGGAGTGTGTCAGTAATCACAGGGGGTCCCTGGGGAGAGTGTCAGTATTTACAGGGGCTCCCCGTGGAGTGTGTCAGTATTTACAGAGGGGTCCCCGGGGTGTGTGTCAGTATTTACAGGTGGCTCCCCGGGGAGTGTGTCAGTATTTACAGGGGTTCCCCGGGGAGTGTGTCAGTATTTACAGGGGGGTCCCCGGGCAGTGTGTCAGTATTTACAGCGTGGGACCCCAGGGAGTGTGTCAGTATTTACAGGGGGTCCCCGGCGAGTGTGTCAGTATTTACAGAGGATTCTCGGGGAGTGTGTCAGTATTTACAGGGTGTCACTGGGGAGTGTGTCAGTATTTAAAGGGCATCCACTGGGAGTTTGTCAGTATTTACAGTAGTGTCCCCAGGGAGTGAGTCAGTATTTACAGGGGGTCCGCGGGGAGTGTGTCAGTATTTATAGGGGGGGACCCCGGGGAGTGTGTCAGTATTTACAGGGGTTCCCCGGGGAGTGTGTCAGTATTTAAAGCGGCTCCCCGGCGAGTGTTTCAGTATTTACAGAGGATTCTCGGCGAGTGTGTCAGTATTTACAGGGTGTCGCCGGGGAGTGTGTCAGTATTTACAGGGTGTCCCCGGGGAGTGTGTCAGTATTTAAAGGGTGTCCCCGGGGAGTGTGTCAGTATTTACAGGGGCCACTGGGGAGTGTGTCAGTATTTAAAGCGGCTCCCCGGCGAGTGTGTCAGTATTTACAGGGGGTCCCCGGGGAGTGCGTCAGTATTTACAGGGGCC
Source organism: Isurus oxyrinchus (assembly GCA_026770705.1). Taxonomy (NCBI): domain Eukaryota; kingdom Metazoa; phylum Chordata; class Chondrichthyes; order Lamniformes; family Lamnidae; genus Isurus; species Isurus oxyrinchus. Next base: position 12,911,159 of record JANJGN010000032.1, read on the forward strand.
ACTGGGGAGTGTGTCAGTATTTAAAGCGGCTCCCCGGCGAGTGTGTCAGTATTTTCAGGGCGTCGCCGGGGAGTGTGTCAGTATTTAAAGGTTATCCACTGTGAGTGTTTCGGTATTTACAGGAGTGTCCCCAGGGAGTGTTTCAGTATTTACAGGGGGATCCCTGGGGAGTGTGTCATTATTTACAGGGGGCTCCCCAGGGAGTGTGTCAGTATTTACAGGGGGCTCCCCAGGGAGTGTGTCAGTATTTAGAGTGTGTCCAAGGGGAGTAGGCTGTATTTACAGGGCGTCCACGGGGAGTGTGTCATATTTACAGGGCGTCCACGGGGAGTGTGTCAGTATTTACAGGGGCCGCTGGGGAGTGTGTCAGTATTTACAGGGGCCGCTGGGGAGTGTGTCAGTATTTACAGGGGGTCCCCGGGGAGTGTGTCAGTATTTACAGGGCCGCTGGGGAGTGTGTCAGTATTTACAGGGGGTCCCCGGGGAGTGTGTCAGTATTTACAGGGGCCGCTGGGGAGTGTGTCAGTATTTACAGGGGGTCCCCGGGGAGTGTGTCAGTATTTACAGTGGGTCCCCGGGGAGTGTGTCAGTATTTACAGGGGGTCCCCGGGGAGTGTGTCAGTATTTACAGTGGGTCCCCGGGGAATGTGTCAGTATTTACAGGGAGTCCCCGGGGAGTGTGTCAGTATTTAAAATGGGTGCCGGGGTGTGTGTCATTATTTACACGGTGTCCCTGGGGAGTGTGTCAGTATTTACAGGGGATCCCCGGGGCGTGTGTCAGTATTTACAGGGTTTCCCTGGGGAGTGTGTCAGTATTTACAGGTGGGTCCCTGGTGAGTGTGTCAGTATTTACAGGGTATCCCCGGGGAGTGTGTCAGTAGTTACAGGGGGTCCCTGGGGAGTGTTTCAGTATTTACAGGGGATCCCCGGGGATTGTGTCAGTATTTACAGGAGGGTCCCTGGTGAGTGTGTCAGTATTTAAAGCGGCTCCCCGGGGAGTGTGTCAGTATTTACAGGGTTTCCCTGGGGACTGTGTCAGTATTTACAGGGGTTCCCCAGGGTGTGTGTCAGTATTTACAGTGGTTCCCCAGGGAGTGTGTCAGTATTTTCAGGGGGTCCCCGGGGAGTGTGTCAGTATTCACAGGGGGTCCCCGGGAAGTGTGTCAGTATTTACAGGACATCCACGGGGAGTGTGTCAGTATTTACAGGCTGTCCCCGGGGAGTGTGTCAGTATTTGCAAAGTGACACCGGGGAGTGTGTCAGTAATTACAGGGGTACCCGTGGAGTGTGTCAATGTTTACAGGGCGCCCCGGGGTGTGTCAGTATTTACCGGGGGTCCCCGGGGAGTGTGTCAGTATTTACAGGGGGGACCCCGGGCAGTGTGTCAGTATTTACAGGGTGTCCCTGGGGAATGTGTAAGTATTTACAGGGGCCGCTGGGGAGTGTGTCAGTATTTAAAGCGGCTCCCCGATGAGTGTGTTATTACTTACTGGGGTTACCTGGGGAGTGTGTCAATATTTACAGGGGTTCCCCAGGGAGAGTGTCAGTATTTACAGCGTGTGCCCGGGGTGTGTGTCAGTATTTACAGGGGGTCCCCGGGGAGTGTGTCAGTATTTACAGGGGGTCCCCAGGGATTGTGTCAGCATTTACAGGGTGTGCCCGGGGAGTGTGTCAGTAGTTACAGGGTGTCCCCAGGGAGTGTGTCAGTACTTACAGGGTTTGCCCGGGCAGTGTGTCAGTATTTACAGGGGGTCCCCGGGGAGTGTGTCTGTAATCACAGGGGGTCCCTGTGGTGTGCATCAGTATTTACAGGGGCTCCCCGTGGAGTGTGTCAGTATTTACAGGGGGGTCCCCGGGGTGTGTGTCAGTATTTACAGGTGGCTCCCCGGGGAGTGTGTCAGTATTTACAGGGGGTCCCCGGGGAGTGTGTCAGTATTTACAGGGTGGTCCCCAGAGAGTGTGTCAGTATTTACAGGGGGTCCCCGGGGAGTGTGTCAGTATTTACAGGCGGTTCCCGGGGAGTGTGTCAGTATTTACAGGGGGTACCTGGGGAGTGTGTCAGTATTTACAGGAGTGTCCCCAGGGAGTGTGTCAGTATTTGCAGGGGGACCCCGGGGAGTGTGTCAGTTTTTTCAGGGGCCGCTGCGGAGTGTGTCAGTATTTAAAGCGGCTCCCCGGCGAGTGTGTTTGTATTTACAGGGGTTACCTGGGGAGTGTGTCAGTATTTACAGGGGTATCCCCAGGGAGTGTGTCAATATTTACAGCGTGTGCCCGGGGTGTGTTTCAGTATTTACAGGGTGTCACCTGGGAGTGTGTCAGTACTTACAGGGGGTCCCCGGGGATTGTGTCAGTATTTACAGGGGGTCCCCGGGGAGTGTGTCTGCATTTACAGGGTGTGCCCGGGGAGTGTGTCATTAGTTACAGGGTGTCCCCGGGGAGTGTGTCAGTACTTACAGGGTGTGCCCGGGGAGTGTGTCAATATTTAAAAGGAGTCCCCGGGGAGTGTGTCATTATTTACAGTGCGTCCCCGGGGAGTGTGTCAGTAATCACAGGGGGTCCCTGGGGAGAGTGTCAGTATTTACAGGGGCTCCCCGTGGAGTGTGTCAGTATTTACAGAGGGGTCCCCGGGGTGTGTGTCAGTATTTACAGGTGGCTCCCCGGGGAGTGTGTCAGTATTTACAGGGGGTCCCCGGGCAGTGTGTCAGTATTTACAGCGTGGGACCCCAGGGAGTGTGTCAGTATTTACAGGGGTGGTCCCCAGGGAGTGTGTCAGTATTTACAGGGGGTCCCCGGCGAGTGTGTCAGTATTTACAGAGGATTCTCGGGGAGTGTGTCAGTATTTACAGGGGCTCCCCGGGAATGTGTCAGTATTTACAGGGCGTCTCTGGGGAGTGTGTCAGTATTTACAGGAGGTCCCCGGGGAGTGTGTCAGTATTTACAAGGTGACACCGGGGAGTGTGTCAGTAATTACAGGGGTTCCCGTGGAGTGTGTCAATGTTTACAGGGCGCCCCGGGGTGTGTCAGTATTTACCGGGGGTCCCCGGGGAATGTGTCAGTATTTACAGGGGGGACCCCGGACAGTGTGTCAGTATTTACAGGAGGGTCCCCTTGGAGTGTGTCTGTATTCACAGAGTGTCCTCGGGGACTGTGTCAATATTTACATGTTGTCCCCGTGGAGTGTGTCAGTATTTACAGGGGGTACCCGGGGAGTGTGTCAGTATTTACCGGGGGTCCCCGGGGAGTGTGTCAGTATTTACCGGGGGTCCCCGGGGAGTGTGTCAGTATTTACACGGGAACCCCGGGGAATGTGTCAGTATTTGCAGTGGGGTCCCGGTGAGTGTGTCAGTATTTACAGGGGGTCCCCGGTGAGTGTGTCAGTATTTAAAACGGCTCCCCGGGGAGTGTGTCAGTATTTATAAGGGTTCCCTGGGGAGTGTGTCAGTATTTACAGGGGTTCCCCAGGGAGTGTGTCAATATTCACAGGGGGTCCCCGGGGAGTGTGTCAATATTTACATGTTGTCCCCCGTGGAGTGTGTCAGTATTTACAGGGGGTACCCGGGGAGTGTGTCAGTATTTACCGGGGGTCCCCGGGGAGTGTGTCAGTATTTACACGGGAACCCGGGGAGTGTGTCAGTATTTACCGGGGGTCCCGGGGAGTGTTCAGTATTTACACGGGTACCCCGGGGAATGTGTCAGTATTTACAGTGGGGTCCCGGTGAGTGTGTCAGTATTTACAGGGGGTCCCAAGGAGTGTGTCAGTATTTACAGGGCATCCACGGGGAGTGTGTCAGTATTTACAGGAGAGTCCCCAGGGTGTGTGTCAGTATTTACCGGGGCCTCTGGGGAGTGTGTCACTATTTAAAGCGGCTCCCCGGCGAGTTTGTCAGTATTTACCGTGGTTACCTGGGGAGTGTATCAGTATTTACAGGGTGTGCCCGGGGAGTGTGTCAGTATTTACAGGGGGTCCCCGGGGAGTGTGTCAGTATTTACAGGGGGTCCCCGGGGAGTGTGTCAGTATTTACAGGCGGTTCCCGGGGAGTGTGTCAGTATTTAGAGGGGCCGCTGGGGAGTGTGTCAGTATTTAAAGCGGCTCCCCGATGAGTGTGTTATTACTTACAGGGGTTACCTGGGGAGTGTGTCAGTATTTACAGGGGTTCCCGGGGTGTGTGTCAGTATTGACAGGGGGAACCCGTGGAGTGTGTCAATGTTTACAGGGCGCCCCAGCGAGTGTGTCAGTATTTACCGGGGGTCCCCAGGGAGTGTGTCAGTATTTTTTGGGGGTCCCCAGGGAATGTATCAGTATTTACAGGGGTGTCCCCGGGGAGTGTGTCAGTACTTACAGGGGGTCCCCGGCGAGTGTGACAGTATTTACAGGGGTGTCCCCGGGCAGTGTGTCAGTATTTAAAGGGGCCTCCCCAGGGAGTGTTTCAGTATTTACAGGGGGATCCCCGGGGAGTGTGTCAGTATTTACAGGGGGCTCCCCAGGGAGTGTGTCAGTATTTAGAGTGTGTCCACGGGGAGTGGGCTGTATTTACAGGGATTCCCCGGGGAGTGTGTCTGTATTTACAGGGGTTCCCCAGGGATTGTGTTAGCATTTACAGGGTGTGCCCGGGGAGTGTGTCAGTAGTTACAGGGTGTCCCCAGGGAGTGTGTCAGTACTTACAGGGTTTGCCCGGGGAGTGTGTCAATATTTAAAAGGAGTCCCCGGGCAGTGTGTCAGTATTTACAGGGGGTCCCCGGGGAGTGTGTCTGTAATCACAGGGGGTCCCTGTGGTGTGCATCAGTATTTACAGGGGCTCCCCGTGGAGTGTGTCAGTATTTACAGGGGGGGTCCCCGGGGTGTGTGTCAGTATTTACAGGTGGCTTCCCGGGGAGTGTGTCAGTATTTACAGGGGGTCTCCGGGGAGTGTGTCAGTATTTACAAGGTGTCCCCAGGGACTGTTTCAGTAATTACAGGGGATCCCCGAGGAGTGTGTCGGTATTGACAGGGGTTCCCCGGGGAGTGTGTCAGTATTTACAGGGGTGTCCCTGGGGAGTATGTCACTATTTAAGGGGGATGCCCAGGGAGTGTTTCAGTATTTACAGGGCTGTCCCGGGGAGTGTGTCAGTATTTACAGGGGGTTCCCCGGGAGAGTGTCAGTATTTACAGCGGCTTCCCCAGGGACTGTGTCAGTATTTACAGGGGGATCCCAGGGGAGTGTGTCAGTATTTACAGGGGTATCCCTGGGGAGTGTGTCAGTATTTACAGGGGGATGCCCTGGGAGTGTTTCAGTATTTACCACGGCTGTCCCCGGGGAGAGTGTCAGTATTTACAGGGGCTTCCCCCGGGACTGTGTCAGTATTTACAGGGGATCCCCGGGGATTGTGTCAGTATTTACAGGGGGCTCCCCAGGGAGTGTGTCAGTATTTAAATTGTGTCCACGGGGAGTGGGCTGTATTTACAGGGATTCCCCGGGGAGTGTGTCAGTATTTACAGGGTGACCAGGGGAGTGTGTCAGTATTTACAGGGGTCCCCGGGGAGTGTGTCAGTATTTACAGGGGGTCCCCGGGGAGTGTGTCAGTATTTACAGGCGGTTCCCGGGGAGTGTGTCAGTATTTACAGGGGCCGCTGGGGAGTGTGTCAGTATTTAAAGCGGCTCCCCGATGAGTGGTGTTATTACTTACAGGGGTTACCTGGAGAGTGTGTCAGTATTTACAGGGGTTCCCCAGGGATAGTGTCAGTATTTACAGCGTGTGCCCGGGGTGTGTGTCAGTATTTACAGGGGTTCCCGGGGTGTGTGTCAGTATTGACAGGGGGAACCCGTGGAGTGTGTCAATGTTTACAGGGCGCCCCAGCGAGTGTGTCAGTATTTACCGGGGGTCCCCAGGGAGTGTGTCAGTATTTTTTGGGGGTCCCCAGGGAATGTATCAGTATTTACAGGGGTGTCCCCGGGGAGTGTGTCAGTACTTACAGGGGGTCCCCGGCGAGTGTGACAGTATTTACAGGGGTGTCCCCGGGCAGTGTGTCAGTATTTAAAGGGGCCTCCCCAGGGAGTGTTTCAGTATTTACAGTGGGATCCCCGGGGAGTGTGTCAGTATTTACAGGGGGCTCCCCAGGGAGTGTGTCAGTATTTAGAGTGTGTCCACGGGGAGTGGGCTGTATTTACAGGGGTTCCCCGGGGAGTGTGTCAGTATTTACAGGGGGTTCCCCGGGAGAGTGTCAGTATTTACAGCGGCTTCCCCAGGGACTGTGTCAGTATTTACAGGGGGATCCCAGGGGAGTGTGTCAGTATTTACAGGGGTATCCCTGGGGAGTGTGTCAGTATTTACAGGGGGATGCCCTGGGAGTGTTTCAGTATTTACACGGCTGTCCCCGGGGAGAGTGTCAGTATTTACAGGGGCTTCCCCCGGGACTGTGTCAGTATTTACAGGGGATCCCCGGGGATTGTGTCAGTATTTACAGGGGGCTCCCCAGGGAGTGTGTCAGTATTTAAATAGTGTCCACGGGGAGTGGGCTGTATTTACAGGGATTCCCCGGGGAGTGTGTCAGTATTTACAGGGGTTCCCCAGGGATTGTGTTAGCATTTACAGGGTGTGCCCGGGGAGTGTGTCAGTAGTTACAGGGTGTCCCCAGGGAGTGTGTCAGTACTTACAGGGTTTGCCCGGGGAGTGTGTCAATATTTAAAAGGAGTCCCCGGGCAGTGTGTCAGTATTTACAGGAGGGTCCCCTTGGAGTGTGTCTGTATTCACAGAGTGTCCTCGGGGACTGTGTCAATATTTACATGTTGTCCCCGTGGAGTGTGTCAGTATTTACAGGGGGTACCCGGGGAGTGTGTCAGTATTTACCGGGGGTCCCCGGGGAGTGTGTCAGTATTTACCGGGGGTCCCCGGGGAGTGTGTCAGTATTTACACGGGAACCCCGGGGAATGTGTCAGTATTTGCAGTGGGGTCCCGGTGAGTGTGTCAGTATTTACAGGGGGTCCCCGGTGAGTGTGTCAGTATTTAAAACGGCTCCCCGGGGAGTGTGTCAGTATTTATAAGGGTTCCCTGGGGAGTGTGTCAGTATTTACAGGGGTTCCCCAGGGAGTGTGTCAATATTCACAGGGGGTCCCCGGGGAGTGTGTCAATATTTACATGTTGTCCCCGTGGAGTGTGTCAGTATTTACAGGGGGTACCCGGGGAGTGTGTCAGTATTTACCGGGGGTCCCCGGGGAGTGTGTCAGTATTTACACGGGAACCCGGGGAGTGTGTCAGTATTTACCGGGGGTCCCGGGGAGTGTGTCAGTATTTACACGGGTACCCCGGGGAATGTGTCAGTATTTACAGTGGGGTCCCGGTGAGTGTGTCAGTATTTACAGGGGGTCCCAAGGAGTGTGTCAGTATTTACAGGGCATCCACGGGGAGTGTGTCAGTATTTACAGGAGAGTCCCCAGGGTGTGTGTCAGTATTTACCGGGGCCTCTGGGGAGTGTGTCACTATTTAAAGCGGCTCCCCGGCGAGTTTGTCAGTATTTACCGTGGTTACCTGGGGAGTGTATCAGTATTTACAGGGTGTGCCCGGGGAGTGTGTCAGTATTTACAGGGGGTCCCCGGGGAGTGTGTCAGTATTTACAGGGGGTCCCCGGGGAGTGTGTCAGTATTTACAGGCGGTTCCCGGGGAGTGTGTCAGTATTTAGAGGGGCCGCTGGGGAGTGTGTCAGTATTTAAAGCGGCTCCCCGATGAGTGTGTTATTACTTACAGGGGTTACCTGGGGAGTGTGTCAGTATTTACAGGGGTTCCCGGGGTGTGTGTCAGTATTGACAGGGGGAACCCGTGGAGTGTGTCAATGTTTACAGGGCGCCCCAGCGAGTGTGTCAGTATTTACCGGGGGTCCCCAGGGAGTGTGTCAGTATTTTTTGGGGGTCCCCAGGGAATGTATCAGTATTTACAGGGGTGTCCCCGGGGAGTGTGTCAGTACTTACAGGGGGTCCCCGGCGAGTGTGACAGTATTTACAGGGGTGTCCCCGGGCAGTGTGTCAGTATTTAAAGGGGCCTCCCCAGGGAGTGTTTCAGTATTTACAGGGGGATCCCCGGGGAGTGTGTCAGTATTTACAGGGGGCTCCCCAGGGAGTGTGTCAGTATTTAGAGTGTGTCCACGGGGAGTGGGCTGTATTTACAGGGATTCCCCGGGGAGTGTGTCTGTATTTACAGGGGTTCCCCAGGGATTGTGTTAGCATTTACAGGGTGTGCCCGGGGAGTGTGTCAGTAGTTACAGGGTGTCCCCAGGGAGTGTGTCAGTACTTACAGGGTTTGCCCGGGGAGTGTGTCAATATTTAAAAGGAGTCCCCGGGCAGTGTGTCAGTATTTACAGGGGGTCCCCGGGGAGTGTGTCTGTAATCACAGGGGGTCCCTGTGGTGTGCATCAGTATTTACAGGGGCTCCCCGTGGAGTGTGTCAGTATTTACAGGGGGGTCCCCGGGGTGTGTGTCAGTATTTACAGGTGGCTTCCCGGGGAGTGTGTCAGTATTTACAGGGGGTCTCCGGGGAGTGTGTCAGTATTTACAAGGTGTCCCCCAGGGACTGTTTCAGTAATTACAGGGGATCCCCGAGGAGTGTGTCGGTATTGACAGGGGTTCCCCGGGGAGTGTGTCAGTATTTACGGGGTGTCCCTGGGGAGTATGTCACTATTTAAGGGGGATGCCCAGGGAGTGTTTCAGTATTTACAGGGCTGTCCCGGGGAGTGTGTCAGTATTTACAGGGGGTTCCCCGGGAGAGTGTCAGTATTTACAGCGGCTTCCCCAGGGACTGTGTCAGTATTTACAGGGGGATCCCAGGGGAGTGTGTCAGTATTTACAGGGGTATCCCTGGGGAGTGTGTCAGTATTTACAGGGGGATGCCCTGGGAGTGTTTCAGTATTTACACGGCTGTCCCCGGGGAGAGTGTCAGTATTTACAGGGGCTTCCCCCGGGACTGTGTCAGTATTTACAGGGGATCCCCGGGGATTGTGTCAGTATTTACAGGGGGCTCCCCAGGGAGTGTGTCAGTATTTAAATTGTGTCCACGGGGAGTGGGCTGTATTTACAGGGATTCCCCGGGGAGTGTGTCAGTATTTACAGGGTGACCAGGGGAGTGTGTCAGTATTTACAGGGGGTCCCCGGGGAGTGTGTCAGTATTTACAGGGGGTCCCCGGGGAGTGTGTCAGTATTTACAGGCGGTTCCCGGGGAGTGTGTCAGTATTTACAGGGGCCGCTGGGGAGTGTGTCAGTATTTAAAGCGGCTCCCCGATGAGTGTGTTATTACTTACAGGGGTTACCTGGAGAGTGTGTCAGTATTTACAGGGGTTCCCCAGGGATAGTGTCAGTATTTACAGCGTGTGCCCGGGGTGTGTGTCAGTATTTACAGGGGTTCCCGGGGTGTGTGTCAGTATTGACAGGGGGAACCCGTGGAGTGTGTCAATGTTTACAGGGCGCCCCAGCGAGTGTGTCAGTATTTACCGGGGGTCCCCAGGGAGTGTGTCAGTATTTTTTGGGGGTCCCCAGGGAATGTATCAGTATTTACAGGGGTGTCCCCGGGGAGTGTGTCAGTACTTACAGGGGGTCCCCGGCGAGTGTGACAGTATTTACAGGGGTGTCCCCGGGCAGTGTGTCAGTATTTAAAGGGGCCTCCCCAGGGAGTGTTTCAGTATTTACAGTGGGATCCCCGGGGAGTGTGTCAGTATTTACAGGGGGCTCCCCAGGGAGTGTGTCAGTATTTAGAGTGTGTCCACGGGGAGTGGGCTGTATTTACAGGGGTTCCCCGGGGAGTGTGTCAGTATTTACAGGGGGTTCCCCGGGAGAGTGTCAGTATTTACAGCGGCTTCCCCAGGGACTGTGTCAGTATTTACAGGGGGATCCCAGGGGAGTGTGTCAGTATTTACAGGGGTATCCCTGGGGAGTGTGTCAGTATTTACAGGGGGATGCCCTGGGAGTGTTTCAGTATTTACACGGCTGTCCCCGGGGAGAGTGTCAGTATTTACAGGGGCTTCCCCCGGGACTGTGTCAGTATTTACAGGGGATCCCCGGGGATTGTGTCAGTATTTACAGGGGGCTCCCCAGGGAGTGTGTCAGTATTTAAATAGTGTCCACGGGGAGTGGGCTGTATTTACAGGGATTCCCCGGGGAGTGTGTCAGTATTTACAGGGGTTCCCCAGGGATTGTGTTAGCATTTACAGGGTGTGCCCGGGGAGTGTGTCAGTAGTTACAGGGTGTCCCCAGGGAGTGTGTCAGTACTTACAGGGTTTGCCCGGGGAGTGTGTCAATATTTAAAAGGAGTCCCCGGGCAGTGTGTCAGTATTTACAGGGGGTCCCCGGGGAGTGTGTCTGTAATCACAGGGGGTCCCTGTGGTGTGCATCAGTATTTACAGGGGCTCCCCGTGGAGTGTGTCAGTAATTACAGGGGGGGTCCCCGGGGTGTGTGTCAGTATTTACAGGTGGCTTCCCGGGGAGTGTGTCAGTATTTACAGGGGGTCTCCGGGGAGTGTGTCAGTATTTACAAGGTGTCCCCAGGGACTGTTTCAGTAATTACAGGGGATCCCCGAGGAGTGTGTCGGTATTGACAGGGGTTCCTCGGGGAGTGTGTCAGTATTTACAGGGGTGTCCCTGGGGAGTATGTCACTATTTAAGGGGGATGCCCAGGGAGTGTTTCAGTATTTACAGGGCTGTCCCGGGGAGTGTGTCAGTATTTACAGGGGGTTCCCCGGGAGAGTGTCAGTATTTACAGCGGCTTCCCCAGGGACTGAGTCAGTATTTACAGGGGATCCCCGGGGATTGTGTCAGTATTTACAGGGGGCTCCCCAGGGAGTGTGTCAGTATTTAAATTGTGTCCACGGGGAGTGGGCTGTATTTACAGGGATTCCCCGGGGAGTGTGTCAGTATTTACAGGGTGACCAGGGGAGTGTGTCAGTATTTACAGGGCGTCCACGGAGAGTGTGTCAATATTTACAGGAGTGTCCCCAGGGAGTGTGTCAGTATTTACAGGGTGTCCCTGGGGAATGTGTAAGTATTTACAGGGGCCGCTGGGGAGAGTGTCAGTATTTAAAGCGGCTCCCCAATGAGTGTGTTATTACTTACAGGGGTTACCTGGGGAGTGTGTCAGTATTTACAGGGGTTCCCCAGGGAGAGTGTCAGTATTTACAGCGTGTGCCCGGGGTGTGTGTCAGTATTTACAGGGGGTCCCCGGGGAGTGTGTCAGTATTTACAGGGGGTCCCCAGGGATTGTGTCAGCATTTACAGGGTGTGCCCGGGGAGTGTGTCAGTAGTTACAGGTTGTCCCCAGGGAGTGTGTCAGTACTTACAGGGTTTGCCCGGGGAGTGTGTCAATATTTAAAAGGAGTCCCCGGGCAGTGTGTCAGTATTTACAGGGGGTCCCCGGGGAGTGTGTCTGTAATCCCAGGGGGTCCCTGTGGTGTGCATCAGTATTTACAGGGGCTCCCCGTGGAGTGTGTCAGTATTTACCCGGGGGTCCCCGGTGTGTGTGTCAGTATTTACAGGTGGCTCCCCGGGGAGTGTGTCAGTATTTACAGGGGATCCCCGGGGAGTGTGTCAGTATTTACAGGGTGGTCCCCAGAGACTGTTTCAGTAATTACAGGGGATCCCCGAGGAGTGTGTCAGTATTTTCAGGGGGTCCCCGGGGAGTGTGTCAGTATTTACAGGCGGTTCCCGGGGAGTGTGTCAGTATTTACAGGGTGTACCTGGGGAGTGTGTCAGTATTTACAGGAGTGTCCCCAGGGAGTATGTCAGTATTTGCAGGGGGACCCCGGGGAGTGTGTCAGTTTTTTCAGGGGCCGCTGCGGAGTGTGTCAGTATTTAAAGCGGCTCCCCGGCGAGTGTGTTTGTATTTAAAGGGGTTACCTGGGGAGTGTGTCAGTATTTACAGGGGTATCCCCAGGGAGTGTGTCAATATTTACAGCGTGTGCCCGGGGTGTGTTTCAGTATTTACAGGGTGTCACCTGGGAGTGTGTCAGTATTTACAGGGGGTCCCCGGGGAGTGTGTCAGTATTTACAGGGGGTCCCCGGGGAGTGTGTCTGCATTTACAGGGTGTGCCCGGGGAGTGTGTCATTAGTTACAGGGTGTCCCCGGGGAGTGTGTCAGTACTTACAGGGTGTGCCCAGGGTGTGTGTCAATATTTAAAAGGAGTCCCCGGGGAGTGTGTCATTATTTACAGTGCGTCCCCGGGGAGTGTGTCAGTAATCACAGGGGGTCCCTGGGGAGAGTGTCAGTATTTACAGGGGCTCCCCGTGGAGTGTGTCAGTATTTACAGAGGGGTCCCCAGGGTGTGTGTCAGTATTTACAGATGGCTCCCCGGGGAGTGTGTCAGTATTTACAGGGGGTCCCCGGGGAGTGTGTCAGTATTTACAGGGGGTCCCCGGGCAGTGTGTCAGTATTTACAGCGTGGGACCCCAGGGAGTGTGTCAGTATTTACAGGGGGTCCCCGGCGAGTGTGTCAGTATTTACAGAGGATTCTCGGGGAGTGTGTCAGTATTTACAGGGTGTCACTGGGGAGTGTGTCAGTATTTAAAGGGCATCCACTGGGAGTTTGTCAGTATTTACAGTAGTGTCCCCAGGGAGTGAGTCAGTATTTACAGGGGGTCCGCGGGGAGTGTGTCAGTATTTATAGGGGCCTCTGGGGAGTGTGTCAGTATTTAAAGCGGCTCCCCGGCGAGTGTTTCAGTATTTACAGAGGATTCTCGGCGAGTGTGTCAGTATTTACAGGGTGTCGCCGGGGAGTGTGTCAGTATTTACAGGGTGTCCCCGGGGAGTGTGTCAGTATTTACAGTGGGTCCCCAGGGTGTGTGTCAGTATTTACAGGGGGTCCCCGGGGAGTGTGTCAGTATTTAAAGGGTGTCCCCGGGGAGTGTGTCAGTATTTACAGGGGCCACTGGGGAGTGTGTCAGTATTTAAAGCGGCTCCCCGGCGAGTGGTCAGTATTTACAGGGGGTCCCCGGGGAGTGCGTCAGTATTTACAGGGGCCACTGGGGAGTGTGTCAGTATTTAAAGCGGCTCCCCGGCGAGTGTGTCAGTATTTTCAGGGCGTCGCCGGGGAGTGTGTCAGTATTTAAAGGTTATCCACTGTGAGTGTTTCGGTATTTACAGGAGTGTCCCCAGGGAGTGTTTCAGTATTTACAGGGGGATCCCTGAGGAGTGTGTCATTATTTACAGGGGGCTCCCCAGGGAGTGTGTCAGTATTTAGAGTGTGTCCAAGGGGAGTAGGCTGTATTTACAGGGCGTCCACGGGGAGTGTGTCATATTTACAGGGCGTCCACGGGGAGTGTGTCAGTATTTACAGGGGCCGCTGGGGAGTGTGTCAGTATTTACAGGGGCCGCTGGGGAGTGTGTCAGTATTTACAGGGGGTCCCCGGGGAGTGTGTCAGTATTTACAGGGGGTCCCCGGGGAGTGTGTCAGTATTTACAGGGGCTCCCCAGGTATGTGTAAGTACTTACAAGGGCTCCCCGGGGAGTGTGTCAGTTTTTACAGAGGTTCTCCGTGTATGTGTCAGTATTTACAGGGGGTTCCCGGGGAGTGTGTCAGTTTTTACAGGGGGTCCCCGGGGAGTGTGTCAGTATTTACAGGGGCCGCTGGGGAGTGTCAGTATTTACAGGGGGTCCCCGGGGAGTGTGTCAGTATTTACAGTGGGTCCCCGGGGAGTGTGTCAGTATTTACAGGGGGTCCGCGGGGAGTGTGTCAGTATTTACAGTGGGTCCCCGGGGAATGTGTCAGTATTTACAGGGGGTCCCCGGGGAGTGTGTCAGTATTTAAAATGGGTGCCGGGGTGTGTGTCATTATTTACACGGTGTCCCTGGGGAGTGTGTCAGTATTTACAGGGGATCCCCGGGGCGTGTGTCAGTATTTACAGGGTTTCCCTGGGGAGTGTGTCAGTATTTACAGGTGTTCCCCAGGGAGTGTGTCAGTATTTACAGTGGTTCCCCCGGGAGTGTGTCAGTATTTACAGGGGATCCCCGGGGATTGTGTCAGTATTTACAGGAGGGTCCCTGGTGAGTGTGTCAGTATTTAAAGCGGCTCCCCGGGGAGTGTGTCAGTATTTACAGGGTTTCCCTGGGGACTGTGTCAGTATTTACAGGGGTTCCCCAGGGTGTGTGTCAGTATTTACAGTGGTTCCCCAGGGAGTGTGTCAGTATTTTCAGGGGGTCCCCGGGGAGTGTGTCAGTATTCACAGGGGGTCCCCGGGGAGTGTGTCAGTATTTACAGGACATCCACGGGGAGTGTGTCAGTATTTACAGGCTGTCCCCGGGGAGTGTGTCAGTATTTGCAAAGTGACACCGGGGAGTGTGTCAGTAATTACAGGGGTACCCGTGGAGTGTGTCAATGTTTTCAGGGCGCCCCGGGATGTGTCAGTATTTACCGGGGGTCCCCGGGGAGTGTGTCAGTATTTACAGGGGGGACCCCGGGCAGTGTGTCAGTATTTACAGGGTGTCCCTGGGGAATGTGTAAGTATTTACAGGGGCCGCTGGGGAGTGTGTCAGTATTTAAAGCGGCTCCCCGATGAGTGTGTTATTACTTACTGGGGTTACCTGGGGAGTGTGTCAGTATTTACAGGGGTTCCCCAGGGAGAGTGTCAGTATTTACAGCGTGTGCCCGGGGTGTGTGTCAGTATTTACAGGGGGTCCCCGGGGAGTGTGTCAGTATTTACAGGGGGTCCCCAGGGATTGTGTCAGCATTTACAGGGTGTGCCCGGGGAGTGTGTCAGTAGTTACAGGGTGTCCCCAGGGAGTGTGTCAGTACTTACAGGGTTTGCCCGGGCAGTGTGTCAGTATTTACAGGGGGTCCCCGGGGAGTGTGTCTGTAATCCCAGGGGGTCCCTGTGGTGTGCATCAGTATTTACAGGGGCTCCCCGTGGAGTGTGTCAGTATTTACAGGGGGGTCCCCGGGGTGTGTGTCAGTATTTAGAGGTGGCTCCCCGGGGAGTGTGTCAGTATTTACAGGGGGTCTCCGGGGAGTGTGTCAGTATTTACAAGGTGTCCCCAGGGACTGTTTCAGTAATTACCGGGGATCCCCGAGGAGTGTGTCTGTATTGACAGGGGTCCCCGGGGAGTGTGTCAGTATTTACAGGGGTGTCCCTGGGGAGTATGTCACTATTTACAGGGGGATGCCCAGGGAGTGTTTCAGTATTTACAGGGCTGTCCCGGGGAGTGTGTCAGTATTTACAGGTGGCTTCCCGGGGAGTGTGTCAGTATTTACAGGGGGTCTCCGGGGAGTGTGTCAGTATTTACAAGGTGTCCCCAGGGACTGTTTCAGTAATTACAGGGGATCCCCGAGGAGTGTGTCGGTATTGACAGGGGTTCCTCGGGGAGTGTGTCAGTATTTACAGGGGTGTCCCTGGGGAGTATGTCACTATTTAAGGGGGATGCCCAGGGAGTGTTTCAGTATTTACAGGGCTGTCCCGGGGAGTGTGTCAGTATTTACAGGGGGTTCCCCGGGAGAGTGTCAGTATTTACAGCGGCTTCCCCAGGGACTGAGTCAGTATTTACAGGGGATCCCCGGGGATTGTGTCAGTATTTACAGGGGGCTCCCCAGGGAGTGTGTCAGTATTTAAATTGTGTCCACGGGGAGTGGGCTGTATTTACAGGGATTCCCCGGGGAGTGTGTCAGTATTTACAGGGTGACCAGGGGAGTGTGTCAGTATTTACAGGGCGTCCACGGAGAGTGTGTCAATATTTACAGGAGTGTCCCCAGGGAGTGTGTCAGTATTTACAGGGTGTCCCTGGGGAATGTGTAAGTATTTACAGGGGCCGCTGGGGAGAGTGTCAGTATTTAAAGCGGCTCCCCAATGAGTGTGTTATTACTTACAGGGGTTACCTGGGGAGTGTGTCAGTATTTACAGGGGTTCCCCAGGGAGAGTGTCAGTATTTACAGCGTGTGCCCGGGGTGTGTGTCAGTATTTACAGGGGGTCCCCGGGGAGTGTGTCAGTATTTACAGGGGGTCCCCAGGGATTGTGTCAGCATTTACAGGGTGTGCCCGGGGAGTGTGTCAGTAGTTACAGGTTGTCCCCAGGGAGTGTGTCAGTACTTACAGGGTTTGCCCGGGGAGTGTGTCAATATTTAAAAGGAGTCCCCGGGCAGTGTGTCAGTATTTACAGGGGGTCCCCGGGGAGTGTGTCTGTAATCCCAGGGGGTCCCTGTGGTGTGCATCAGTATTTACAGGGGCTCCCCGTGGAGTGTGTCAGTATTTACCCGGGGGTCCCCGGTGTGTGTGTCAGTATTTACAGGTGGCTCCCCGGGGAGTGTGTCAGTATTTACAGGGGATCCCCGGGGAGTGTGTCAGTATTTACAGGGTGGTCCCCAGAGACTGTTTCAGTAATTACAGGGGATCCCCGAGGAGTGTGTCAGTATTTTCAGGGGGTCCCCGGGGAGTGTGTCAGTATTTACAGGCGGTTCCCGGGGAGTGTGTCAGTATTTACAGGGTGTACCTGGGGAGTGTGTCAGTATTTACAGGAGTGTCCCCAGGGAGTATGTCAGTATTTGCAGGGGGACCCCGGGGAGTGTGTCAGTTTTTTCAGGGGCCGCTGCGGAGTGTGTCAGTATTTAAAGCGGCTCCCCGGCGAGTGTGTTTGTATTTAAAGGGGTTACCTGGGGAGTGTGTCAGTATTTACAGGGGTATCCCCAGGGAGTGTGTCAATATTTACAGCGTGTGCCCGGGGTGTGTTTCAGTATTTACAGGGTGTCACCTGGGAGTGTGTCAGTATTTACAGGGGGTCCCCGGGGAGTGTGTCAGTATTTACAGGGGGTCCCCGGGGAGTGTGTCTGCATTTACAGGGTGTGCCCGGGGAGTGTGTCATTAGTTACAGGGTGTCCCCGGGGAGTGTGTCAGTACTTACAGGGTGTGCCCAGGGTGTGTGTCAATATTTAAAAGGAGTCCCCGGGGAGTGTGTCATTATTTACAGTGCGTCCCCGGGGAGTGTGTCAGTAATCACAGGGGGTCCCTGGGGAGAGTGTCAGTATTTACAGGGGCTCCCCGTGGAGTGTGTCAGTATTTACAGAGGGGTCCCCAGGGTGTGTGTCAGTATTTACAGATGGCTCCCCGGGGAGTGTGTCAGTATTTACAGGGGGTCCCCGGGGAGTGTGTCAGTATTTACAGGGGGTCCCCGGGCAGTGTGTCAGTATTTACAGCGTGGGACCCCAGGGAGTGTGTCAGTATTTACAGGGGGTCCCCGGCGAGTGTGTCAGTATTTACAGAGGATTCTCGGGGAGTGTGTCAGTATTTACAGGGTGTCACTGGGGAGTGTGTCAGTATTTAAAGGGCATCCACTGGGAGTTTGTCAGTATTTACAGTAGTGTCCCCAGGGAGTGAGTCAGTATTTACAGGGGGTCCGCGGGGAGTGTGTCAGTATTTATAGGGGCCTCTGGGGAGTGTGTCAGTATTTAAAGCGGCTCCCCGGCGAGTGTTTCAGTATTTACAGAGGATTCTCGGCGAGTGTGTCAGTATTTACAGGGTGTCGCCGGGGAGTGTGTCAGTATTTACAGGGTGTCCCCGGGGAGTGTGTCAGTATTTACAGTGGGTCCCCAGGGTGTGTGTCAGTATTTACAGGGGGTCCCCGGGGAGTGTGTCAGTATTTAAAGGGTGTCCCCGGGGAGTGTGTCAGTATTTACAGGGGCCACTGGGGAGTGTGTCAGTATTTAAAGCGGCTCCCCGGCGAGTGGTCAGTATTTACAGGGGGTCCCCGGGGAGTGCGTCAGTATTTACAGGGGCCACTGGGGAGTGTGTCAGTATTTAAAGCGGCTCCCCGGCGAGTGTGTCAGTATTTTCAGGGCGTCGCCGGGGAGTGTGTCAGTATTTAAAGGTTATCCACTGTGAGTGTTTCGGTATTTACAGGAGTGTCCCCAGGGAGTGTTTCAGTATTTACAGGGGGATCCCTGAGGAGTGTGTCATTATTTACAGGGGGCTCCCCAGGGAGTGTGTCAGTATTTAGAGTGTGTCCAAGGGGAGTAGGCTGTATTTACAGGGCGTCCACGGGGAGTGTGTCATATTTACAGGGCGTCCACGGGGAGTGTGTCAGTATTTACAGGGGCCGCTGGGGAGTGTGTCAGTATTTACAGGGGCCGCTGGGGAGTGTGTCAGTATTTACAGGGGGTCCCCGGGGAGTGTGTCAGTATTTACAGGGGGTCCCCGGGGAGTGTGTCAGTATTTACAGGGGCTCCCCAGGTATGTGTAAGTACTTACAAGGGCTCCCCGGGGAGTGTGTCAGTTTTTACAGAGGTTCTCCGTGTATGTGTCAGTATTTACAGGGGGTTCCCGGAGAGTGTGTCAGTTTTTACAGGGGGTCCCCGGGGAGTGTGTCAGTATTTACAGGGGCCGCTGGGGAGTGTCAGTATTTACAGGGGGTCCCCGGGGAGTGTGTCAGTATTTACAGTGGGTCCCCGGGGAGTGTGTCAGTATTTACAGGGGGTCCGCGGGGAGTGTGTCAGTATTTACAGTGGGTCCCCGGGGAATGTGTCAGTATTTACAGGGGGTCCCCGGGGAGTGTGTCAGTATTTAAAATGGGTGCCGGGGTGTGTGTCATTATTTACACGGTGTCCCTGGGGAGTGTGTCAGTATTTACAGGGGATCCCCGGGGCGTGTGTCAGTATTTACAGGGTTTCCCTGGGGAGTGTGTCAGTATTTACAGGTGTTCCCCAGGGAGTGTGTCAGTATTTACAGTGGTTCCCCCGGGAGTGTGTCAGTATTTACAGGGGATCCCCGGGGATTGTGTCAGTATTTACAGGAGGGTCCCTGGTGAGTGTGTCAGTATTTAAAGCGGCTCCCCGGGGAGTGTGTCAGTATTTACAGGGTTTCCCTGGGGACTGTGTCAGTATTTACAGGGGTTCCCCAGGGTGTGTGTCAGTATTTACAGTGGTTCCCCAGGGAGTGTGTCAGTATTTTCAGGGGGTCCCCGGGGAGTGTGTCAGTATTCACAGGGGGTCCCCGGGGAGTGTGTCAGTATTTACAGGACATCCACGGGGAGTGTGTCAGTATTTACAGGCTGTCCCCGGGGAGTGTGTCAGTATTTGCAAAGTGACACCGGGGAGTGTGTCAGTAATTACAGGGGTACCCGTGGAGTGTGTCAATGTTTTCAGGGCGCCCCGGGATGTGTCAGTATTTACCGGGGGTCCCCGGGGAGTGTGTCAGTATTTACAGGGGGGACCCCGGGCAGTGTGTCAGTATTTACAGGGTGTCCCTGGGGAATGTGTAAGTATTTACAGGGGCCGCTGGGGAGTGTGTCAGTATTTAAAGCGGCTCCCCGATGAGTGTGTTATTACTTACTGGGGTTACCTGGGGAGTGTGTCAGTATTTACAGGGGTTCCCCAGGGAGAGTGTCAGTATTTACAGCGTGTGCCCGGGGTGTGTGTCAGTATTTACAGGGGGTCCCCGGGGAGTGTGTCAGTATTTACAGGGGGTCCCCAGGGATTGTGTCAGCATTTACAGGGTGTGCCCGGGGAGTGTGTCAGTAGTTACAGGGTGTCCCCAGGGAGTGTGTCAGTACTTACAGGGTTTGCCCGGGCAGTGTGTCAGTATTTACAGGGGGTCCCCGGGGAGTGTGTCTGTAATCCCAGGGGGTCCCTGTGGTGTGCATCAGTATTTACAGGGGCTCCCCGTGGAGTGTGTCAGTATTTACAGGGGGGTCCCCGGGGTGTGTGTCAGTATTTACAGGTGGCTCCCCGGGGAGTGTGTCAGTATTTACAGGGGGTCTCCGGGGAGTGTGTCAGTATTTACAAGGTGTCCCCAGGGACTGTTTCAGTAATTACCGGGGATCCCCGAGGAGTGTGTCTGTATTGACAGGGGTCCCCGGGGAGTGTGTCAGTATTTACAGGGGTGTCCCTGGGGAGTATGTCACTATTTACAGGGGGATGCCCAGGGAGTGTTTCAGTATTTACAGGGCTGTCCCGGGGAGTGTGTCAGTATTTACAGGGGGTCCCCGGGAGAGTGTCAGTATTTACAGCGGCTTCCCCAGGGACTGTGTCAGTATTTACAGGGGGATCCCAGGGGAGTGTGTCAGTATTTACAGTGGTATCCCTGGGGAGTGTGTCAGTATTTACAGGGGGATGCCCTGGGAGTGTTTCAGTATTTACACGGCTGTCCCCGGGGTGAGTGTCAGTATTTACAGGGGCTTCCCCCGGGACTGTGTCAGTATTTACAGGGGATCCCCGGGGATTGTGTCAGTATTTACAGGGGGCTCCCCAGGGAGTGTGTCAGTATTTAAATTGTGTCCACGGGGAGTGGGCTGTATTTACAGGGATTCCCCGGGGAGTGTGTCAGTATTTACAGGGTGACCAGGGGAGTGTGTCAGTATTTACAGGGCGTCCACGGAGAGTGTGTCAATATTTACAGGAGTGTCCCCAGGGAGTGTGTCAGTATTTACAGGGTGTCCCTGGGGAATGTGTAAGTATTTACAGGGGCCGCTGGGGAGAGTGTCAGTATATAAAGCGGCTCCCCGATGAGTGTGTTATTACTTACAGGGGTTACCTGGGGAGTGTGTCAGTATTTACAGGTGTTCCCCAGGGAGAGTGTCAGTATTTACAGCGTGTGCCCGGGGTGTGTGTCAGTATTTACAGGGGGTCCCCGGGGAGTGTGTCAGTATTTACAGGGGGTCCCCAGGGATTGTGTCAGCATTTACAGGGTGTGCCCGGGGAGTGTGTCAGTAGTTACAGGGTGTCCCCAGGGAGTGTGTCAGTACTTACAGGGTTTGCCCGGGGAGTGTGTCAATATTTAAAAGGAGTCCCCGGGCAGTGTGTCAGTATTTACAGGGGGTCCCCGGGGAGTGTGTCTGTAATCCCAGGGGGTCCCTGTGGTGTGCATCAGTATTTACAGGGGCTCCCCGTGGAGTGTGTCAGTATTTACAGGGGGGTCCCCGGGGTGTGTGTCAGTATTTACAGGTGGCTCCCCGGGGAGTGTGTCAGTATTTACAGGGGGTCCCCGGGGAGTGTGTCAGTATTTACAGGGTGGTCCCCAGAGAGTGTGTCAGTATTTACAGGGGGTCCCCGGAGAGTGTGTCAGTATTTTCAGGGGGTCCCCGGGGAGTGTGTCAGTATTTACAGGCGGTTCCCGGGGAGTGTGTCAGTATTTACAGGAGGTACCTGGGGAGTGTGTCAGTATTTACAGGAGTGTCCCCAGGGAGTGTGTCAGTATTTGCAGGGGGACCCCGGGGAGTGTGTCAGTTTTTTCAGGGGCCGCTGCGGAGTGTGTCAGTATTTAAAGCGGCTCCCCGGCGAGTGTGTTTGTATTTACAGGGGTTACCTGGGGAATGTGTCAGTATTTACAGGGGTATCCCCAGGGAGTGTGTCAATATTTACAGCGTGTGCCCGGGGTGTGTTTCAGTATTTACAGGGTGTCACCTGGGAGTGTGTCAGTATTTACAGGGGGTCCCCGGGGAGTGTGTCAGTATTTACAGGGGGTCCCCGGGGAGTGTGTCTGCATTTACAGGGTGTGCCCGGGGAGTGTGTCATTAGTTACAGGGTGTCCCCGGGGAGTGTGTCAGTACTTACAGGGTGTGCCCGGGGAGTGTGTCAATATTTAAAAGGAGTCCCCGGGGAGTGTGTCAATATTTACAGTGCGTCCCTGGGGAGAGTGTCAGTATTTACAGGGGCTCCCCGTGGAGTGTGTCAGTATTTACAGAGGGGTCCCCGGGGTGTGTGTCAGTATTTACAGGTGGCTCCCCGGGGAGTGTGTCAGTATTTACAGGGGGTCCCCGGGCAGTGTGTCAGTATTTACAGCGTGGGACCCCAGGGAGTGTGTCAGTATTTACAGGGGTGGTCCCCAGGGAGTGTGTCAGTATTTACAGGGGGTCCCCGGCGAGTGTGTCAGTATTTACAGAGGATTCTCGGGGAGTGTGTCAGTATTTACAGGGGCTCCCCGGGGAGTGTGTCAGTATTTACAGGGCGTCTCTGGGGAGTGTGTCAGTATTTACAGGGGGTCCCCGGGCAGTGTGTCAGTATTTACAAGGTGATACCGGGGAGTGTGTCAGTAATTACAGGGGTTCCCGTGGAGTGTGTCAATGTTTACAGGGCGCCCCGGGGTGTGTCAGTATTTACCGGGGGTCCCCGGGGAGTGTGTCAGTATTTACAGGGGGGACCCCGGGCAGTGTGTCAGTATTTACAGGAGGGTCCCCTTGGAGTGTGTCTGTATTCACAGAGTGTCCTCGGGGACTGTGTCAATATTTACATGTTGTCCCCGTGGAGTGTGTCAGTATTTACCGGGGGTCCCCGGGGAGTGTGTCAGTATTTACACGGGAACCCCGGGGAATGTGTCAGTATTTACCGGGGGTCCCCGGGGAGTGTGTCAGTATTTACACGGGAACCCCGGGGAATGTGTCAGTATTTGCAGTGGGGTCCCGGTGAGTGTGTCAGTATTTACAGGGGGTCCCCGGTGAGTGTGTCAGTATTTAAAACGGCTCCCCGGGGAGTGTGTCAGTATTTATAAGGGTTCCCTGGGGACTGTGTCGGTATTTACAGGGGTTCCCCAGGGAGTGTGTCAATATTCACAGGGGGTCCCCGGGGAGTGTGTCAATATTTACATGTTGTCCCCGTGGAGTGTGTCAGTATTTACAGGGGGTACCCGGGGAGTGTGTCAGTATTTACCGGGGGTCCCCGGGGAGTGTGTCAGTATTTACACGGGAACCCGGGGAGTGTGTCAGTATTTACAGGGGTGGTCCCCAGGGAGTGTGTCAGTATTTACAGGGGGTCCCCGGCGAGTGTGTCAGTATTTACAGAGGATTCTCGGGGAGTGTGTCAGTATTTACAGGGGCTCCCCGGGGAGTGTGTCAGCATTTACAGGGCGTCTCTGGGGAGTGTGTCAGTATTTACAGGGGGTCCCCGGGGAGTGTGTCAGTATTTACAAGGTGACACCGGGGAGTGTGTCAGTAATTACAGGGGTACCCGTGGAGTGTGTCAATGTTTAAAGGGCGCCCCGGGGTGTGTCAGTATTTACCGGGGGTCCCCGGGGAGTGTGTCAGTATTTACAGGGGTTCCCTGGGGAGTGTGTCGTTATTTCCCGGGGGTCCCCGTGGAGTGTGTCAGTATTTAAGGCGGTCACGGCGAGTGTGTCAGTATTTAGAGGGGGTCCCTGGCGAGTGTGTCAGTATTTACAGGGGGTCCCCAGGGATTGTGTCAGTATTTATAGGGGGTCCCCGGAGAGTGTGTCAGTATTAATAGGGGGTCCCGGGGGAGTGTGTCAGTATTAATAGGGGGTCCCGTGGGTGTGTGTCAGTATTAACAGGGCGGTACCGGGGAGTGTGACAGTATTTACCGGGCTGTCTACGGGGAGTGTTTCAGTATTTACAGGGGGTCCCTGGGGAGTGTGTCAGTATTTGCAGGGGGTGTCCCCAGGGAGTGTATCAGTATTTACAGGGGGTCCCCGGGGAGTGTGTCAGTATGTACAGGGGGTCCCCGGAGAATGTGTCAGTATTTACAGGGGGTCCCCGGGGAGTGTGTTAGTATTTAAGTGGGTCACAGGGAATGTGTCAGTATTTATAGGTGGTCTCCGGGGAGTGTTTCAGTATGTACAGGGGGGTCCCCGGGAAGTGTGTCAGTATTTCCAGGGGGATCCCCGGGGAGTTTGTCAGTATTTACAGGAGGCGGTCCATGGGGAGTGTGACAGTATTTACAGGGGGCTCCCCAGGGAGTGTGTCAGTATTTACAGGGGCTCCCCAGGTATGTGTAAGTACTTACAAGGGCTCCCCGGGGAGTGTGTCAGTTTTTACAGAGGTTCTCCGTGTATGTGTCAGTATTTACAGGGGGTTCCCGGGGAGTGTGTCAGTTTTTACAGGGGGACCCCGGGGAGTGTGTCAGTATATACAGGGGGGTCCCCGGGGAGTGTGTCAGTATTTACAGGGGGTCCCTGGGGAGTGTGTCAGTATTTATACAGGGACCCCGGGGAGTGTGTCAGTATTTACCGGGGGTCACCAGGGAGTGTGTCAGTATTTACACTGGGGTCCCCGGTGAGTGTGTCAGTATTTAAAGCGGCTCCCCAGGGAGTGTGTCAGTATTTACAGGGGTTCCCTGGGGAGTGTGTCAGTATTTACAGGGGTTCCCCAGGCAGTGGGTCAGTATTTACAGTGGTTCCCCGGAGAGTGTGTCAGTATTCACAGGGGGTCCCCGGGGAGTGTGTCAGTATTTACAGAGCATCCACGGGGATTGTGTCAGTATTTACAGGGGGTCCCCAGGGAGTGTGTCAGTATTTACAAGGTGACACCGGGGAGTGTGTCAGTAATTACAGGGGGAACCCGTTGAGTGTGTCAATGTTTACAGGGCGCCCCAGGGAGTTTGTTGGTATTTACCGGGCATCCCCAGGGAGTGTGTCAGTATTTATTGGGGGTCCCCAGGGAGTGTGTCAGTATTTACAGGGGTTCCCTGGGGAGTGTGTCGTTATTTCCCGGGGGTCCCCGTGGAGTGTGTCAGTATTTAAGGCGGTCACGGCGAGTGTGTCAGTATTTAGAGGGGGTCCCTGGCGAGTGTGTCAGTATTTACAGGGGGACCCCAGGGATTGTGTCAGTATTTATAGGGGGTCCCCGGGGAGTGTGTCAGTATTAATAGGGGGTCCCGGGGGAGTGTGTCAGTATTAATAGGGGGTCCCGTGGGTGTGTGTCAGTATTAACAGGGCGGTACCGGGGAGTGTGACAGTATTTACCGGGCTGTCTACGGGGAGTGTTTCAGTATTTACAGGGGGTCCCTGGGGAGTGTGTCAGTATTTGCAGGGGGTGTCCCCAGGGAGTGTATCAGTATTTACAGGGGGTCCCCGGGGAGTGTGTCAGTATGTACAGGGGGTCCCCGGAGAGTGTGTCAGTATTTACAGGGGGTCCCCGGGGAGTGTGTTAGTATTTAAGTGGGTCACAGGGAATGTGTCAGTATTTATAGGTGGTCTCCGGGGAGTGTTTCAGTATGTACAGGGGGGTCCCCGGGAAGTGTGTCAGTATTTCCAGGGGGATCCCAGGGGAGTTTGTCAGTATTTACAGGAGGCGGTCCATGGGGAGTGTGACAGTATTTACAGGGGGCTCCCCAGGGAGTGTGTCAGTATTTACAGGGGCTCCCCAGGTATGTGTAAGTACTTACAAGGGCTCCCCGGGGAGTGTGTCAGTTTTTACAGAGGTTCTCCGTGTATGTGTCAGTATTTACAGGGGGTTCCCGGGAAGTGTGTCAGTTTTTACAGGGGGACCCCGGGGTGTGTGTCAGTATATACAGGGGGTTCCCGGGGAGTGTGTCAGTTTTTACAGGGGGACCCCGGGGTGTGTGTCAGTATATACAGGGGGGTCCCCGGGGAGTGTGTCAGTATTTACAGGGGGTCCCTGGGGAGTGTGTCAGTATTTATACAGGGACCCCGGGGAGTGTGTCAGTATTTACCGGGGGTCACCAGGGAGTGTGTCAGTATTTACACTGGGGTCCCCGGTGAGTGTGTCAGTATTTAAAGCGGCTCCCCAGGGAGTGTGTCAGTATTTACAGGGGTTCCCTGGGGAGTGTGTCAGTATTTACAGGGGTTCCCCAGGCAGTGGGTCAGTATTTACAGTGGTTCCCCGGAGAGTGTGTCAGTATTCACAGGGGGTCCCCGGGGAGTGTGTCAGTATTTACAGAGCATCCACGGGGATTGTGTCAGTATTTACAGGGGGTCCCCGGGGAGTGTGTCAGTATTTACAAGGTGACACCGGGGAGTGTGTCAGTAATTACAGGGGGAACCCGTTGAGTGTGTCAATGTTTACAGGGCACCCCAGCGAGTTTGTCGGTATTTACCGGGCATCCCCAGGGAGTGTGTCAGTATTTATTGGGGGTCCCCAGGGAGTGTGTCAGTATTTACAGGGGTTCCCTGGGGAGTGTGTCGTTATTTCCCAGGGGTCCCCGTGGAGTGTGTCAGTATTTAAGGCGGTCACGGCGAGTGTGTCAGTATTTAGAGGGGGTCCCTGGCGAGTGTGTCAGTATTTACAGGGGGTCCCCGGGGAGTGTGTCAGTATTAATAGGGGGTCCCGGGGGAGTGTGTCAGTATTAACAGGGCGGTACCGGGGAGTGTGACAGTATTTACCGGGCTGTCTACGGGGAGTGTTTCAGTATTTACAGGGGGTCCCTGGGGAGTGTGTCAGTATTTACAGGGGGTGTCCCCAGGGAGTGTATCAGTATTTACAGGGGGTCCCCGGGGAGTGTGTCAGTATGTACAGGGGGTCCCCGGAGAGTGTGTCAGTATTTACAGGGGGTCCCCGGGGAGTGTGTTAGTATTTAAGTGGGTCACAGGGAATGTGTCAGTATTTATAGGTGGTCTCCGGGGACTGTTTCAGTATGTACAGGGGGGGCCCCGGGGAGTGTGTCAGTATTTCCAGGGGGGTCCCCGGGGAGTTTGTCAGTATTTACGGGAGGCGGTCCATGGGGAGTGTGACAGTATTTACAGGGGGCTCCCCAGGGAGTGTGTCAGTATTTACAGGGGCTCCCCAGGTATGTGTAAGTACTTACAAGGGCTCCCCGGGCAGTGTGTCAGTTTTTAGAGAGGTTCTCCGTGTATGTGTCAGTATTTACAGGGGGTTCCCGGGGAGTGTGTCGTTATTTACCGGGAGTCCCCGGGGAGTGTGTCAGTATTTAAGGCGGTCACGGTGAATGTGTCAGTATTTAGAAGCTGTCCCTGGCGAGTGTGTCAGTATTTACAGGGGGTCCCCAGGGATTGTGTCAGTATTTATAGGGCGTCCCCGGGGAGAGTGTCAGTATTAATAGGGGGTCCCGTGGTAGTGTGTCAGTATTAACAGGGCGGTACCGGGGAGTGCTACAGTATTTACCGGGCTGTCTACGGGCAGAGTTTCAGTATTTACAGGGGGTCCCTGGGGAGTGTGTCAGTATTTGCAGGGGGCCCCCGGAGTGTGTGTCTTTATTTACAGGGGGTTCCTGGGGAGTGTGTCAGTATTTACAGGGGGTTCCCCGGGGAGTGTGTCAGTATTTACAGGGCGTCTCCGGGGAGTGTGTCAGTATTTACAGGGGGTCCCCGGGGAGTGTGTCAGTATTTACAGGGTGTTCCCAGGTTGTGTGTCCGTATTTAGAGGGGGTCCCCGGGGAGCGTATCAGTATTTACAATGGGTCCCTGCAGAGTGTGTCAGTATTTACACGGGGTCCCCGGGGTGTGTGTCAGTATTTACAGGACGGTCACGGGGAGTGTGTCAGTATTTACAGGGGGTCCCCAGGGAGTGTGTCAGTATATACAGGGGGGTCACCGGGGAGTTTGTCAGTATTTACAGGGGGTCCCCGGGGAGTGTGTCAGTATTTACAGGGTGTCTCTGGGGAGTGTGTCAGTATTTAAGGCGGTTACGGGGAGTGTGTCACTATTTAGAGGGTGTCCCCAGGGAGTGTGTCAGTATTTACAGGGGGTCCCCGGGGAGTGTGTCAGTATTTACAGGGTGTCCCCGGGGAGTGTGTCAGTTTTTGCAGGGGGGACCCCGGGGAGTGTGTCAGTATATACAGGGGGGTCCCCGGGGAGTGTGTCAGTATTTACAGGGGGTCCCCGGGGAGTGTGTCAGTATTTACAGAGGGTCCCCAGAGAATGCGTCAGTATTTACAGGGGGTCCCCAGGGTGTGTGTCAGTGTTTACAGGACGGTCACGGGGATTGTGTCAGTATTTACAGGGGGTCGCCAGGGAGTGTGTCAGTATTTACAGGGTGTCTCTGGGGAGTGTGTCAATATTTACAGGATGTGCCCAGAGAGTGCGTCAGTATTTACAGGGGGTCCCTGGGGAGTGTGTCAGTATTTACAGGGTGCCTCTGGGGAGTGTGTCAGTATTTAAGGCGGTTACGGGGAGTGTGTCACTATTTAGAGGCTGTCCCCAGGGAGAGTGTCAGTATTTGCAGGGGGTCCCCGGGGAGTGTGTCAGTAATTACAGAGGGAACCCGTGGAGTGTGTCAATGATTACAGGGCACCCCAGGGAGTGTGTCAGTATTTACCGGGGGTCCCCAGGGAGTGTGTCAGTATTTATTGGGGGTCCCCAGGGAATGTATCAGTATTTACAGGATGGTCCCCGGTGAGTGTGTCAGTATTTAAAGCGGCTCCCCAGGGAGTGTGTCAACATTTACAGGGGTTTCCCGGGGAGTGTATCAGTATTTACAGGGGTTCCCCGGAGAGTGTGACAGTATTTACAGGGGTGTCCCCGGGGAGTGTGTCAGTATTTACAGGTGTTTGCCCAGGGAGTGTTTCAGTATTTACAGGGGTGTCCCCAGGGAGTGTGTCAGTATTTACAGGGGCCTCCCCAGGGAGTGTTTCAGTATTTAGAGTTTTTCCACGGGGAGTAGGCTGTATTTACAGGGGTTCCCCTGGGAGTGTGTCAGTATTTACAGGGGGTCCCTAGGAGTGTGTCAGTATTTACTGGGCGTCCACGGGGAATGTGTCAGTATTTACAGGGGGTCCGCGGGGAGTGTGTCAGTATTTACAGGGGCTTCTGGGGAGTGTGTCAGTATTTAAAGCGTCTTCCCGGCGAGTTACCATGGTTACCTGGGGAGAGTGTCAGTATTTACAGGGTGTGCCCGGGGAGTGTGTCAGTATTTACAGGGTGTGCCCAGGGAGTGTGTCAGTATTTACAGGGGGTCCCTGGGGAGTATGTCAGTATTTACACGGTGTCCCTGGGGAGTGTGTCAGTATTTACTGTGAGTCCCTGGGGAGTGTGTCAGTATTTACAGGGGGTCCCCGGGGTGTGTGTCAGTATTTCCAAGGGTTCCCCGGGGTGTGTGTCAGTATTTACAGGTGGCTCCCCGGGGAGTGGGTCAGTATTTACCGGGTGTTTCCCGGGTTAGTGTATCAGTATTTACAGGATGGTCCCCGGGGATTGTGTCAGTATCCACAGGGGGTCCCCGTGGAATGTGTCAGTATTTACAGGGGGTCCCCGGGGAGTGTGTCAGTATTTACAGGGAGTCCTCGGGGAGAATGTCAGTATTTACAATGGGTGCCGGGGAATGTGTCAGTATTTACAGGCTGTCCCTGGGGATTGTGTCAGTATTTACAGAGGGTCCCCGGGCAGTGTGTCAGTATTTACAGGGGCTCCCCGGGCAGTGTGTCAGTATTTACAGGGGTCCCCGGGGAGTGTGTCAGTATTTACAGGGGTGTCCCCGGCGAGTGTGTCAGTATTTACAGGTGGGTCCCCGGGGAGTGCGTCGGTATTTACAGCGTTGCTCTGGGAAGCATGTCAGTTTTTACAATGGGTGCCGGGGAGTGTGTCAGTATTCACAGGGGTTCCCTGGGGAGTGTGTCAGTATTTACCGGGGCTCCCCGGGGAGTGTGTCAGTATTCACAGGGGTTCCCTGGGGAGTGTGTCAGTATTTACAGGGGCTCCCCGGGGAGTGTATCAGTATTCACAAGCGTTCCCCGGGGAGTGTGTCAGTATATACAGGGGAACCCCTGTGAGAGTTTCAGTATTTACAGGGGGTTCCTGGGTGTGTGTCAGTATTTACAGGGGGTACCTGGGTTGTGTGTCAGTATTTACAGGTGGATCCCCGGGGTATGTGTCAGTATTTACAGGGGGGTCCCCAGTCAGTGTGTCAGTATTTACCGGGGGTCCCCGGGGAGTGTGTCAGTATTTACACTGGGGTCCCCGGTGAGTGTGTCAGTATTTAAAGCGGCTCCCCGGGGAGTGTGTCAGTATTTACAGGGGTTCCCTGGGGAGTGTGTCAGTATTTACAGGGGTTCCCCAGGCAGTGGGTCAGTATTTACAGTGGTTCCCCGGAGAGTGTGTCAGTATTCACAGGGAGTCCCCGGGGTGTGTGTCATTATTTACAGAGCATCCACGGGGATTGTGTCAGTATTTACAGGGGGTCCCCGGGGAGTGTGTCAGTAATTACAGAGGGAACCCGTGGAGTGTGTCAATGATTACAGGGCACCCCAGGGAGTGTGTCAGTATTTACCGGGGGTCCCCAGGGAGTGTGTCAGTATTTATTGGGGGTCCCCAGGGAATGTATCAGTATTTACAGGATGGTCCCCGGTGAGTGTGTCAGTATTTAAAGCGGCTCCCCAGGGAGTGTGTCAACATTTACAGGGGTTTCCCGGGGAGTGTATCAGTATTTACAGGGGTTCCCCGGAGAGTGTGACAGTATTTACAGGGGTGTCCCCGGGGAGTGTGTCAGTATTTACAGGTGTTTGCCCAGGGAGTGTTTCAGTATTTACAGGGGTGTCCCCAGGGAGTGTGTCAGTATTTACAGGGGCCTCCCCAGGGAGTGTTTCAGTATTTAGAGTTTTTCCACGGGGAGTAGGCTGTATTTACAGGGGTTCCCCTGGGAGTGTGTCAGTATTTACAGGGGGTCCCTAGGAGTGTGTCAGTATTTACTGGGCGTCCACGGGGAATGTGTCAGTATTTACAGGGGGTCCGCGGGGAGTGTGTCAGTATTTACAGGGGCCTCTGGGGAGTGTGTCAGTATTTAAAGCGTCTTCCCGGCGAGTTACCATGGTTACCTGGGGAGAGTGTCAGTATTTACAGGGTGTGCCCGGGGAGTGTGTCAGTATTTACAGGGTGTGCCCAGGGAGTGTGTCAGTATTTACAGGGGGTCCCTGGGGAGTATGTCAGTATTTACACGGTGTCCCTGGGGAGTGTGTCAGTATTTACTGTGAGTCCCTGGGGAGTGTGTCAGTATTTACAGGGGGTCCCCGGGGTGTGTGTCAGTATTTCCAAGGGTTCCCCGGGGTGTGTGTCAGTATTTACAGGTGGCTCCCCGGGGAGTGGGTCAGTATTTACCGGGTGTTTCCCGGGTTAGTGTATCAGTATTTACAGGATGGTCCCCGGGGATTGTGTCAGTATCCACAGGGGGTCCCCGTGGAATGTGTCAGTATTTACAGGGGGTCCCCGGGGAGTGTGTCAGTATTTACAGGGAGTCCTCGGGGAGAATGTCAGTATTTACAATGGGTGCCGGGGAATGTGTCAGTATTTACAGGCTGTCCCTGGGGATTGTGTCAGTATTTACAGAGGGTCCCCGGGCAGTGTGTCAGTATTTACAGGGGCTCCCCGGGCAGTGTGTCAGTATTTACAGGGGTCCCCGGGGAGTGTGTCAGTATTTACAGGGGTGTCCCCGGCGAGTGTGTCAGTATTTACAGGTGGGTCCCCGGGGAGTGCGTCGGTATTTACAGCGTTGCTCTGGGAAGCATGTCAGTTTTTACAATGGGTGCCGGGGAGTGTGTCAGTATTCACAGGGGTTCCCTGGGGAGTGTGTCAGTATTTACCGGGGCTCCCCGGGGAGTGTGTCAGTATTCACAGGGGTTCCCTGGGGAGTGTGTCAGTATTTACAGGGGCTCCCCGGGGAGTGTATCAGTATTCACAAGCGTTCCCCGGGGAGTGTGTCAGTATATACAGGGGAACCCCTGTGAGAGTTTCAGTATTTACAGGGGGTTCCTGGGTGTGTGTCAGTATTTACAGGGGGTACCTGGGTTGTGTGTCAGTATTTACAGGTGGATCCCCGGGGTATGTGTCAGTATTTACAGGGGGGTCCCCAGTCAGTGTGTCAGTATTTACCGGGGGTCCCCGGGGAGTGTGTCAGTATTTACACTGGGGTCCCCGGTGAGTGTGTCAGTATTTAAAGCGGCTCCCCGGGGAGTGTGTCAGTATTTACAGGGGTTCCCTGGGGAGTGTGTCAGTATTTACAGGGGTTCCCCAGGCAGTGGGTCAGTATTTACAGTGGTTCCCCGGAGAGTGTGTCAGTATTCACAGGGAGTCCCCGGGGTGTGTGTCATTATTTACAGAGCATCCACGGGGATTGTGTCAGTATTTACAGGGGGTCCCCGGGGAGTGTGTCAGTATTTACAAGGTGACACCGGGGAGTGTGTCAGTAATTACAGGGGGAACCCGTTGTGTGTGTCAATGTTTACAGGGCGCCCCAGGGAGTTTGTCGGTATTTACCGGGCATCCCCAGGGAGTGTGTCAGTATTTATTGGAGGTCCCCAGGGAGTGTGTCAGTATTTACAGGGGTTCCCTGTGGAGTGTGTCGTTATTTCCCGGGGGTCCCCGTGGAGTGTGTCAGTATTTAAGGCGGTCACGGCGAGTGTGTCAGTATTTAGAGGGGGTCCCTGGCGAGTGTGTCAGTATTTACAGGGGGTCCCCAGGGATTGTGTCAGTATTTATAGGGGGTCCCCGGGGAGTGTGTCAGTATTAATAGGGGGTCCCGGGGGAGTGTGTCAGTATTAATAGGGGGTCCCGTGTGTGTGTGTCAGTATTAACAGGGCGGTACCGGGGAGTGTGACAGTATTTACCGGGCTGTCTACGGGGAATATTTCAGTATTTACAGGGGGTCCCTGGGGAGTGTGTCAGTATTTGCAGGGGGTGTCCCCAGGGAGTGTATCAGTATTTACAGGGGGTCCCCGGGGAGTGTGTCAGTATGTACAGGGGGTCCCCGGAGAGTGTGTCAGTATTTACAGGGGGTCCCCGGGGAGTGTGTTAGTATTTAAGTGGGTCACAGGGAATGTGTCAGTATTTATAGGTGGTCTCCGGGGACTGTTTCAGTATGTACAGGGGGGGCCCCGGGGAGTGTGTCAGTATTTCCAGGGGGGTCCCCGGGGAGTTTGTCAGTATTTACAGGAGGCGGTCCATGGGGAGTGTGACAGTATTTACAGGGGGCTCCCCAGGGAGTGTGTCAGTATTTACAGGGGCTCCCCAGGTATGTGTAAGTATTTACAATGGCTCCCCGGGGAGTGTGTCAGTATTTACAGGGGGTCCCCGGGGAGTGAGTCAGTATTTAGAGGGGGTCCCTGGCGAGTGTGTCGTTATTTACCGGGGGTCCCCAGGGATTGTGTCAGTATTTATAGGGGGTCCCCGGGGAGTGTGTCAGTATTAATAGGGGGTCCCGGGGGATTGTGTCAGTATTAATAGGGGGTCCCGTGGTAGTGTGTCAGTATTAGCAGGGCGGTACCGGGGTGTGTGACAGTATTTACCGGGCTGTCTACAGGTAGTGTTTCAGTATTTACAGGGGGTCCCTGGGGAGTGTGTCAGTATTTGCAGGGGGTGTCCCCAGGGAGTGTGTCAGTATATACAGGGGGTCCCCGGGGAGTCTGTCAGTATTTACAGGGGGTCCCCGGGGAGTGTGTCAGTATTTACAGGGTGTCTCTGGGGAGTGTGTTAGTATTTAAGGCGGCTACGGGGAGCGTGTCACTATTTAGAGGGTGTCCCCAGGGAGTGTGTCAGTATTTACAGGGTGTCCCCGGGGAGTGTGTCAGTTTTTACAGGGGGACCCCGGGGAGTGTGTCAGTATATACAGAGGGGTCCCCGGGTGTGTGTCAGTATTTACAGGGGGTCCCCGGGGTGTGTGTCAGTATTTACAGAGGGTCCCCAGAGAATGCGTCAGTATTTACAGGGGGTCCCCGGGGTGTGTGTCAGTGTTTACAGGACGGTCACGGGGAGTGTGTCAGTATTTACAGGGGCTCCCCAGGGAGTGTGTCAGTATTTACAGGGTGTCTCTGGGGAGTGTGTCAATATTTACAGGGTGTGCCCAGAGAGTGTGTCAGTATTTACAGGGGGTCCCTGGGGAGTGTGTCAGTATTTACAAGGTGTCTCTGGGGAGTGTGTCAGTATTTAAGGCGGTTACGGGGAGTGTGTCAGTATTTAGAGGCTGTCCCCAGGGAGAGTGTCAGTATTTACAGGGGCTCACCAGGGAGAGTGTCAGTATTTACAGGGGGTCCCCGGGGAGTGTGTCAGTATTTACAGGGGGTCCCCAGGGAGTGTATCAGTTTTTACAGGGGGACCCCGGGGAGTGTGTCAGTATATACAGGGGTGTCCCCGGGGAGTGTGTCAGTATTTACAGGGGGTCCCTAGGGGAGTGTGTCAGTATTTACAGGGGGTTCCCGGGGAGTGTGTCAGTATTTACAGGGGGTTCCCGGGGAGTGTGTCAGTATTTACAGGGGGTCCCCAGGGAGTGTATCAGTTTTTACAGGGGGACCCCGGGCAGTGTGTCAGTATATACAGGGGTGTCCCCGGGGAGTGTGTCAGTATTTACAGGGGGTCCCCAGGGGAGTGTGTCAGTATTTACATGGGGTTCCCGGGGAGTGTGTCAGTATTTACAGGGGGTTCCCGGGGAGTGTGTCAGTATTTATTGGGGGTCCCCAGGGGGTGTATCAGTATTCACAGGGGTTCTCTGGGGAGTGTGTCGTTATTTACCGGGGGTCCCTGGGGAGTGTGTCAGCATTTAAGGCGATCACGGCGAGTGTGTCAGTATTTAGAGGGGTTCCCTGGCGAGTGTGTCAGTATTTACAGGGGATCCCCGGGGTGTGTGTCAGTATTAATAGGGGGTCCCGGGGGAGTGTGTCAGTATTAATAGGGGGTCCCTTGGAAGTGTGTCAGTATTAACAGGGCGGTACCGGGGAGTGTGACAGTATTTACCGGGCTGTCTACGGAGAGTGTTTCAGTATTTACAGGGGGTCCCTGGGGAGTGTGTCAGTATTTACAGGGGGTGTCCCCAGGGAGTGTATCAGTATTTACAGGGGGTCCCCGGGGAGTGTGTCATTATGTACAGGGGGTCCCCGGAGAGTGTGTCAGTATTTACAGGGGGTCCCCGGGGAGTGTGTTAGTATTTAAGTGGGTCACAGGGAATGTGTCAGTATTTATAGGTGGTCTCCGGGGAATGTTTCAGTATGTACAGGGGCGTCCCCGGGGAGTGTGTCAGTATTTCCAGGGGGGTCCCCGGGGATTTTGTCAGTATTTACAGGAGGCGGTCCATGGGGAGTGTGACAGTATTTACAGGGGGCTCCCCAGGGAGTGTGTCAATATTTACAGAGGCTCCCCAGGTATGTGTCAGTATTTCCAAGGGCTCCCCGGGGAGTGTGTCAGTTTTTACAGGGGTTCTCCGTGTATGTGTCAGTATTTACATGGGCTCCCCGGGGAGTGTGTCAGTTTTTACAGGGGGTCCCCGGGGAGTGTGTCAATATTTACAGGGGGTCCCCGGAGAGTGTGTCAGTATTTACAGGGGGTCCACCGGGGAGTGTGTCAGTATTTACAGGGGGTCCCCGGGGAGTGTGTTAGTATTTACAAGGTGACACCGGGAGTGTGTCAGTAATTACAGGGGGAACCCGTGGAGTGTGTCAATGTTTACAGGGCACCCCAGGGAGTGTGTCAGTATTTACCGGGGGTCCCCAGGGAATGTGTCAGTATTTATTGGGGGTCCCCAGGGAATGTATCAGTATTTACAGGATGGTCCCCGGTGAGTGTGTCAGTATTTAAAGCGGCTCCCCAGGGAGTGTGTCAGTATTTACAGGGGTTCCCCAGGGAGTGTATCAGTATTTACAGGGGGTCCCCGGGGAGTGTGTCAGTATTTCCAGGGGTGTCCCCGGGGAGTGTGTCAGTATTTACAGGGGTTTGCCCAGGGAGTGTTTCAGTATTTACAGGGTTGTCCCCAGGGAGTGTGTCAGTATTTACAGGGGCCTCCCCAGGGAGTGTTTCAGTATTTACAGGGGGATCCCTGGGGAGTGTGTCAGTAAATACAGGGGGCTCCCCAGGGAGTGTGTCAGTATTTAGAGTGTGTCCACGGGGAGTAGGCTGTATTTACAGGGGTTCCCCTGGGAGTGTGTCAGTATTTACAGTGGGTCCCAAGGAGTGTGTCAGTATTTACAGGGCGTCCACGGGGAGTGTGTCAGTATTTACAGGGGCCTCCCCAGGGAGTGTTTCAGTATTTACAGGGGGATCCCTGGGGAGTGTGTCAGTAAATACAGGGGGCTCCCCAGGGAGTGTGTCAGTATTTAGAGTGTGTCCACGGGGAGTAGGCTGTATTTACAGGGGTTCCCCTGGGAGTGTGTCAGTATTTACAGTGGGTCCCAAGGAGTGTGTCAGTATTTACAGGGCGTCCACGGGGAGTGTGTCAGTATTTACAGGAGTGTCCCCAGGGAGTGTGTCAATATTTACAGGGGGTCCGCGGGGAGTGTGTCGGTATTTACAGGGGGTCCCCGGAGTGTGTGTCAGTATTTACAGGGGCTCCCCGTGGAGTGTTTCAGTATTTACAGGGGGGGTCCCTGGGGAGTGCGTCAGTATTTACAGGGGGGTCCTCGAGGTGTGTGTCAGTATTTACAGGGGGTCCCGGGGAGTGTGTCAGTATTTACAGGGGGTTCCTCGAGGTGTGTGTCAGTATTTACAGGGGGTCCCGTGGAGTGTGTCAGTATTTACAGGGGTGTCCCCGGGGAGTGTGTCAGTATTAACGGGGGGTCCCCGGGGAATGTGTCAGTATTTACATGGGGTCCCCGGGGAGTGTGTCAGTATTTACAGGGGTTCCCTGGGGAGTGTGTCAATATTTACAGGGGGTCCGCGGGGAGTGTGTCACTATTTACAGGGGCCTCTGGGGAGTGTGTCAGTATTTAAAGCGTCTCCCCGGCGAGTTTGTCAGTATTTACCATGGTTACCTGGGGAGTGTGTCAGTATTTACAGGGTGTGCCCGGGGAGTGTGTCAGTATTTACGGGGTGTGCCCGGGGAGTGTGTCAGTATTTACAGGGTGTGCCCGGGGAGTATGTCAGTATTTACAGGGGGACCTGGGGAGTATGCCAGTATTTACTGGGGGTCGCCGGGGAGTGTGTCAGTATTTACATGGTGTGCCTGGGGAGTGTGTCAGTATTTAAAGGGAGTCCCCGGGGAGTGTGTCAGTATTTACTGGGGGTCCCTGGGGAGTGTGTCAGTATTTACAGGGTGTGCCCGGGGAGTGTGTCAGTATTTAAAGGGAGTTCCCGGGGAGTGTGTCAGTATTTACAGGGGGTCCCCGGGGAGTATGTCAGTATTTACACGGTGTCCCTGGGGAGTGTGTCAGTATTTACTGTGAGTCCCCGGGGAGTGTGTCAGTATTTACAGAGGGTACCCGGGGTGTGTGTCAGTATTTCCAGGGGTTCCCCGGGGTGTGTGTCAGTATTTACAGGTGGCTCCCCGGGGAGTGGGTCAGTATTTCCCGGGTGTTCCCCGGGTTCGTGTATCAGTATTTACAGGATGGTCCCCGGGGATTGTGTCAGTATCTAGAAGGGGGTCCCCGTGGAATGTGTCAGTATTTGCAGGGGTGTCCCCGGGGAGTGTGTCAGTATTTACAAGGACTCCTCGGGGAGAATGTCAGTATTTACAATGGGTGCCGGGGAGTGTGTCAGTATTTACAGGCTGTCCCTGGGGAGTGTGTCAGTATTTACAGGGGCTCCCCGGGAATGTGTCAGTATTTGCAGGGGTGTCCCCGGGGAGTGTGTCAGTATTTGCAGGGGTGTCCCCGGGGAGTGTGTCAGTATTTACAAGGACTCCTCGGGGAGAATGTCAAGTATTTACAATGGGTGCCGGGGAGTGTGTCAGTATTCACAAGCGTTCCCCGGGGAGTGTGTCAGTATATACAGGGGAACCTCTGGGAGAGTTTCAGTATTTACTGGGGGTTCCTGGGTGTGTGTCAGTATTTGCAGGGGGTACCTGGGTTGTGTGTCAGTATTTACAGGTGGATCCCCGGGGTATGTGTCAGTATTTACAGGGGGGTCCCCAGTCAGTGTGTCAGTATTTACAGGGGATCCGCGGGGAGTGTGTAGTACTTATTCAGGGATCACGGGGAGTGTGTCAGTATTTACCGGGGGTCCCCAGGGAGTGTGTCTGTATTTAGACTGGGGTCCCCGGTGAGTGTGTCAGTATTTAAAGCGGTTCCCTGGGGAGTGTGTCAGTATTTACAGGGGTTCCCCAGGGAGTGTGTCAGTATTTACAGTGGTTCCCCGGAGCGTGTGTCAGTATTCACAGGGGGTCCCCGGGGGGTGTGTCAGTATTTCCAGAGCATCCACGGGAATTGTGTCAGTATTTACAGGGGGTCCCCGAGGAGTGTGTCAGTATTTACAAGGTGACACCGGGGAGTGTGTCAGTAATTACAGGGGGAACCCGTTGAGTGTGTCAATGTTTACAGGGCGCCCCAGGGAGTTTGTCAGTATTTACCGGGCATCCCCAGGGAGTGTGTCAGTATTTACAGGGGGTCCCCAGGGATTGTGTCAGTATTTGTAGGGGGTCCCCGGGGCGTGTGTCAGTATTAATAGGGGGTCCCGGGGGAGTGTGTCAGTATTTAAGGCGGTCACGGCGAGTGTGTCAGTATTTAGAGGGGGTCCCTGGCGAGTGTGTCAGTATTTACAGGGGGTCCCCAGGGATTGTGTCAGTATTTATAGGGGGTCCCCGGGGAGTGTGTCAGTATTAATAGGGGGTCCCGGGGGAGTGTGTCTGTATTAATAGGGGGTCCCGTGGTAGTGTGTCAGTATTAACAGGGCGGTACCGGGGTGTGTGACACTATTTACCGGGCTGTCTACGGGGAGTGTTTCAGTATTTACAGGGGGTCCCTGGGGAGTGTGTCAATATTTGCAGGGGGTGTCCCCAGGGAGTGTATCAGTATTTACAGGGGGTCCCCGGGGAGTTTGTCAGTATTAATAGGGGGTCCCCAGAGAGTGTGTCAATATTTACAGGGGGTCCTCGGGGAGTGTGTTAGTATTTAAGTGGGTCACAGGGAATGTGTCAGTATTTATAGGTGGTCTCCGGGGAGTGTTTCAGTATGTACAGGGGGGTCCCCGGGGAGTTTGTCAGTATTTACGGGAGGCGGTCCATGGGGAGTGTGACAGTATTTACAGGGGGCTCCCCAGGGAGTATGTCAGTATTTACAGGGGCTCCCCAGGTATGTGTCAGTATTTAAAGGGCTCCCCGGGGAGTGTGTCAGTTTTTATAGGGGTTCTCCGTGTATGTGTCTGTATTTACATGGGGTCCCCGGGGAGTGTGTCTTTATTTACAGAGGGTCCCTGGGGAGTGTGTCAGTATTTACAGAGGGTCCCCAGAGAATGCGTCAGTATTTACAGGGGGTCCCTGGAGAGTGTGTCAGTATTTACATGGTGTCCCCAGGTTGTGTGTCCGTATTTAGAGGGGGTCCCCGGGGAGCTTATCAGTATTTACAATGGGTCCCTGCGGAGTGTGTCACTATTTACAAGGGGTCACCGGGGTATGTGTCAGTATTTACAGGACGGTCACGGAGAGTGTGTCAGTATTTACAGGGGGTCCCCGGGGTCTGTGTCAGTATTTACAGGACGGTCACGGGGATTGTGTCAGTATTTACAGGGGGTCTCTGGGGATTGTGTCAATATTTACAGGGTGTGCCCAGAGAGTGCATCAGTATTTACAGGGGGTCCCTGGGGAGTGTGTCAGTATTTACAGGGTGTCTCTGGGGAGTGTGTCAGTATTTAATGCGGTTACGGGGAGTGTGTCACTATTTAGAGGGCATTCCCAGGGAGTGTGTCAGTATTTCCAGGGTGTCCCCAGGGAGTGTGTTAGTATTTACAGGGGGTCCCCGGGGAGTGTGTCAGTTTTTACAGGGGGTCCCCGGGGAGTGTGTCAGTATTTTCAGGGGGTTCCCCGGGGAATGTGTCAGTATTTACAGGGGGTTCCCGGGGAGTGTGACAGTATTTACAGCGGGTCTCTGGCGAGTGTGTCAGTGTTTACAGGGGGTTCCCCAGGGAGTGTGTCAGTACTTACAGAGTGTCACCGGGGAGTGTGTCAGTATTTACGGGGGTCCCCGTTGAGTGTGTCAGTATTTATAGGGGGGCCCCGGGGAGTGTGTCAGTATTAACAGGGGGTCCCCGAGGAGTGTGTCAGTATTTACAGAGTGTCACTGGGGAGTGTGTCAGTATTTACAGGAGGGACCCGGGGGAGTGTGTCAGTATTAATAGGGGGTCCCGGGCGAGTGTGTCAGTATTAACAGGGCGGTACCGGGGAGTGCGTCAGTATTTACCGGGCTGTTTACGGGGAGTGTTTCAGTATTTACAGGGGCGTCCCCGGGGAGGGTGTCAGTATTTACAAGGCGATTCGTGGGGAGTGTGTCAGTATTTACAGGGGGTGTCCCCAGGGGGTGTATCAGTATTTACAGGGGGTCCCCGGTGAGTGTGTCAGTATTTACAGGGGTCCCTGGGGAGGATGTCAGTATTTACAGGGTGGTCCCTGGGGAGTGCGTCAGTCTTTACAGGGGGGTCCCCGGGTAGGGTGTCAGTATTTACAGGGGGTCCCCGGGCAGTGTGTCAGTATTTACCGGGGGAGTCCGGGGAGTGTGTCAGTATATACAGGGGGGTGTCCGGGGAGGTGTCAGTATTTACAGGGGGTCCCCGGGGATTGTGTTAGTATTTAAGGGGGTCACGGGGAGTGAGTCAGTATTTACAGAGGGTCCCCAGGAAATGTGTCAGTTTTTAGAGGGCGTCCCCGGGGAGTGTGTCAGTATTTTCAGGGGGGTGCCCGGGGAGTGTTTCAGTATTTGCAGGGGGTCCCCAGGGAGTGTGTCATTATTTACATGGGGGCCCCGGGGACTGTGTTAGTATTTACAAGGGGGTCCCGGAGACTGTGTCAGTATTTACAGGGTGGTCCCCGGGGAGTGTGTCAGTATATACAGGGGAACCTCTGGGAGAGTTTCAGTATTTACAGGGGGTTCCTGGGTGTGTGTCGGTATTTACAGGGGGTACCTGGGTTGTGTGTCAGTATTTACAGGTGGATCCCCGGGGTATGTGTCAGTATTTACAGGGGGGTCCCCAGTCAGTGTGTCAGTATTTACAGGGGATCCGCGGGGAGTGTGTAGTATTTATACAGGGACCACGGGGAGTGTGTCAGTATTTACCGGGGGTCCCCAGGGAGTGTGTCTGTATTTACACTGGGGTCCCCGGTGAGTGTGTCAGTATTTAAAGCGGCTCCCCGGGGAGTGTGTCAGTATTTACAGGTGTTCCCTGGGGAGTGTGTCAGTATTTACAGTGGTTCCCCGGAGCGTGTGTCAGTATTCACAGGGGGTCCCCGGGGAGTGTGTCAGTATTTCCAGAGCATCCACGGGGATTGTGTCAGTATTTACAGGGTGTCCCCGAGGAGTGTGTCAGTATTTACAAGGTGACACCGGGGAGTGTGTCAGTAATTACAGGGGGAACCCGTTGAGTGTGTCAATGTTTACAGGGCGCCCCAGGGAGTTTGTCAGTATTTACCGGGCATCCCCAGGGAGTGTGTCAGTATTTACAGGGGGTCCCCAGGGATTGTGTCAGTATTTGTAGGGGGTCCCCGGGGCGTGTGTCAGTATTAATAGAGGGTCCCGGGGGAGTGTGTCAGTATTTAAGGCGGTCACGGCGAGTGTGTCAGTATTTAGAGGGGGTCCCTGGCGAGTGTGTCAGTATTTACAGGGGGTCCCCAGGGATTGTGTCAGTATTTATAGGGGGTCCTCGGGGAGCGTGTCAGTATTAATAGGTGGTCCCGTGGTAGTGTGTCAGTATTAACAGGGCGGTACCGGGGTGTGTGACAGTATTTACCGGGCTGTCTACGGGGAGTGTTTCAGTATTTACAGGGGGTCCCTGGGGAGTGTGTCAGTATTTACAGGGGGTCCCTGGGGAGTTTGTCAGTATGTACAGGGGGTCCCCGGAGAGTGTGTCAATATTTACAGGGGGTCCCCGGGGAGTGTGTTAGTATTTAAGTGGGTCACAGGGAATGTGTCAGTATTTATAGGTGGTCTCCGGGGAGTGTTTCAGTATGTACAGGGGGGTCCCCGGGAAGTGTGTCAGTATTTCCAAGGGGGTCCCCGGGGAGTTTGTGAGTATTTACAGGAGGCGGTCCATGGGGAGTGTGACAGTATTTACAGGGGGCTCCCCAGGTATGTGTCAGTATTTACAAGGGCTCCCCGGGGAGTGTGTCAGTTTTTATAGGGGTTCTCCGTGTATGTGTCTGTATTTACATGGGGTCCCCGGGGGAGTGTGTCTTTATTTACAGGGGGTCCATGGGGAGTGTCTCAGTATTTACAGAGGGTCCCCAGAGAATGCGTCAGTATTTACAAGGGGTCCCTGGAGAGTGTGTCAGTATTTAAAGCGGCTCCCTGGGGAGTGTGTCAGTATTTACAGGGGGTCCCTGGGGAGTGTGTCAGTATTTACAGGGGTTCCCCAGGGAGTGTGTCAGTATTTACAGTGGTTCCCCGGAGAGTGTGTCAGTATTCACAGGGGGTCCCCGGGGAGTGTGTCAGTATTTACAGAGCATCCACGGGGATTGTGTCAGTATTTACAGGGGGTCCCCTAGGAGTGTGTCAGTATTTACAAGGTGACACCGGGGAGTGTGTCAGTAATTACAGGGGGAACCCGTTGAGTGTGTCAATGTTTACAGGGCGCCTCAGGGAATTTGTCAGTATTTACCGGGCATCCCCAGGGAGTGTGTCAGTATTTACAGGGAGTCCCCAGGGATTGTGTCAGTATTTGTAGGGGGTCCCCGGGGCGTGTGTCAGTATTAATAGGGGGTCCCGGGGGAGTGTGTCAGTATTTAAGGCGGTCACGGCGAGTGTGTCAGTATTTAGAGGGGGTCCCTTGCAAGTGTGTCAGTATTTACAGGGGGACCCCAGGGATTGTGTCAGTATTTATAGAGGGTCCCCGGGGAGTGTGTCAGTATTAATAGGTGGACCCGGGGGAGTGTGTCAGTATTAATAGGGGGTCCTGTGGTAGTGTGTCAGTATTAACAGGGCGGTACCGGGGTGTGTAACAGTATTTACCGGGCTGTCTACGGGGAGTGTTTCAGCATTTACAGGGGGTCCCTGGGGAGTGTGTCAGTATTTACAGGGGGTGTCCCCAGGGAGTGTATCAGTATTTACAGGGGGTCCCCGGGGAGTTTGTCAGTATGTACAGGGGGTCCCCGGAGAGTGTGTCAATATTTACAGGGGGTCCCCGGGGAGTGTGTTAGTATTTAAGTGGGTCACAGGGAATGTGTCAGTATTTATAGGTGGTCTCCGGGGAGTGTTTCAGTATGTACAGGGGGGTCCCCGGGAAGTGTGTCAGTATTTCCAGGGGGGTCCCTGGGGAGTTTGTCAGTATTTACGGGAGGCGGTCCATGGGGAGTGTGACAGTATTTACAGGGGGCTCCCCAGGGAGTGTGTCAGTATTTACAGGGGCTCCCCAGGTATGTGTCAGTATTTACAAGGGCTCCCCGGGGAGTGTGTCAGTTTTTATAGGGTTCTCCGTGTATGTGTCTGTATTTACATGGGGTCCCCGGGGAGTGTGTCAGTATTTACAGAGGGTCCCTGGGGAGTGTGTCAGTATTTACAGAGGGTCCCCAGAGAATGCGTCAGTATTTACAGGGGGTCCCTGGAGAGTGTGTCAGTATTTACATGGTGTCCCCAGGTTGTGTGTCCGTATTTAGAGGGGCTCCCCGGGGAGCTTATCAGTATTTACAATGGGTCCCTGCGGAGTGTGTCAGAATTTACAGGGGGTCCCCGGGGTGTGTGTCAGTATTTACAGGACGGTCACGGGGAGTGTGTCAGTATTTACAGGGTGTCACCAGGGAGTGTGTCAGTATTTACAAAGCGTCTCTGGGGATTGTGTCAATATTTACATGGTGTGCCCAGAGAGTGCATCAGTATTTACAGGGGGTCCCTGGGGAGTGTGTCAATATTTACAGGGTGTCTCTGGGGAGTGTGTCAGTATTTAAGGCGGTTACGGGGAGTGTGTCACTATTTAGAGGGTGT
Source organism: Isurus oxyrinchus (assembly GCA_026770705.1). Classification (NCBI taxonomy): domain Eukaryota; kingdom Metazoa; phylum Chordata; class Chondrichthyes; order Lamniformes; family Lamnidae; genus Isurus; species Isurus oxyrinchus. The sequence goes on from JANJGN010000032.1 coordinate 12,954,525, forward strand.
CCGCAGGGAGTGTGTCAGTATTTACAGGGGGTCCCCGGGGAGTGTGTCAGTATTTACAGGGGGTCCTCGGGGAGTGTGTCAGTTTTTACAGGGGGTCCCCGGGGAGTGTGTCAGTAAATACAGGGGGGTCCCCGGGGAGTGTGTCAGTATTTACAGGGGGTCCCCGGGGAGTGTGTCAGTATTTACAGGGGGTTCCCGGGGAGTGTGTCAGTATTTATTGGGGGTCCCTAGGGAGTGTGTCAGTATTTAAGACGGTCACGGCGAGTGTGTCAGTATTTAGAGGGGGTCCCTGGCGAGTGTGTCAGTATTTACAGGGGGTCCCCAGGGATTGTGTCAGTATTTACAGGGGGTCCCCGGGGAGTGTGTCAGTATTTACAAGGTGTCCCCAGGTTGTGTGTCCGTATTTAGAGGGGGTCCCCGGGGAGCGTATCAGTATTTACTATGGGACTCTGTGGAGTGTGTCACTATTTACAGGGGATCCCCGGGGTGTGTGTCAGTATTTACAGGAGGGTCACGGGGAGTGTGTCAATATTTACAGGGGGTCCCCAGGGAGTGTGTCAGTATTTACAAGGTGTCTCTGGGGAGTGTGTCAATACTTACAGGGTGTGCCCAGAGAGTGCGTCAGTATTTACAGGGGGTCCCTGGGGAGTGTGTCAGTATTTACAGGGTGTCTCTGGGGAGTGTGTCAGTATTTAAGGCGGTTACGGGGAGTGTGTCACTATTTAGTGGGTGTCCCCAGGGAGTGTGTCAGTATTTACAGGGGGACCCCGGGGAGTGTGTCAGTATATACAGGGGTGTCCCCGGGGAGTGTGTCAGTATTTACAGGGGGTCCCCGGGGAGTGTGTCAGTATTTACAGGGGGTTCCCGGGGAGTGTGTCAGTATTTATTGGGGGTCCCCGGGGAGTGTCTCAGTATTTACAGGGGGTTCCCGGGGAGTGTGTCAGTATTTATTGGGGGTCCCCAGGGAGTGTATCAGTATTTACAGGGGGTCCCCGGGGAATGTGTCGTTATTTACCGGGGGTCCCTGGTGAGTGTGTCAGTATTTAAGGCGGGTCACGGCGAGTGTGTCAGTATTTAGAGGGGTTCCCTGGCGAGTGTGTCAGTATTTACAGGGGGTCCCCGGGGTGTGTGTCAGAATTAATCGGGGGTCCCGGGGGAGTGTGTCAGTATTAATAGGGGGTCCCGTGGGAGTGTGTCAGTATTAACAGGGCGGTACCGGGGAGTGTGACAGTATTTACCGGGCTGTCTACGGGGAGTGTTTCAGTATTTACAGGGGGTCCCTGGGGAGTGTGTCAGTATTTGCAGGGGCTGTCCCCAGGGAGTGTTTCAGTATGTACAGGGGGGTCCCCGGGGTGTGTGTCATTATTTCCAGGGGGGTCCCCGGGGAGTTTGTCAGTATTTACAACAGGCGGTCCATGGGGAGTGTGACAGTATTTACAGGGGGCTCCCCAGGGAGTGTGTCAGTATTTACAGGGGCTCCCCAGGTATGTGTCAGTATTTACAAGGGCTCCCCGGGGAGTGTGTCAGTTTTTACAGGGGTTCTTCGTGTATGTGTCAGTATTTACATGGGGTCCCCGGGGAGTGTGTCTTTATTTACAGGGGCTCCCCGGGGTGTGTGTCAGTATTTACAAGGTGACACCGGGGAGTGTGTCAGTAATTACAGGGTTACCCGTGGAGTGTGTCAATGTTTACAGGGCGCCCCGGGGTGTGTCAGTATTTACCGGGGGTCCCCGGGGAGTGTGTCAGTATTTACATGGGGGACCACGGGCAGTGTGTCAGTATTTACAGGAGGGTCCCCTTGGAGTGTGTCTGTATTCACAGAGTGTCCTCGAGGACTGTGTCAATATTTACATGTTGTCCCCGTGGAGTGTGTCAGTATTTACATGGGGTACCCAGGGAGTGTGTCAGTATTTACCGGGGGTCCCCGGGGAGTGTGTCAGTATTTACAGGGGGTCTCTGGCGAGTGTGTCAGTATTTACCGGGGGTTCCCCGGGGAATGTGTCAGTATTTGCAGGGGGTTCCCGGGGAGTGTGACAGTATTTACAGCGGGTCTCTGGCGAGTGTGTCAGTATTTACAGGGGGTTCCCCAGGGAGTGTGTCAGTATTTAGAGTGTCACCAGGGAGTGTGTCAGTATTTACAGGGGGTCCCCGTTGAGTGTGTCAGTATTTACAGGGGGGCCCCGGGGAGTGTGTCAGTATTAACAGGGGTCCCCAAGGAGTGTGTCAGTATTTACAGAGTGTCACCGGGGAGTGTGTCAGTATTTACAGGAGGGACCCAGGGGAGTGTGTCAGTATTAATAGTGGGTCCCGGGCGAGTGTGTCAGTTTTAACAGGGCGGGTACCGGGGAGTGTGTAAGTATTTACCGGGCTGTCTACGGGGAGTGTTTCAGTATTTACAGCGGCGTCCCCGGGGAGGGTGTCAGTATTTACAAGGCGATCCGTGGGGAGTTTGTCAGTATTTACAGGGGGTGTCCCCAGGGAGTGTATCAGTATTTACAGGGGTTCCCTGGGGAGTGTGACAGTATTTACAGGGGTTCTCCAAGAGTATGTCAGTATTTACAGGTGGTCACGGGGACTGTGACAGTATTTACTAGGGTTCCCCGGGGAGTGTGTCTGTATTTACAGGGGGGTCTCTGGAGAGTGTGTTAGTATTTACAGGGGGGCTCCGTGCCGTGTGTCAGTATTTACAGGTGGTCCCCGGGGAGTGTGTCAGTATTTACAGCGGGGTCCCCGGGGAGTGTGTGAATATTTACAGGGGTTTCCCAGGGAGTGTGTCAGTATTGACATGGGCTCCCCGGGGAGTGTGTCAGTGTTTACCGGGGATCCCCGGTGAGTGCGTCAGTATTTACAGCAGGTTCCCCGGGGAGTGTGTCAGTATTTATAGGGGGGCCTCGGGGAGCGTGTCAGTATTTATAGAGGGTCCTCGGGGAGTGTCTCAGTATTTACTGGTATTCCTCAGAGAGTGTGTCAGCATTTACTGGGGTTTCCCAGGGAGTGTGTTGTATTTACAGGGGGTACCCCAGGAGTGTGTCTGTATTTACAGGGGTTCCCCGGGGACCGTGTCAGTATTTTTCGGGGGTCCCCGCGGAGTCGGTCAGTATTTACAGGGGGTCTCCGGGGAGTGTGTCATTATTTAAGGGGGTCACGGGGGGTGTGTCAGTATTTATAGGTGGTCCCCAGGGAGTGTCTCTGTATTTAGAGGGAGGTCCCTGGGGAGTGTATTAGTATTTACAGGGGGTCCCTGGGGAGTGTGTCAGTATTTACAGGAGGCTTCCCCAGGGAGTGTGTCAGTATTTACAGGTGGTCCCCGGGGAGTGTATCAGTATTTACAGGGGCTCCCCAGGGAGTGTGTCGGTATTTACAGTGGGTCCCCGGGGTGTGTGTCAGTATTTACAGGGCCTCCCCGTGGAGTGTTTCAGTATTTACAGGGGGGGTCCCTGGGGAGTGTGTCACTATTTACAGGGGTGTCCTCAGGGAGTGTGTCACTATTTACAGGGGGTCCCGGGGAGTGGGTCAGTATTTATAGGGGCGTCCCTGGGGGGTGTGTTAGTATTTACAGGGGGGCCCCGGGGCGTGACTCAGTATTTACAGGGGGTCCCTGGGGAGTGTGTCAGTATTTACAGGTGGTCCCCGGGGAGTGTGTCAGTATTTACAGCGGGGTCCCCAGGAAGTGTGTCAATATTTACAGGGGTTTCCCAGGGAGTGTGTCAGTATTTACATGGGGTCCCTGGGGAGTGTGACAGTATTTACAGGTGGTCCCCAGGAAATGTGTCAGTTTTTAGAGGTGGTACCCGGGGAGCGTGTCAGTATTTTCCGGGGGTCCCCGCGGAGTCTGTCAGTATTTACAGGGGGTCTCCAGGGAGTGTGTCATTATTTAAGGGGGTCACGGGGAGTGTGTCAGTATTTATAGGTGGTCCCCAGGGAGTGTCTCTGTATTTAGAGGGAGGTCCCTGGTGAGTGTATTAGTATTTACAAGGGGTCCCTGAGGAGTGTGTCAGTATTTACAGGAGGCTTCCCCGGGGAGTGTGTCACTATTTACAGGTGGTCCCCGGGGAGTGTATCAGTATTTACAGGGGGTGCCCGGGGAGTGTATCACTATTTACAGGGGCTTCCCAGGGAGTGTGTCGGTATTTACAGGGGGTCCCCGGGGTGTGTGTCAGTATTTACAGGGTCTCCCCATGGAGTGTTTCAGTATTTACAGGGGGGGTCCCTGGGGAGTGCGTCAGTATTTACAGGGGGTTCCTCCGGGAGTGTGTCAGTATTTACAGGGGGTCCCGGGGAGTGTGTCAGTATTTACAGGGGCGTCCCTGGGGAATGTGTTAGTATTTACAGGGAGGCCCCGGGGCGTGTGTCAGTATTTACAGGTGGCCCCCAGGAGCGTGTCAGTATTTTCCGGGGGTCCCCGCGGAGTCTGTCAGTATTTACAGGGGTTCTCCGGGGAGTGTGTCATTATTTAAGGGGGTCACGGGGAGTGTGTCAGTATTTATAGGTGGTCCCCAGGGAGTGTCTCTGTATTTAAAGGGAGGTCCCTGGGGAGTGTATTAGTATTTACAGGGGGTCCCTGGGGAGTGTGTCAGTATTTACAGGAGGCTTCCCCGGGGAGTGTGTCAGTATTTACAAGTGGTCCCCGGGGAGTGTATCAGTATTTACAGGGGCTCCCCAGGGAGTGTGTCGGTATTTACAGGGGGTCCCCGGAGTGTGTGTCAGTATTTACAGGGGCTCCCCGTGGAGTGTTTCAGTATTTACAGGGGGGGTCCCTGGGGAGTGCGTCAGTATTTACAGGGGGGTCCTCGAGGTGTGTGTCAGTATTTACAGGGGGTCCCGGGGAGTGTGTCAGTATTTACAGGGGGTTCCTCGAGGTGTGTGTCAGTATTTACAGGGGGTCCCGGGGAGTGTGTCAGTATTTACAGGGGTGTCCCCGGGGAGTGTGTCAGTATTAACGGGGGGTCTCCGGGGAGTGTGTCAGTATTTACATGGGGTCCCCGGGGAGTGTGTCAGTATTTACAGGGGTTCCCTGGGGAGTGTGTCAGAATTTACAGGTGGGTCCCCGGGGAGTGTGTCAGTATTTACAAATGGTCCCCAGGGAGTGTGTCAGTATTTACAGGGGGTCCCCAGGGAGTGTGTCAGTATTTACAGCGGGGTCCCCGGGGAGTGTCTCAGTATTTACAGGAGGTCGCCGGGGAGTGTGTCAGTATTTACAGGGGGGTTCCCAGGGAGTGTGTCAGTATTTACAGGGGTTTCCCAGCGAGTGTGTCAGTATTTACAGAGGCTCCCCGGGGTGTGTGTCAGTATTTACAGGGGCTCCCAGGGGCTCCCCGTGGAGTGTTTCAGTATTTACAGGGGGAGTCCCTGGGGAGTGCGTCAGTATTTACAGGGGGGTCCTCGAGGTGTGTGTCAGTATTTACAGGGGTGGTCCCTGGGGAGTGCGTCAGTATTTACAGGGGGGTCCTCGAGGAATATGTCAGTGTTTACAGGGGGTCCTGGGGAGTGTGTCAGTATTTACAGGGGTGTCCCCGGGGAGTGTGTCAGTATTTACAGGGGGTCCCCGGGGAGTGTGTCAGTATTTACATGGGGTCCCCGCGGAGTGTGTCAGTATTTACAGGGGTTCCCTGGGGAGTGTGTCAGTATTTACAGGTGGGTCCCCAGGGAGTGTGTCAGTATTTACAAATGGTCCCCAGGGAGTGTGTCAGTATTTACAGGGGGTCCCCAGGGAGTGTGTCAGTATTTACAGGGGGGTCCCCGGGGAGTGTCTCAGTATTTACAGGAGGTCCTCGGGGAACGTTCAGCATTTACAGGCGGTCCCCAGGGAGATTGTCAGTATTTACAGGAGATCGCCGGGGAGTGTGTCACTATTTACAGGGGGGTCCCCAGGGTGTGTGTCAGTATTTACAGGGGTGTCCGCAGTGAGTGTGTCAGTATTTACAGGTGGTATCCGGGGAGTGTGTCAGTATTTACAGCGGGGTCCCCAGGGAGTGTGTCAATATTTACAGGGGTTTCCCAGGGAGTGTGTCAGTATTTACATGGGGTCCCTGGGGAGTGTATCAGTATTTACAGGGGCTCCCCAGGGAGTGTGTCAGTATTTACAGGGGGTCCCGGGGAGTGTGTCAGTATTTACAGGGGCGTCCCTGGGGAGTGTGTTAGTATTTACAGGGGGGCCACGGGGCATGTCTCAGTATTTACAGGTGGTCCCCGGGGAGTGTGACAGTACTTACAGGGGTTCCCCGGGGAGTGTGACAGTATTTACAGGGGTTGTCCAAGAGTATGTCTGTATTTACAGGTGGTCACGGGGACTGTGACAGTATTTACTAGGGTTCCCCGGGGAGGGTGTTAGTATTTACAGGGGGGTCCCTGGGGAGTGCGTCAGTATTTACTGGGGGTTCCTCCGGGAGTGTGTCAGTATTTACAGGGGGTCCCGGGGAGTGTGTCAGTATTTATAGGGGCGTCCCTGGGGAATGTGTTAGTATTTACAGGGAGGCCGCGGGCGTGTGTTAGTATTTACAGGTGGCCCCCGGGAGTGTGTCAGTATTTTCCGGGGGTCCCCGCGGAGTCTGTCAGTATTTACAGGGGGACTCCGGGGAGTGTGTCATTATTTAAGGGGGTCACGGAGAGTGTGTCAGTATTTATAGGTGGTCCCCAGGGAGTGTCTCTGTATTTAAAGGGAGGTCCCTGGGGAGTGTATTAGTATTTACAGGGGGTCCCTGGGGAGTGTGTCAGTATTTACAGGAGGCTTCCCCGGGGAGTGTGTCAGTATTTACAAGTGGTCCCCGGGGAGTGTATCAGTATTTACAGGGGCTCCCCAGGGAGTGTGTCGGTATTTACAGGGTTCCCCGGGGTGTGTGTCAGTATTTTGCAGGGGCTCCCCGTGGAGTGTTTCAGTATTTACAGGGGGGGTCCCTGGGGAGTGCGTCAGTATTTACAGGGGGGTCCTCGAGGTGTGTGTCAGTATTTACAGGGGTGGTCCCTGGGGAGTGCGTCAGTATTTACAGGGGGGTCCTCGAGGAATATGTCAGTATTTACAGGGGGTCCTGGGGAGTGTGTCAGTATTTACAGGGGTGTCCCCGGGGAGTGTGTCAGTATTTACAGGGGGTCCCCGGGGAGTGTGTCAGTATTTACATCGGGTCCCCACGGAGTGTGTCAGTATTTACAGCGGTTCCCTGGGGAATGTGTCAGTATTTACAGGTGGGTCCCCGGGGAGTGTGTCAGTATTTACAAATGGTCCCCAGGGAGTGTGTCAGTCTTTACAGGGGGTCCCCAGGGAGTGTGTCAGTATTTACAGGGGGGTCCCCGGGGAGTTACTCAGTATTTACAGGAGGTCCCCGGGGAACGTTCAGTATTTGCAGGCGGTCCCCAGGGAGTGTGTCAGTATTTACAGGGTGTCCCCAGGGAGTGTGTCAGTATTTACAGCGGGGTCCCCGGGGAGTGTCTCAGTATTTACAGGAGGTCGCCGGGGAGTGTGTCACTATTTACAGGGGGGTCCCCAGGGTGTGTGTCAGTATTTACAGGGGGGTCCGCAGTGAGTGTGTCAGTATTTACAGGGGGGTCCGCAGTGAGTGTGTCAGTATTTACAGGGGGGCCCCGGGGAGTGTATCAGTATTTACAGGGGTTTCACAGGGAGTTTGTCAGTATTTACAGGGTTTTCCCAGGGAGTGTGTCAGTATTTACAGGTTTTTCCCAGGGAGTGTGTCAGTATTTATAGTGGGGGGTCCCCGGGGAGTGTGTCAGTATTTACAGGGGTTTCCCAGCGAGTGTGTCAGTATTTACAGGGGCTCCCCGGGGAGTGAGTCAGTATTTACAGGGGGTCCCCGGGGAATGTGTCAGTATTTACATGGGTTCTCCAAGGAGTATGTCTGTATTTACAGGGGGTCACTGGAAGTGTGACAGTATTTACAGGGGTTCCCCGGGGAGTGTGTCAGTATTTACAGGGGGGTCCCTGGGGAGTGTGTCAGTATTTACAGGAGGCTTCCCCGGGGAGTGTGTCAGTATTTATAGGTGGTCCCCAGGGAGTGTCTCTGTATTTAGAGGGAGGTGCCTGGGGAGTGTATTAGTATTTACAGGGGGTCCCTTGGGAGTGTGTCAGTATCTACAGGAGGCTTCCCCGGGGAGTGTGTCAGTCTTTACAGGTGGTCCCCGGGGAGTGTATCAGTATTTACAGGGGCTCCCCAGGGAGTGTGTCGGTATTTACAGGGGGTCCCCGGGGTGTGTGTCTGTATTTACAGGGGCTCCCCGTGGAGTGTTTTAGTATTTACAGGGGTTCCCCGGGGAGTGTGACAGTATTTACAGGGATTCTCCAAGAGTATGTCTGTATTTACAGGTGGTCAGGGGGCTGTGACAGTATTTACTAGGGTTCCCCGGGGAGTGTGTTAGTATTTACAGGGGGGCCCCGGGGCGTGTGTCAGTATTTACAGGTGGTCCCCGGGGAGTGTGTCAGTATTTACAGCGGGATCCCCAGGGAGTGTGTCAATATTTACAGGGGTTTCCCAGGGAGTGTGTCAGTATTTACAGGGGGTCTCTGGGGATTGTGTCAATATTTACAGGGTGTGCCCAGAGAGTGCATCAGTATTTACAGGGGGTCCCTGGGGAGTGTGTCAGTATTTACAGGGTGTCTCTGGGGAGTGTGTCAGTATTTAATGCGGTTACGGGGAGTGTGTCACTATTTAGAGGGCATTCCCAGGGAGTGTGTCAGTATTTCCAGGGTGTCCCCAGGGAGTGTGTTAGTATTTACAGGGGGTCCCCGGGGAGTGTGTCAGTTTTTACAGGGGGTCCCCGGGGAGTGTGTCAGTATTTTCAGGGGGTTCCCCGGGGAATGTGTCAGTATTTACAGGGGTTTCCCAGGGAGTGTGTCAGTATTTACAGGGGGTCCCTGGGGAGTGTGTCAGTATTTACAGGTTGTCTCCGGGGAGTGTGTCATTATTTAAGGGGGTCACAGGGAGTGTGTCAGTATTTATAGGTGGTCCCCAGGGAGTGTCTCTGTATTTAGAGGGAGGTCCCTGGGGAGTGTATTAGTATTTACAGGGGGTCCCTGAGGAGTGTGTCAGTATTTACAGGAGGCTTCCCCGGGGAGTGTGTTAGTATTTCCAGGGGGGCCCCGGGGCGTGTCTCAGTATTTACAGGTGGTCCCCGGGGAGTGTACCATTATTTACAGGGGCTCCCCAGGGAGTGTGTCTGTATTTACAGGGGGTCCCCGGGGTGTGTGTCAGTATTTACAGGGTCTCCCCGTGGAGTGTTTCAGTATTTACAGGGTGGGTCCCGGGGGAGTGCGTCAGTATTTACAGGTGGTTCCTTGGGGAGTGTGTCAGTATTTACAGGGGGTCCCGGCGAGGATGTCAGTATTTACAGGGGCGTCCTTGGGGAGTGTGTTAGTATTTACAGGGGGGCCACGGGGCGTGTGTCAGTATTTACAGGTGGTCCCCGGGGAGTGTGTCAGTATTTACAGGGGTGTCCCCGGGGAATGTGTCAGTATTTACAGGGGATCCCCGGGGAGTGTGTCAGTATTTACATGGGGTCCCCGCGGAGTGTGTCAGTATTTACAGGTGTTCCCTGGGGAGTGTGTCAGTATTTACAGGTGGGTCCCCGGGGAGTGTGTCAGTATTTACAGGGGGTCCCCAGGGAGTGTGTCAGTATTTACAGGGGGGTCCCCGGGGAGTGTCTCAGTATTTACAGGAGGTCCCCGGGGAACGTTCAGTATTTACAGGCGGTCCCCAGGGAGATTGTCAGTATTTACAGGAGGTCGCCGGGGAGTGTGTCACTATTTACAGGGGGATCCCCAGGGTGTGTGTCAGTATTTACAGGGGGGTCCGCAGTGAGTGTGTCAGTATTTACAGTGGTCCCCGGGGAGTGTGTCAGTATTTACAGGGGGGCCCCGGGGAGTGTATCAGTATTTACAGGGGTTTCCCAGGGAGTTTGTCAGTATTTACAGGGTTTTCCCAGGGAGTGTGTCAGTGTTTACAGGTTTTTCCCAGGGAGCGTGTCAGTATTTATAGTGGGGGGTCCCCGGGGAGTGTGTCAGTATTTACAGGGGTTTCCCAGCGAGTGTGTCAGTATTTACAGAGGCTCCCCGGGGAGTGTGTCAGTATTTACAGTGGGTCCCCGGGTTGTGTGTCAGTATTTACAGGGGCTCCCCGTGGAGTGTTTCAGTATTTACAGGGGGTGTCCCTGGGGAGTGCGTCAATATTTACAGGGGTGTCCTCAGGGAGTGTGTCACTATTTACAGGGGGTCCCGGGGAGTGTGTCAGTATTTATAGGGGCGTCCCTGGGGGGTGTGTTAGTATTTACAGGGGGGCCCCGGGGCGTGTCTCAGTATTTACAGGGGGTCCCTGGGGAGTGTGTCAGTATTTACAGGTGGTCCCCGGGGAGTGTGTCAGTATTTACAGCGGGGTCCCCAGGGAGTGTGTCAATATTTACAGGGGTGTCCCAGGGAGTGTGTCAGTATTTACATGGGGTCCCTGGGGAGTGTGTCAGTATTTACAGGTGGTCCCCAGGAAATGTGTCAGTTTTTATAGGTGGTACCTGGGGAGCGTGTCAGTATTTTCCGGGGGTCCCCCTGGAGTCTGTCAGTATTTACAGGGGGTCTCCAGGGAGTGTGTCATTATTTAAGGGGGTCACGGGGAGTGTGTCAGTATTTATAGGTGGTCCCCAGGGAGTGTCTCTGTATTTAAAGGGAGGTCCCTGGGGAGTGTATTAGTATTTACAGGGGGTCCCTGGGGAGTGTGTCAGTATTTACAGGAGGCTTCCCCGGGGAGTGTGTCAGTATTTACAAGTGGTCCCCGGGGAGTGTATCAGTATTTACAGGGGCTCCCCAGGGAGTGTGTCGGTATTTACAGGGGGTCCCCGGAGTGTGTGTCAGTATTTACAGGGGCTCCCCGTGGAGTGTTTCAGTATTTACAGGGGGGGTCCCTGGGGAGTGCGTCAGTATTTACAGGGGGGTCCTCGAGGTGTGTGTCAGTATTTACAGGGGGTCCCGGGGAGTGTGTCAGTATTTACAGGGGGTTCCTCGAGGTGTGTGTCAGTATTTACAGGGGGTCCCGTGGAGTGTGTCAGTATTTACAGGGGTGTCCCCGGGGAGTGTGTCAGTATTAACGGGGGGTCCCCGGGGAATGTGTCAGTATTTACATGGGGTCCCCGGGGAGTGTGTCAGTATTTACAGGGGTTCCCTGGGGAGTGTGTCAGAATTTACAGGTGGGTCCCCGGGGAGTGTGTCAGTATTTACAAATGGTCCCCAGGGAGTGTGTCAGTATTTACAGGGGGTCCCCAGGGAGTGTGTCAGTATTTACACCGGGGTCCCCGGGGAGTGTCTCAGTATTTACAGGAGGTCGCCGGGGAGTGTGTCAGTATTTACAGGGGGGTTCCCAGGGTGTGTGTCAGTATTTACAGGGGGGTCCGCAGTGAGTGTGTCGGTATTTACAGTGGTCCCCGGGGAGTGTGTCAGTATTTACAGGGGGGCCCCGTGGAGTGTATCAGTATTTACAGGGGTTTCCCAGGGAGTTTGTCAGTATTTACAGGGTTTTCCCAGGGAGTGTGTCAGTATTTACAGGTTTTTCCCGGGGAGTGTGTCAGTATTTATAGTGGGGGGTCCCCGGGGAGTGTGTCAGTATTTACAGCGGTTTCCCAGCGAGTGTGTCAGTATTTACAGAGGCTCCCCGGGGTGTGTGTCAGTATTTTGCAGGGGCTCCCCGTGGAGTGTTTCAGTATTTACAGGGGGAGTCCCTGGGGAGTGCGTCAGTATTTACAGGGGGGTCCTCGAGGTGTGTGTCAGTATTTACAGGGGTGGTCCCTGGGGAGTGCGTCAGTATTTACAGGGGGGTCCTCGAGGAATATGTCAGTGTTTACAGGGGGTCCTGGGGAGTGTGTCAGTATTTACAGGGGTGTCCCCTGGGAATGTGTCAGTATTTACAGGGGATCCCCGCGGAGTGTGTCAGTATTTACATGGGGTCCCCGCGGAGTGTGTCAGTATTTACAGGTGTTCCCTGGGGAGTGTGTCAGTATTTACAGGTGGGTCCCCGGGGAGTGTGTCAGTATTTACAGGGGGTCCCCAGGGAGTGTGTCAGTATTTACAGGGGGGTCCCCGGGGAGTGTCTCAGTATTTACAGGAGGTCCCCGGGGAACGTTCAGTATTTACAGGTGGTCCCCAGGGAGATTGTCAGTATTTACAGGAGGTCGCCGGGGAGTGTGTCACTATTTACAGGGGGATCCCCAAGGTGTGTGTCAGTATTTACAGGGGGGTCCGCAGTGAGTGTGTAAGTATTTACAGTGGTCCGCGGGGAGTGTGTCAGTATTTACAGGGGGGCCCCGGGGAGTGTATCAGTATTTACAGGGGTTTCCCAGGGAGTTTGTCAGTATTTACAGGGTTTTCCCAGGGAGTGTGTCAGTATTTACAGGTTTTTCCCAGGGAGTGTGTCAGTATTTATAGTGGGGGGTCCCCGGGGAGTGTGTCAGTATTTACAGGGGTTTCCCAGCGAGTGTGTCAGTATTTACAGAGGCTCCCCGGGGAGTGTGTCAGTATTTACAGTGGGTCCCCGGGTTGTGTGTCAGTATTTACAGGGGCTCCCCGTGGAGTGTTTCAGTATTTACAGGGGGTGTCCCTGGGGAGTGCGTCAATATTTACAGGGGTGTCCTCAGGGAGTGTGTCACTATTTACAGGGGGTCCCGGGGAGTGTGTCAGTATTTATAGGGGCGTCCCTGGGGGGTGTGTTAGTATTTACAGGGAGGCCGCGGGGCGTGTGTTAGTATTTACAGGGGGTCCCTGGGGAGTGTGTCAGTATTTACAGGTGGTCCCCGGGGAGTGTGTCAGTATTTACAGCGGGGTCCCCAGGGAGTGTGTCAATATTTACAGGGGTTTCCCAGGGAGTGTGTCAGTATTTACATGGGGTCCCTGGGGAGTGTGTCAGTATTTACAGGTGGTCCCCAGGAAATGTGTCAGTTTTTATAGGTGGTACCTGGGGAGCGTGTCAGTATTTTCCGGGAGTCCCCCTGGAGTCTGTCAGTATTTACAGGGGGTCTCCAGGGAGTGTGTCATTATTTAAGGGGGTCACAGGGAGTGTGTCGATATTTACAGGGGTTTCCCAGGGAGTGTGTCAGTATTTACATGGGGTCCCTGGGGAGTGTGTCAGTATTTACAGGTGGTCCCCAGGAAATGTGTCAGTTTTTATAGGTGGTACCTGGGGAGCGTGTCAGTATTTTCCGGGAGTCCCCCTGGAGTCTGTCAGTATTTATAGGTGGTCCCCAGGGAGTGTCTCTGTATTTAGAGGGAGGTATTGGGGAGTGTATTAGTATTTACAGGGGGTCCCTGAGGAGTGTGTCAGTATTTACAGGAGGCTTCCCCGGGGAGTGTGTCAGTATTTACAGGTGGTCCCCGGGGAGTGTATCAGTATTTACAGGGGCTCCCCAGGGAGTGTGTCGGTAATTACAGGGGGTCCCCGGGGTGTGTGTCAGTATTTACAGGGGCTCCCCGTGGAGTGTTTCAGTATTTACAGGGGGGGTCCCTGGGGAGTGCGTCAGTATTTACAGGGGGGTCCTCGAGGTGTGTGTCAGTATTTACAGGGGTGGTCCGTGGGGAGTGCGTCAGTATTTACAGGGGGGTCCTCGAGGAATATGTCAGTATTTACAGGGGTGTCCCCGGGGAGTGTGTCAGTATTTACAGGGGGTCCCCGGGGAGTGTGTCAGTATTTACATGGGGTCCCCGCGGAGTGTGTCAGTATTTACAGGGGTTCCCTGGGGAGTGTGTCAGTATTTACAGGTGGGTCCCCAGGGAGTGTGTCAGTATTTACAAATGGTCCCCAGGGAGTGTGTCAGTATTTACAGGGGGTCCCCAGGGAGTGTGTCAGTATTTACAGGGGGGTCCCCGGGGAGTGTCTCAGTATTTACAGGAGGTCCTCGGGGAACGTTCAGTATTTACAGGCGGTCCCCAGGGAGATTGTCAGTATTTACAGGAGATCGCCGGGGAGTGTGTCACTATTTACAGGGGGGTCCCCAGGGTGTGTGTCAGTATTTACAGGGGTGTCCGCAGTGTGTGTGTCAGTATTTACAGGTGGTATCCGGGGAGTGTGTCCGTATTTACAGCGGGGTCCCCAGGGAGTGTGTCAATATTTACAGGGGTTTCCCAGGGAGTGTGTCAGTATTTACATGGGGTCCCTGGGGAGTGTATCAGTATTTACAGGGGCTCCCCAGGGAGTGTGTCAGTATTTACAGGGGGTCCCGGGGAGTGTGTCAGTATTTACAGGGGCGTCCCTGGGGAGTGTGTTAGTATTTACAGGGGGTCCCGGGGAGTGTGTCAGTATTTACAGGGGGTCCCGGGGAGTGTGTCAGTATTTACAGGGGCGTCCCTGGGGAGTGTGTTAGTATTTACAGGGGGGCCACGGGGCATGTCTCAGTATTTACAGGTGGTCCCCGGGGAGTGTGACAGTATTTACAGGGGTTCCCCGGGGAGTGTGACAGTATTTACAGGGGTTGTCCAAGAGTATGTCTGTATTTACAGGTGGTCACGGGGACTGTGACAGTATTTACTAGGGTTCCCCGGGGAGGGTGTTAGTATTTACAGGGGGGTCCCTGGGGAGTGCGTCAGTATTTACTGGGGGTTCCTCCGGGAGTGTGTCAGTATTTACAGGGGGTCCCGGGGAGTGTGTCAGTATTTATAGGGGCGTCCCTGGGGAATGTGTTAGTATTTACAGGGAGGCCGCGGGGCGTGTGTTAGTATTTACAGGTGGCCCCCGGGAGTGTGTCAGTATTTTCCGGGGGTCCCCGCGGAGTCTGTCAGTATTTACAGGGGGTCTCCGGGGAGTGTGTCATTATTTAAGGGGGTCACGGAGAGTGTGTCAGTATTTATAGGTGGTCCCCAGGGAGTGTCTCTGTATTTAAAGGGAGGTCCCTGGGGAGTGTATTAGTATTTACAGGGGGTCCCTGGGGAGTGTGTCAGTATTTACAGGAGGCTTCCCCGGGGAGTGTGTCAGTATTTACAAGTGGTCCCCGGGGAGTGTATCAGTATTTACAGGGGCTCCCCAGGGAGTGTGTCGGTATTTACAGGGGGTCCCCGGGGTGTGTGTCAGTATTTTGCAGGGGCTCCCGTGGAGTGTTTCAGTATTTACAGGGGGGGTCCCTGGGGAGTGCGTCAGTATTTACAGGGGGGGTCCTCGAGGTGTGTGTCAGTATTTACAGGGGTGGTCCCTGGGGAGTGCGTCAGTATTTACAGGGGGGTCCTCGAGGAATATGTCAGTATTTACAGGGGGTCCTGGGGAGTGTGTCAGTATTTACAGGGGTGTCCCCGGGGAGTGTGTCAGTATTTACAGGGGGTCCCCGGGGAGTGTGTCAGTATTTACATCGGGTCCCCACGGAGTGTGTCAGTATTTACAGGGGTTCCCTGGGGAATGTGTCAGTATTTACAGGTGGGTCCCCGGGGAGTGTGTCAGTATTTACAAATGGTCCCCAGGGAGTGTGTCAATCTTTACAGGGGGTCCCCAGGGAGTGTGTCAGTATTTACAGGGGGGTCCCCGGGGAGTGTGTCAGTATTTACAGGAGGTCCCCGGGGAACGTTCAGTATTTGCAGGCGGTCCCCAGGGAGTGTGTCAGTATTTACAGGGGGTCCCGAGGGAGTGTGTCAGTATTTACAGCGGGGTCCCCGGGGAGTGTCTCAGTATTTACAGGAGGTCGCCGGGGAGTGTGTCACTATTTACAGGGGGGTCCCCAGGGTGTGTGTCAGTATTTACAGGGGGGTCCGCAGTGAGTGTGTCAGTATTTACAGGGGGGTCCGCAGTGAGTGTGTCAGTATTTACAGGGGGGCCCCGGGGAGTGTATCAGTATTTACAGGGGTTTCACAGGGAGTTTGTCAGTATTTACAGGGTTTTCCCAGGGAGTGTGTCAGTATTTACAGGTTTTTCCCAGGGAGTGTGTCAGTATTTATAGTGGGGGGTCCCCGGGAGTGTGTCAGTATTTACAGGGGTTTCCCAGCGAGTGTGTCAGTATTTACAGGGGCTCCCCGGGGAGTGAGTCAGTATTTACAGGGGGTCCCCGGGGAATGTGTCAGTATTTACATGGGTTCTCCAAGGAGTATGTCTGTATTTACAGGGGGTCACTGGAAGTGTGACAGTATTTACAGGGGTTCCCCGGGGAGTGTGTCAGTATTTACAGGGGGGTCCCTGGGGAGTGTGTCAGTATTTACAGGAGGCTTCCCCGGGGAGTGTGTCAGTATTTATAGGTGGTCCCCAGGGAGTGTCTCTGTATTTAGAGGGAGGTGCCTGGGGAGTGTATTAGTATTTACAGGGGGTCCCTTGGGAGTGTGTCAGTATCTACAGGAGGCTTCCCCGGGGAGTGTGTCAGTCTTTACAGGTGGTCCCCGGGGAGTGTATCAGTATTTACAGGGGCTCCCCAGGGAGTGTGTCGGTATTTACAGGGGGTCCCCGGGGTGTGTGTCTGTATTTACAGGGGCTCCCCGTGGAGTGTTTTAGTATTTACAGGGGTTCCCCGGGGAGTGTGACAGTATTTACAGGGATTCTCCAAGAGTATGTCTGTATTTACAGGTGGTCAGGGGGCTGTGACAGTATTTACTAGGGTTCCCCGGGGAGTGTGTTAGTATTTACAGGGGGGCCCCGGGGCGTGTGTCAGTATTTACAGGTGGTCCCCGGGGAGTGTGTCAGTATTTACAGCGGGATCCCCAGGGAGTGTGTCAATATTTACAGGGGTTTCCCAGGGAGTGTGTCAGTATTTACAGGGGGTCCCTGGGGAGTGTGTCAGTATTTACAGGTTGTCTCCGGGGAGTGTGTCATTATTTAAGGGGGTCACAGGGAGTGTGTCAGTATTTATAGGTGGTCCCCAGGGAGTGTCTCTGTATTTAGAGGGAGGTCCCTGGGGAGTGTATTAGTATTTACAGGGGGTCCCTGAGGAGTGTGTCAGTATTTACAGGAGGCTTCCCCGGGGAGTGTGTTAGTATTTCCAGGGGGGCCCCGGGGCGTGTCTCAGTATTTACAGGTGGTCCCCGGGGAGTGTACCATTATTTACAGGGGCTCCCCAGGGAGTGTGTCTGTATTTACAGGGGGTCCCCGGGGTGTGTGTCAGTATTTACAGGGTCTCCCCGTGGAGTGTTTCAGTATTTACAGGGTGGGTCCCGGGGGAGTGTGTCAGTATTTACAGGGTGTCCCCGGGGAGTGTGTCAGTAGTTACAGGGGGTCCCCGGGGAGTGTGTCAGTATTTACAGGGTGACCCCGGGGAGTGTGTCAGTAGTTACAGGTGGTCCCCGGGGGAGTGTGTCAGTATTTACAGGGTGTCCCCGGGGAGTGTGTCAGTATTTACAGGGGTACCCGGGGAGTATGTCAGAATTTACCGAGGATCCTCGGGGAGTGTGTCAGTATTTACAGGGAGGTCCACAGGGAGTATGTAAATATTTACCGGGGGCCCCCGGGGAGTGTGTCAGTATTTACCAGGGTCCCCGGGGAGTGTGTCAGTATTTACAGGGGGTCCCCGGGGAGTGTGTCAGTATTTACAGGGGGTCCCGGTGTGTGTGTCAGTATTTACAGGGGGTCCCCCGGGGAGTGTGTCAGTATTTACAGGGGGTCCCTGGAGAGTGTGACAGCATTTACAGGGGGCTCTCTGGGCAGTGTGTCAGTATTTACAGGGGGTCCCCAGGCAGTGTGTCAGTATTTACACGGGTTTCCTGGGGAGTGTGTCAGTATTTACAGGGGGTTCTCGGGGAGTGTGTCAATATTTACAGGGGTTTCCCAGGGAGTGTGTCAGTATTTACAGGGGGTCCCTGGGGAGTGTGTCAGTATTTACAGGTTGTCTCCGGGGAGTGTGTCATTATTTAAGGGGGTCACAGGGATTGTGTCAGTATTTATAGGTGGTCCCCAGGGAGTGTCTCTGTATTTAGAGGGAGGTCCCTGGGGAGTGTATTAGTATTTACAGGGGGTCCCTGAGGAGTGTGTCAGTATTTACAGGAGGCTTCCCCGGGGAGTGTGTTAGTATTTCCAGGGGGGCCCCGGGGCGTGTCTCAGTATTTACAGGTGGTCCCCGGGGAGTGTACCATTATTTACAGGGGCTCCCCAGGGAGTGTGTCTGTATTTACAGAGGGTCCCCGGGGTGTGTGTCAGTATTTACAGGGTCTCCCCGTGGAGTGTTTCAGTATTTACAGGGTGGGTCCCGGGGGAGTGCGGTCAGTATTTACAGGTGGTTCCTCGGGGAGTGTGTCAGTATTTACAGGGGGTCCCGGCGAGGATGTCAGTATTTACAGGGGCGTCCTTGGGGAGTGTGTTAGTATTTACAGGGGGGCCACGGGGCGTGTGTCAGTATTTACAGGTGGTCCCCGGGGAGTGTGGTAGTATTTACAGGGGCTCCCCGTGGAGTGTGTCATTATTTACAGGTGGTCCCCGGGGAGTGTATCAGTATTTACAGGGGCTCCCCAGGGAGTGTGTCGGTATTTACAGGGGTCCCCGGGGTGTGTGTCAGTATTTACAGGGGCTCCCCGTGGAGTGTTTCAGTATTTACAGGGGGGGTCCCTGGGGAGTGCGCCAATATTTACAGGGGTGTCCTCAGCGAGTGTGTCACTATTTACGGGGGGTCCCGGGGAGTGTGTCTTTATAGGGGCGTCCCTGTGGAGTGTGTTAGTATTTACAGGGGGGCCCCTGGGGTGTGTGTCAGTATTTCCAGGGGGGCCCCGGGGCGTGTCTCAGTATTTACAGGTGGTCCCCGGGGAGTGTGACAGTATTTACAGGGGTTCCCCGGGGAGTGTGACAGTATTTACAGGGGTTCTCCAAGAGTATGTCTGTATTTACAGGTGGTCACGGGGACTGTGACAGTATTTACTAGGGTTCTCCGGGGAGTGTGTTAGTATTTACAGGGGGGTCCATGTGGAGTGTGTCAGTATTTACAAGCGGTTCCCCAGGTATGTGTAAGTATTTACAGGGGTTCTCCAAGAGTATGTCTGTATTTACAGGTGGTCACGGGGACTGTGACAGTATTTACTAGGGTTCTCCGGGGAGTGTGTCAGTATTTACAGGGGGGTCCCTGGGAAGTGTGTCAGTATTTACAGGGGGGCCCCGGGGCGGGTGTCAGTATTTACAGGTGGTCCCCGGGGAGTGTGTCAGTATTTACAGCGGGGTCCCCAGGGAGTGTGTCAATATTTACAGGGGTTTCCCAGGGAGTGTGTCAGTATTTACAGGGCGTCCCTGGGGAGTGTGTCATTATTTACAGGGGATCTCCGGGGAGTGTCTCAGTATTTGCAGGGGGTCCCTGGGGAGTGTGTCAGTATTTACAGGTGGTCCCCCAGGAAATGTGTCAGTTTTTAGAGGTGGTACCCGGGGACCGTGTCAGTTTTTTCCGGGTGTCCCCGCGGAGTCTGTCAGTATTTATAGGGGGTTTCCGGGGAGTGTGTCATTATTTAAGGGGGTCACGGGGGGTGTGTCAGTATTTATAGGTGGTCCTCAGGGAGTGTCTCTGTATTTAGAGGGAGGTCCCCGGGGAGTGTGTCAGCATTTACAGGGGGTCCCTGGGGAGTGTGTCAGTATTTACAGGAGGCTTCCCCGGGGAGTGTGTCAGTATTTACAGGTGGTCCCCGGGGAGTGTATCAGTATTTACAGGGGCTCCCCAGGGAGTGTGTCGGTATTTACAGGGGGTCCCCGGGGTGTGTGTCAGTATTTACAGGGGCTCCCCGTGGAGTGTTTCAGTATTTACAGGGGGGGTCCCTGGGGAGTGTGTCACTATTTACAGGGGGTCCCAGGGAGTGTGTCAGTATTTATAGAGGCGTCCCTGGGGGGTGTGTTAGTATTTACAGGGGGGCCCCGGGGCGTGTTTCAGTATTTACAGGGGGTCCCTGGGGATTGTGTCAGTATTTACAGGTGGTTCCCGGGGAGTGTGTCAGTATTTACAGCGGGGTCCCCAGGGCGTGTGTCAATATTTACAGGGGTTTCCCAGGGAGTGTGTCAGTATTTACATGGGGTCCCTGGGGAGTGTATCAGTATTTACAGGGGCTCCCCAGGGAGTGTGTCAGTATTTACAGGGGGTCCCGGGGAGTGTGTCAGTATTTACAGGGGCGTCCCTGGGGAGTGTGTTAGTATTTACAGGGGGGCCACGGGGCATGTCTCAGTATTTACAGGTGGTCCCCGGGGAGTGTGACAGTATTTACAGGGGTGTTCCGGGGAGTGTGACAGTATTTACAGGGGTTGTCCAAGAGTATGTCTGTATTTACAGGTGGTCACGGGGACTGTGACAGTATTTACTAGGGTTCCCCGGGGAGGGTGTTAGTATTTACAGGGGGGTCCCTGGGGAGTGCGTCAGTATTTACAGGGGGTTCCTACGGGAGTGTGTCAGTATTTACAGGGGGTCCCGGGGAGTGCGTCAGTATTTACACGGGCGTCCCTGGGGAATGTGTTAGTATTTACAGGGAGGCCGCGGGCCGTGTGTCAGTATTTACAGGTGGCCCCCGGGAGTGTGTCAGTATTTTCCGGGGGTCCCCGCGGAGTCTGTCAGTATTTACAGGGGGTCTCCGGGGAGTGTGTCATTATTTAAGGAGTTCACGGGGAGTGTGTCAGTATTTATAGGTGGTCCCCAGGGAGTGTCTCTGTATTTAAAGGGAGGTCCCTGGGGAGTGTATTAGTATTTACCGGGGGTCCCTGGGGAGTGTGTCAGTATTTACAGGAGGCTTCCCCGGGGAGTGTGTCAGTATTTACAAGTGGTCCCCGGGGAGTGTATCAGTATTTACAGGGGCTCCCCAGGGAGTGTGTCGGTATTTACAGGGAGTCCCCAGGGTGTGTGTCAGTATTTACAGGGGCTCCCCGTGGAGTGTTTCAGTATTTACAGGGGGGGTCCCTGGGGAGTGCGTCAGTATTTACAGGGGGGTCCTCGAGGTGTGTGTCAGTATTTACAGGGGTGGTCCGTGGGGAGTGCGTCAGTATTTACAGGGGGGTCCTCGAGCAATATGTCAGTATTTACAGGGGGTCCTGGGGAGTGTGTCAGTATTTACAGGGGTGTCCCCGGGGAGTGTGTCAGTATTTACAGGGGGTCCCCGGGGAGTGCGTCAGTATTTACATGGGGTCCCCGCGGAGTGTGTCAGTATTTACAGGGGTTCCCTGGGGAGTGTGTCAGTATTTACAGGGGTTCCCTGGGGAGTGTGTCAGTATTTACAGGTGGGTCCCCGGGGAGTGTGTCAGTATTTACAAATGGTCCCCAGGGAGTGTGTCAGTCTTTACAGGGGGTCCCCAGGGAGTGTGTCAGTATTTACAGGGGGGTCCTCGGGGAGTGTCTCAGTATTTACAGGAGGTCCCCGGGGAACGTTCAGTACTTGCAGGCGGTCCCCAGGGAGATTGTCAGTATTTACAGGAGGTCGCCGGGGAGTGTGTCACTATTTAAAGGGGGGTCCCCAGGGTGTGTGTCAGTATTTACAGGGGGGTCCGCAGTGAGTGTGTCAGTATTTACAGGGGGGTCCGCAGTGAGTGTGTCAGTATTTACAGGGCGTCCCCGGGGAGTGTCTCAGTATTTACAGGGGTTCCCCGGGGAACGTTCAGTATTTGCAGGGTTTTCCCAGGGAGTGTGTCAGTATTTACAGGTTTTTCCCAGGGAGTTTGTCAGTATTTATAGTGGGGGGTCCCCGGGGAGTGTGTCAGTATTTACAGGGGTTTCCCAGCGAGTGTGTCAGTATTTACAGGGGCTCCGCGGGGAGTGAGTCAGTATTTACAGGGGGTCCCCGGGGAATGTGTCAGTATTTACAGGGGGTCCCCGGGGAGTGAGTCAGTATTTACAGGGGTTCCCCGGGGAGTGTGTCAGTATTTACAGGGGGGTCCCTGGGGAGTGTGTCAGTATTTACAGGAGGCTTCCCTGGGGAGTGTGTCAGTATTTATAGGTGGTCCCCAGGGAGTGTCTCTGTATTTAGAGGGAGGTCCCTGTGGAGTGTATTAGTATTTACAGGGGGTCCCTGGGGAGTGTGTCAGTATCTACAGGAGGCTTCCCCGGGGAGTGTGTCAGTCTTTACAGGTGGTCCCCGGGGAGTGTATCAGTATTTACAGGGGCTCCCCAGGGAGTGTGTCGGTATTTACAGGGGGTCCCCGGGGTCTGTGTCTGTATTTACAGGGGCTCCCCGTGGAGTGTTTTAGTATTTACAGGGGTTCCCCGGGGAGTGTGACAGTATTTACAGGGGTTCTCCAAGAGTATGTCTGTATTTACAGGTGGTCAGGGGGCTGTGACAGTATTTACTAGGGTTCCCCGGGGAGTGTGTTAGTATTTACAGGGGGGCCCCGGGGCAATTGTCAGTATTTACAGGTGGTCCCCGGGGAGTGTGTCAATATTTACAGGGGGTCTCCGGGGAGTGTGTCATTATTTATAGGTGGTCCCCAGGGAGTGTCTCTGTATTTAGAGGGAGGTCCCTGGGGAGTGTATTAGTATTTACAGGGGGTCCCTGAGGAGTGTGTCAGTATTTACAGGAGGCTTCCCCGGGGAGTGTGTTAGTATTTCCAGGGGGGCCCCGGGGCGTGTCTCAGTATTTACAGGTGGTCCCCGGGGAGTGTATCAGTATTTACAGGGGCTCCCCAGGGAGTGTGTCGGTATTTACAGGGGGTCCCCGGGGTGTGTGTCAGTATTTACAGGGGCTCCCCGTGGAGTGTTTCAGTATTTACAGGGGGGGTCCCAGGGGAGTGCGTCAGTATTTACAGGGGGGTCCTCGAGGAGTGTGTCAGTATTTACAGATGGTCCCGGGGAGTGTGTCAGTATTTACAGGGGGTCCCCGGGGAGTGTGTCAGTATTTACAGGGTTTCCCCGGGGAGTGTGTCAGTATTTACATGGGGTCCCCGGGGAGTGTGTCAGTATTTACAGGTGGTCCCCGGGGAGTGTGTCAGTATTTACAGGGGTTCCCTGGGGAGTGTGTCAGTATTTACAGGTGGGTCCCCGGGGAGTGTGTCAGTATTTACAAATGGTCCCCAGGGAGTGTGTCAGTATTTACAGGGGTTCCCCGGTGAGTGTGTCAGTATTTACAGCAGGTTCCCCGGGGAGTGTGTCAGTATTTATAGGGGGGCCTCGGGGAGTGTGTCAGTATTTATAGGGGGTCCTCGGGGAGTGTCTCAGTATTTCATGGTTTTCACCAGAGAGTGTGTCAGTATTTACTGGGGTTTCCCAGAGAGTGTGTTGTATTTACACGGGGTACCCGAAGAGTGTGTCTGTATTTAGACGGGTTCCCCGGGGTGTGTGTCAGTATTTAGAGGGGGTCCCCGGAGAATGTGTCAGCATTTACAGGGGGTTCCACGAGATGTGTGTCAGTATTTACAGGGGGGTCCCCGGGGAGTGTGTCAGTATTTACAGGAGGGTCACGGGGAATGTTCAGTATTTACAGGGGGTCCCCAGGGAGTTTGTCAGTATTTACAGGAGGTCGCCGGGGAGTGTGTCAGTATTTTCAGAGGGGTCCCAGGGTGTGTGTCAGTATTTACAGGGGGGTCCCCAGTGAGTGTGTCAGTATTTACAGGGGGGCCCCGGTGAGTCTTTCAGTATTTAGAGGGGTTTCCCAGGGGGTTTGTCAGTATTTACAAGGTTTTCCCTGGAGTGTGTCAGTATTTACAGTGTTTTCCCAGGGAGTTGTCAGTATTTATAGGGGGGGGTCCCCGTGGAGTGTGTCAGTATTTACAGGGGCTTCCCAGGGAGTGTGTCAGTATTTACAGGGGGTCCCCGGGGAGTGTGACAGTATTTACAGGGGTTCTCCAAGAGTATGTCAGTATTTATAGGTGGTCACGGGAACTGTGACAGTATCTACAAGGGTTCCCCGGGGAGTGTGTTAGTATTTACCGGGGTGTCCATGGGGAGTGTGTCAGTATTTACAAGCGGTTCCCCAGGTATGTGTAAGTATTTACAGGGGGTCCCCGGGGAGTGTGTTAGTATTTACAGGGTGGTCCCTGGGGAGTGTGTTAGTATTTACAGGGGTGTCCCGGGGCGTGTGTCAGTATTTACAGGTGGTCCCCGGGTAGTGTGTCAGTATTTACAGCGGGGTCCCCGGGGAGTGTGTGAATATTTACAGGGGTTTCCCAGGGAGTGTGTCAGTATTGACATGGGCTCCCCGGGGAGTGTGGCAGTATTTACAGGGGATCCCCGGCGAGTATGTCAGTATTTACAGCAGGTTCCCCGGGGAGTGTGTCAGTATTTATAGGGGGGCCTCGGGGAGTGTGTCAGTATTTATAGGGGGTCCTCGGGGAGTGTCCCAGTATTTACTGGTGTTCCCCAGAGAGTGTGTCAGTATTTACTGGGGTTTCCCAGGGAGTGTGTTGTATTTACAGGGGGTAACCGAGGAGCGTGTCTGTATTTACAGGGGTTCCCCGGGGAGTGTGTCAGTATTAATAGGGGGTCCCCGGAGAATGTGTCAGTATTTACAGGGGGACCCCGGGGAGTGTGTCAGTTTTTACAGGGGGGGTCCCCAGGGAGTGTGTCAGTATTTACCGGAGGGTCACGGGGAATGTTCTGTATTTACAGGGTTTCCCTGTATTTACAAAGTGTCCCCATGGTGTGTGTCGGTATTTAGAGGGTGTCCCCGGGGAGTGTGTTAGTATTAACAGGGGGTGCCGGGGGAGTGTGTCAGTATTAATAGGGGGTCCCGGGGGAGTGTGTCAGTATTAACAGTTCGGTACCGGGGAGTGCGTCAGTATTTACCGGGCTGTCTACGGGGAGTGTTTCAGTATTTACAGGGGGGTCCCCGGGGAGTGTGTCAGTATTTACAAGGCGGTCCCTGGGGAGTGTGTCAGTATTTACAGGGGGTGCCCCCAGGGAGTGTATCAGTATTTACAGTGGCTCCCCAGGGAGTGTATCTGTATTTACGTGCGTTTCGTGGGGAGAGTGTCAGTATTTACAGGGGCTCCCCGGGGAGTGTGTCATTATTTACAGGGTGTCTCTGGGGAGTGTTTCAGTATTTAAGGCGGTTACAGGGAGTGTGTCACTATTTAGAGGGTGTCCCCAGGGAGTGTGTCAGTATTTACAGGGGGTCCCCGGGGAGTGTGTCAGTATTTACAGGGGGTCCACGGGGAGTGTGTCAGTTTTTACAGGGGGACCCCGGGGAGTGTGTCAGTATATACAGGGGTTCCCCGGGGAGTGTGTCAGTATTTACAGGGGGTCCCCAGGGAGTGTGTCAGTATTTGCAGGGGGTCCCCGGGGAGTGTGTCAATTTTTACAGGGGTACCCCGGGGAGTGTGTCAGTATATACAGGGGTGTCCCTGGGGAGTGTGTCAGTATTTACAGGGGGTCCCCGGGGAGTGTGTCAGTATTTACAGGGGGTCCCCGGGGAGTGTGTCAGTATTTACAGGGGGTTCCCGGGGAGTGTGTCAGTATTTATTGGGGTCCCCAGGGAGTGTATCAGTATTTACAGGGGGTCCCCGGGGAGTGTGTCGTTATTTACCGGGGGTCCCTGGGGAGTGTGTCAGTATTTAAGGCGGTCACGGCGAGTGTGTCAGTATTTAGAGGGGCTCCCTGGCGAGTGTGTCAGTATTTACAGGGGGTCCCCGGGGTGTGTGTCAGTATTAATATAGGGTCCCGGGGGAGTGTGTCAGTATTAATAGGGGGTCCCGTGGGAGTGTGTCAGTATTAACAGGGCGGTACCGGGGAGTGTGACAGTATTTACCGGGCTGTCTACGGGGAGTGTATCAGTATTTACAGGGGATCCCCGGGGAGTGTGTCATTATGTACAGGGGGTCCCCGGAGAGTATGTCAGTATTTACTGGGGGTCCCCGGGGAGTGTGTCAGTATTTACATGGTGTGCCTGGGGAGTGTGTCAGTATTTAAAGGGAGTCCCCGGGGAGTGTGTCAGTATTTACAGGGGGTCCCCGGGGAGTATGTCAGTATTTACACGGTTTCCCTGGGGAGTGTGTCAGTATTTACTGTGAGTCCCCGGGGAGTGTGTCAGTATTTACAGGGGGTACCCGGGGTGTGTGTCAGTATTTACAGGTGGCTCTCCAGGGAGTGGGTCAGTATTTACCGGGTGTTCCCCGGGTTAGTGTATCAGTATTTACAGAATGGTCCCCGGGGATTGTGTCAGTATCTACAGGGGGTCCCCGTGGAATGTGTCAGTATTTACAGGGGTGTCCCCGGGGAGAATGTCAGTATTTACAATGGGTGCCGGGGAGTGTGTCAGTATTTACAGGCTGTCCCTGGGGAGTGTGTCAGTATTTACAGGCTGTCCCTGGGCAGTGTGTCAGTATTTACAGGGGCTCCCCGGGCAGTGTGTCAGTATTTACAGGGGTGTCCCCGGGGAGTGTGTCAGTATTTACAGGTGGGTCCCCGGGGAGTGCGTCAGTATTTACAGCTTTGCTCTGGGAAGCATGTCAGTTTTTACAATGGGTGCTGGGGAGTGTGTCAGTATTCACAGGGGTTCCCTGGGGAGTGTGTCAGTATTTACCGGGGCTCCCCGGGGAGTGTGTCAGTATTCACAAGCGTTCCCCGGGGAGTGTGTCAGTATATACAGGGGAACCTCTGGGAGAGTTTCAGTATTTACAGGGGGTTCCTGGGTGTGTGTCAGTATTTACAGGGTGTACCTGGGTTGTGTGTCAGTATTTACAGGTGGATCCCCGGGGTATGTGTCAGTATTTACAGAGGGGTCCCCAGTCTGTGTGTCAGTATTTACAGGGGATCCGCGGGGAGTGTGTAGTATTTATACAGGGACCACGGGGAGTGTGTCAGTATTTACCGGGGGTCCCCAGGGAGTGTGTCTGTATTTACACTGGGGTCCCCGGTGAGTGTGACAGTATTTAAAGCGGCTCCCCGGGGAGTGTGTCAGTATTTACAGGTGTTCCCTGGGGAGTGTGTCAGTATTTACAGTGGTTCCCCGGAGCGTGTGTCAGTATTCATAGGGGGTCCCCGGGGAGTGTGTCAGTATTTCCAGAGCATCCACGGGGATTGTGTCAGTATTTACAGGGTGTCCCCGAGGAGTGTGTCAGTATTTACAAGGTGACACCGGGGAGTGTATCAGTAATTACAGGGGGAACCCGTTGAGTGTGTCAATGTTTACAGGGCGCCCCAGGGAGTTTGTCAGTATTTACCGGGCATCCCCAGGGAGTGTGTCAGTATTTACAGGGGTTCCCCAGGGATTATGTCAGTATTTACAGGGGCTCCCCAGGGATTATGTCAGTATTTACAGGGGCTCCCCGGGGAGTGTGTCAGTATTTACAAGGTGTCCCCAGGTTGTGTGTCCGTATTTAGAGGGGGTCCCCGGGGAGCGTATCAGTATTTACAATGGGACTCTGTGGAGTGTGTCACTATTTACAGGGGGTCCCCGGGGTGTGTGTCAGTATTTACAGGGGGTCCCCAGGGAGTGTGTCAGTATTTACAAGGTGTCTCTGGGGAGTGTGTCAATACTTACAGGGTGTGCCCAGAGAGTACGTCAGTATTTACAGGGGGTCCCTGGGGAGTGTGTCAGTATTTACAGGGTGTCTCTGGGGAGTGTGTCAGTATTTAAGGCGGTTACGGGGAGTGTGTCACTATTTAGTGGGTGTCCCCAGGGGGTGTGTCAGTATTTACAGGGGGTCCCCAGGGAGTGTGTCAGTATTTGCAGGGGGTCCCCGGGGAGTGTGTCAATTTTTACAGGGGGACCCCGGGGAGTGTGTCAGTATATACAGGGGTGTCCCCGGGGAGTGTGTCAGTATTTACAGGGGGTCCCCGGGGAGTGTGTCAGTATTTACAGGGGGTCCCCGGGGAGTGTGTCAGTATTTACAGGGGGTCCCCGGGGAGTGTGTCGTTATTTACCGGGGGTCCCTGGGGAGTGTGTCAGTATTTAAGGCGGTCACGGCGAGTGTGTCAGTATTTAGAGGGGTTCCCTGGTGAGTGTGTCAGTATTTACAGGGGGTCCCCGGGGTGTGTGTCAGTATTAATATAGGGTCCCGGGGGAGTGTGTCAGTATTAATAGGGGGTCCCGTGGGAGTGTGTCAGTATTAACAGGGCGGTACCGGGGAGTGTGACAGTATTTACTGGGCTGTCTACGGGGAGTGTTTCAGTATTTACAGGGGGTCCCTGGGGAGTGTGTCAGTATTTGCAGGGGGTGTCCCCAGGGAGTGTATCAGTATTTACAGGGGGTCCCCGGGGAGTGTGTCATTATGTACAGGGGGTCCCCGGAGAGTATGTCAGTATTTACTGGGGGTCCCCGGGGAGTGTGTCAGTATTTACATGGTGTGCCTGGGGAGTGTGTCAGTATTTAAAGGGAGTCCCCGGGGAGTGTGTCAGTATTTAAAGGGAGTCCCCGGGGAGTGTGTCAGTATTTACAGGGGGTCCCCGGGGAGTATGTCAGTATTTACACGGTCTCCCTGGGGAGTGTGTCAGTATTTACTGTGAGTCCCCGGGGAGTGTGTCAGTATTTACAGGGGGTACCCGGGGTGTGTGTCAGTATTTCCAGGGGTTCCCCGGGGTGTGTGTCAGTATTTACAGGTGGCTCTCCAGGGAGTGGGTCAGTATTTACCGGGTGTTCCCCGGGTTAGTGTATCAGTATTTACAGAATGGTCCCCGGGGATTGTGTCAGTATCTACAGGGGGTCCCCGTGGAATGTGTCAGTATTTACAGGGGTGTCCCCGGGGAGTGTGTCAGTTTTTTCAAGGACTCCTCGGGGAGAATGTCAGTATTTACAATGGGTGCCGGGGAGTGTGTCAGTATTTACAGGCTGTCCCTGGGGATTGTGTCAGTATTTACAGAGGCTCCCCGGGCAGTGTGTCAGTATTTACAGGGGTGTCCCCGGGGAGTGTGTCAGTATTTACAGATGGGTCCCCGGGGAGTGCGTCAGTATTTACAGCTTTGCTCTGGGAAGCATGTCAGTTTTTACAATGGGTGCTGGGGAGTGTGTCAGTATTCACAGGGGTTCCCTGGGGAGTGTGTCAGTATTTACAGGGGCTCCCCGGGGAGTGTGTCAGTATTCACAAGCGTTCCCCGGGGACTGTGTCAGTATATACAGGGGAACCTCTGGGAGAGTTTCAGTATTTACAGGGGGTTCCTGGGTGTGTGTCAGTATTTACAGGGGGTACCTGGGTTGTGTGTCAGTATTTACAGGTGGATCCCCGGGGTATGTGTCAGTATTTACAGGGGGGTCCCCAGTCAGTGTGTCAGTATTTACAGGGGATCCGCGGGGAGTGTGTAGTATTTATACAGGGACCACGGGGAGTGTGTCAGTATTTACCGGGGGTCCCCAGGGAGTGTGTCTGTATTTACACTGGGGTCCCCGGTGAGTGTGTCAGTATTTAAAGCGGCTCCCCGGGGAGTGTGTCAGTATTTACAGGTGTTCCCTGGGGAGTGTGTCAGTATTTACAGTGGTTCACCGGAGCGTGTGTCAGTATTCACAGGGGGTCCCCGGGGAGTGTGTCAGTATTTCCAGAACATCCACGGGGATTGTGTCAGTATTTACAGGGTGTCCCCGAGAAGTGTGTCAGTATTTACAAGGTGACACCGGGGAGTGTGTCAGTAATAACAGGGGGAAGCCGTTGAGTGTGTCAATGTTTACAGGGCGCCCCAGGGAGTTTGTCAGTATTTACCGGGCATCGCCAGGGAGTGTGTCAGTATTTACAGGGGGTCCCCAGGTATTATGTCAGTATTTGTAGGGGGTCCTCGGGGAGCGTGTCAGTATTAATAGGTGGTCCCCGGGGAGTATGTCAGTATTAATAGGGGGTCCCGTGGTAGTGTGTCAGTATTAACAGGGCGGTACCGGGGTGTGTGACAGTATTTACCGGGCTGTCTACGGGGAGTGTTTCAGTATTTACAGGGGGTCCCTGGGGAGTGTGTCAGTATTTACAGGGGGTCCCCGGGGAGTGTGTCAATATTTACAGGGGGTCCCCGGGGAGTGTGTTAGTATTTAAGTGGGTCACAGGGAATGTGTCAGTATTTATAGGTGGTCTCCGGGGAGCGTTTCAGTATGTACAGGGCGGTCCCCGGGAAGTGTGTCAGTATTTCCAGGGGGGTCCCCGGGGAGTTTGTCAGTATTTACAGGAGGCGGTCCATGGGGAGTGTGACAGTATTTACAGGGGACTCCCCAGGGAGTGTGTCAGTATTTACAGGGGCTCCCAGGTATGTGTCAGTATTTACAAGGGCTCCCCGGGGAGTGTGTCAGTTTTTATAGGGGTTCTCCGTGTATGTGTCTGTATTTACATGGGGTCCCCGGGGAGTGTGTCTTTATTTACAGGGGGTCCCTGGAGAGTGTGTCAGTATTTAAAGCGGCTCCCCGGGGAGTGTGTCAGTATTTACAGGGGGTCCCTGGGGAGTGTGTCAGTATTTACAGTGGTTCCCCGGAGAGTGTGTCAGTATTCACAGGGGGTCCCCGGGGAGTGTGTCAGTTTTTACAGAGCATCCACGGGGATTGTGTCAGTATTTACAGGGGGTCCCCTAGGAGTGTGTCAGTATTTACAAGGTGACACCGGGGAGTGTGTCAGTAATTACAGGGGGAAGCCGTTGAGTGTGTCAATGTTTACAGGGCGCCCCAGGGAGTTTGTCAGTATTTACCGGGCATCCCCAGGGAGTGTGTCAGTATTTACAGGGGGTCCCCAGGGATTGTGTCAGTATTTGTAGGGGGTCCCCGGGGCGTGTGTCAGTATTAATAGGGGGTCCCGGGGGAGTGTGTCAGTATTTAAGGCAGTCACGGCGAGTGTGTCAGTATTTAGAGGGGGTCCCTGACGAGTGTGTCAGTATTTACAGGGGGACCCCAGGGATTGTGTCAGTATTTATAGGGGGTCCCCGGGGAGTGTGTCAGTATTAATAGGTGGTCCCGGGGGAGTGTGTCAGTATTAATAGGGGGTCCTGTGGTAGTGTGTCAGTATTAACAGGGCGGTACCGGGGTGTGTAACAGTATTTACCGGGCTGTCTACGGGGAGTTTTTCAGTATTTACAGGGGGTCCCTGGGGAGTGTGTCAGTATTTGCAGGGGGTGTCACCAGGGAGTGTATCAGTATTTACAGGGGGTCCCCGGGGAGTTTGTCAGTATGTACAGGGGGTCCCCGGAGAGTGTGTCAATATTTACAGGGGGTCCCCGGGGAGTGTGTTAGTATTTAAGTGGGTCACAGGGAATGTGTCAGTATTTATAGGTGGTCTCCGGGGAGTGTTTCAGTATGTACAGGGGGGTCCCCGGGAAGTGTGTCAGTATTTCCAGGGGGGTCCCCGGGGAGTTTGTCAGTATTTACGGGAGGCGGTCCATGGGGAGTGTGACAGTATTTACAGGGGACTCCCCAGGGAGTGTGTCAGTATTTACAGGGGCTCCCCAGGTATGTGTCAGTATTTACAAGGGCTCCCCGGGGAGTGTGTCAGTTTTTATAGGGGTTCTCCGTGTATGTGTCTGTATTTACAGAGGGTCCCCAGAGAATGCGTCAGTATTTACAGGGGGTCCCTGGAGAGTGTGTCAGTATTTACATGGTGTCCCCAGGTTGTGTGTCCGTATTTAGAGGGGGTCCCCGGGGAGCTTATCAGTATTTACAATGGGTCCTTGCGGAGTGTGTCAGTATTTACAGGGGGTCCCCGGGGTGTATGTCAGTATTTACAGGACGGTCACGGGGAGTGTGTCAGTATTTACAGGGTGTCACCAGGGAGTGTGTCAGTATTTACAGAGCGTCTCTGGGGATTGTATCAATATTTACATGGTGTGCCCAGAGAGTGCATCAGTATTTACAGGGGGTCCCTGGGGAGTGTGTCAGTATTTACAGGGTGTCTCTGGGGAGTGTGTCAGTATTTAATGCGGTTACGGGGAGTGTGTCACTATTTAGAGGGCGTCCCCATGGAGTGTGTCAGTATTTTCAGGGGGTGTCCCCAGGGAGTGTATCAGTATTTACAGTGGCTCCCCGGGGAGTGTATCTGTATTTACACGCGTTTCGTGGGGAGTGTGTCAGTATTTACAGGGTGTCTCTGGGGAGTGTGTCAGTATTTAAGGCGGTTACGGGGAGTGTGTCACTATTTAGAGGGTGTCCGCAGGGAGTGTGTCAGTATTTACAGGGGGTCCCCGGGGAGTGTGTCAGTATTTACAGGGGGTCCCCGGGGAGTGTGTCAGTTTTTACAGGGGGACCCCGGGGAGTGTGTCAGTATATACAGGGGGGTCCCCGGGGAGTGTGTCAGTATTTACAGGGGGTCCCCGGGGAGTGTGTCAGTATTTACAGGGGGTTCCCGGGGAGTGTGTCAGTATTTATTGGGGGTCCCTAGGGAGTGTGTCAGTATTTAAGACGGTCACGGCGAGTGTGTCAGTATTTAGAGGGGGTCCCTGGCGAGTGTGTCAGTATTTACAGGGGGTCCCCAGGGATTGTGTCAGTATTTACAGGGGGTCCCCGGGGAGTGTGTCAGTATTTACAAGGTGTCCCCAGGTTGTGTGTCCGTATTTAGAGGGGGTCCCCGGGGAGCGTATCAGTATTTACAACGGGACTCTGTGGAGTGTGTCACTATTTACAGGGGATCCCCGGGGTGTGTGTCAGTATTTACAGGGGGGTCCCCAGGGAGTGTGTCAGTATTTACAGGGGGGTCCCCAGGGAGTGTGTCAGTATTTACAGGGGTCCCCGGGGAGTGTGTCACTATTTACAGGGGGTCCCCGGGGTGTGTGTCAGTATTTACAGGAGGGTCACGGGGAGTGTGTCAATATTTACAGGGTGTCCCCAGGGAGTGTGTCAGTATTTACAAGGTGTCTCTGGGGAGTGTGTCAATACTTACAGGCTGTGCCCAGAGAGTGCGTCAGTATTTACAGGGGGTCCCTGGGGAGTGTGTCAGTATTTACAGGGTGTCTCTGGGGAGTGTGTCAGTATTTAAGGCGGTTACGGGGAGTGTGTCACTATTTAGTGGGTGTCCCCAGGGAGTGTGTCAGTATTTACAGGGGAACCCCGGGGAGTGTGTCAGTATATACAGGGGTGTCCCCGGGGAGTGTGTCAGTATTTACAGGGGGTCCCCGGGGAGTGTGTCAGTATTTACAGGGGGTCCCCGGGGAGTGTGTCAGTATTTACAGGGGGTTCCCGGGGAGTGTGTCAGTATATACAGGGGGGTCCCCGGGGAGTGTGTCAGTATTTACAGGGGGTCCCTGGGGAGTGTGTCAGTATTTACAGGGGGCTCCCGGGGAGTGTGTCAGTATTTATTGGGGGTCCCTAGGGAGTGTGTCAGTATTTAAGACGGTCACGGTGAGTGTGTCAGTATTTAGAGGGGGTCCCTGGCGAGTGTGTCAGTATTTACAGGGGGTCCCCAGGGAGTGTATCAGTATTTACAGGGGGTCCCCGGGGAGTGTGTCGTTATTTACCGGGGGTCCCTGGGGAGTGTGTCCGTGTTTAAGGCGGTCACGGCGAGTGTGTCAGTATTTAGAGGGGTTCCCTGGCGAGTGTGTCAGTATTTACAGGGGGTCCCCGGGGTGTGTGTCAGTATTAATAGGGGGTCCCGGGGGAGTGTGTCAGTATTAATAGGGGGTCCCGTGGGAGTGTGTCAGTATTAACAGGGCGGTACCGGGGAGTGTGACAGTATTTACCGGGCTGTCTACGGAGAGTGTTTCAGTATTTACAGGGGGTCCCTGGGGAGTGTGTCAGTATTTGCAGGGGCTGTCCCCAGGGAGTGTATCAGTATTTACAGGGGGTCCCCGGGGAGTGTGTCATTATGTACAGGGGGTCCCCGGAGAGTATGTCAATATTTACTGGGTGTCCCCGGAGAGTGTGTCAGTATTTACAGGGGGTCCCCGGGGAGTGTGTTAGTATTTAAGTGGGTCACAGGGAATGTGTCAGTATTTATAGGTGGTCTCCAGGGAGTGTTTCAGTATGTACAGGGCGGTCCCCGGGGAATGTGTCAGTATGTACAGGGGGGTCCCCGGGGAGTGTGTCAGTATTTCCAGGGGGGTCCCCGGGGAGTTTGTCAGTATTTACAGGAGGCGGTCCATGGGGAGTGTGACAGTATTTACAGGGGGCTCCCCAGGGAGTGTGTCAGTATTTACAGGGGCTCCCCAGGTATGTGTCAGTATTTACAAGGTCTCCCCGGGGCGTGTGTCAGTTTTTACAGGGGTTCTTCGTGTATGTGTCAGTATTTACATGGGGTCCCCGGGGAGTGTGTCTTTATTTACAGGGGGTCCCTGGGGAGTGTGTCAGTATTTACAGGGGGTTCCCCGGGGAGTGTGTCAGTATTTACAGGGCGTCTCTGGGGAGTGTGTCAGTATTTACAGGGGGTCCCCGGGGAGTGTGTCAGTATTTACAAGGTGACACCGGGGAGTGTGTCAGTAATTACAGGGGTACCCGTGGAGTGTGTCAATGTTTACAGGGCGCCCCGGGGTGTGTCAGTATTTACCGGGGGTCCCCTGGGAGTGTGTCAGTATTTACAGGGGGGACCCCGGGCAGTGTGTCAGTATTTACAGGAGGGTCCCCTTGGAGTGTGTCTGTATTCACAGAGTGTCCTCGGGGACTGTGTCAATATTTACATGTTGTCCCCGTGGAGTGTGTCAGTATTTACATGGGGTACCCAGGGAGTGTGTCAGTATTTACCGGGGGTCCCCGGGGAGTGTGTCAGTATTTACAGGGGGTCTCTGGCGAGAGTGTCAGTATTTTCCGGGGGATCCCCGGGGAATGTGTCAGTATTTACAGGGGGTTCCCGGGGAGTGTGACAGTATTTACAGCGGGTCTCTGGCGAGTGTGTCAGTATTTACAGGGGGTCCCCGTTGAGTGTGTCAGTATTTACAGGGGTCCCCAAGGAGTGTGTCAGTATTTACAGAGTGTCACCGGGGAGTGTGTCAGTATTTACAGGAGGGACCTGGGGGAGTGTGTCAGTATTAATAGTGGGTCCCAGGCGAGTGTGTCAGTATTAACAGGGCGGTACCGGGGAGTGTGTCAGTATTTACCGGGCTGTCTACGGGGAGTGTTTCAGTATGTACAGGGGCGTCCCCGGGGAGGGTGTCAGTATTTACAAGGCGATCCGTGGGGAGTGTGTCAGTATTTACAGGGGGTGTCCCCAGGGAGTGTATCAGTATTTACAGGGGGTCCCCGGGGAGTGTGTCAGTATTTACAGGTGTCCCTGGGGAGGATGTCAGTATTTACAGGGCGGTCCCTGGGGAGCTTGTCAGTCTTTACAGGGGGGTCCCCGGGTAGGGTGTCAGTATTTACAGGGGGTCCCCGGGCAGTGTGTCAGTATTTACCCGGGGAGTCCGGGGAGTGTGTCAGTATTTACAGGGGGGTGTCCGGGGAGGTGTCAGTATTTACAGGGGGTCCCCGGGGATTGTGTTAGTATTTGAGGGAGTCACGGGGAGTGAGTCAGTATTTACAGACGGTCCCCGGGAAATGTGTCAATTTTTAGAGGGCGTCCCCGGGGAGTGTGTCAGTATTTTCAGGGGGGTGCCCGGGGAGTGTTTCAGTATTTACATGGGGTCCCCGGGGAGTGTGTCTTTATTTACAGGGGGTCCCTGGGGAGTGTGTCAGTATTTACAGGGGGTTCCCCGGGGAGTGTGTCAGTATTTACAGGGCGTCTCTGGGGAGTGTGTCAGTATTTACAGGGGGTCCCCGGGGAGTGTGTCAGTATTTACAAGGTGACACCGGGGAGTGTGTCAGTAATTACAGGGGTACCCGTGGAGTGTGTCAATGTTTACAGGGCGCCCCGGGGTGTGTCAGTATTTACCGGGGGTCCCCTGGGAGTGTGTCAGTATTTACAGGGGGGACCCCGGGCAGTGTGTCAGTATTTACAGGAGGGTCCCCTTGGAGTGTGTCTGTATTCACAGAGTGTCCTCGGGGACTGTGTCAATATTTACATGTTGTCCCCGTGGAGTGTGTCAGTATTTACATGGGGTACCCAGGGAGTGTGTCAGTATTTACCGGGGGTCCCCGGGGAGTGTGTCAGTATTTACAGGGGGTCTCTGGCGAGAGTGTCAGTATTTTCCGGGGGATCCCCGGGGAATGTGTCAGTATTTACAGGGGGTTCCCGGGGAGTGTGACAGTATTTACAGCGGGTCTCTGGCGAGTGTGTCAGTATTTACAGGGGGTCCCCGTTGAGTGTGTCAGTATTTACAGGGGTCCCCAAGGAGTGTGTCAGTATTTACAGAGTGTCACCGGGGAGTGTGTCAGTATTTACAGGAGGGACCTGGGGGAGTGTGTCAGTATTAATAGTGGGTCCCAGGCGAGTGTGTCAGTATTAACAGGGCGGTACCGGGGAGTGTGTCAGTATTTACCGGGCTGTCTACGGGGAGTGTTTCAGTATGTACAGGGGCGTCCCCGGGGAGGGTGTCAGTATTTACAAGGCGATCCGTGGGGAGTGTGTCAGTATTTACAGGGGGTGTCCCCAGGGAGTGTATCAGTATTTACAGGGGGTCCCCGGGGAGTGTGTCAGTATTTACAGGTGTCCCTGGGGAGGATGTCAGTATTTACAGGGCGGTCCCTGGGGAGCTTGTCAGTCTTTACAGGGGGGTCCCCGGGTAGGGTGTCAGTATTTACAGGGGGTCCCCGGGCAGTGTGTCAGTATTTACCCGGGGAGTCCGGGGAGTGTGTCAGTATTTACAGGGGGGTGTCCGGGGAGGTGTCAGTATTTACAGGGGGTCCCCGGGGATTGTGTTAGTATTTGAGGGAGTCACGGGGAGTGAGTCAGTATTTACAGACGGTCCCCGGGAAATGTGTCAATTTTTAGAGGGCGTCCCCGGGGAGTGTGTCAGTATTTTCAGGGGGGTGCCCGGGGAGTGTTTCAGTATTTGCAGGGGTTCCCCAGGGAGTGTGTCATTATTTACATGGGGACCCCGGGGACTGTGTCAGTATTTACAAGGGGGTCCCGGAGGGTGTGTCTGTATTTCCAGGGTGGTCCCCGGGGAGTGTGTCAGTATTTACAGGGGGCGGTCCATGTGGAGTGTGACAGTATTTACAGGGGGTACCCAGGGAGTGTGTCGGTATTTAAAGGGTGTCCTCGGGGAGTGTGTCAGTATTAATAGGGGCTCCCCAGGTTTGTGTCAGTATTTTCAAGGGCTCCACAGGGAGTGTCTCAGTATTTACAGGTGGTCCCCGGGGAACGTTCAGTATTTACAGGGGTTTCCCAGGGAGTTTGTCAGTATTTACAGGGTTTTCCCAGGGTGTGTGTCAGTATTTACAGGGTTTTCCCAGGGTGTGTGTCAGTATTTATAGTGGGGGGTCCCCGGGGAGTGTGTCAGTATTTACAGGGTTTCCCCAGGGAGTGTGTCAGTATTTACAGTGGGTCCCCGAGGAGTGTGTCAGTATTTACAGGCGTTTCCCCAGAGAGTGTGTCAGTATTTACAGGTGGCTCCCCGGGGAGTTTGTCAGTATTTACAGGGGCTCCCCGGGGAATGTGTCAGTATTTACATGGGTTCTCCAAGGAGTATGTCTGTATTTACAGGGGGTCACTGGAAGTGTGACAGAATTTACCGAGGTTCCCCGGGGAGTGTGACAGTATTAAAAGGGGTTCTCCAAGAGGATGTCAGTATTTACAGGTGGTCACGGGGACTGTGACTGTATTTACTAGGGTTCCCCGGGGAGTGTGTTAGTATTTACAGGGGGGTTCATGGGGAGTGTGTCAGTATTTACAAGCGGTTCCCGGGGTATGTGTAAGTATTTACAGGGGGTCCCCGGGGAGTGTGTCAGTATTTACAGGGGGGTCCCTGGGGAGTGTGTCAGTATTTACAGGTGGTCCCCGGGGAGTGTGACAGTATTTACAGGGGTTCTCCAAGAGTATGTCAGAATTTACAGGTGGTCACGGGGACTGTGACAGTATTTACTAGGGTTCCCCGGGGAGTGTGTCAGTATTTACAGGGGGGTCTCTGGGGAGTGTGTTAGTATTTACAGGGGGGCCCCGTGGCGTGTGTCAGTATTTACAGGTGGTCCCCGGGGAGTGTGTCAGTATTTACAGCGGGGTCCCTGGGGAGTGTGTGAATATTTACAGGGGTTTCCCAGGGAGTGTGTCAGTACTGACATGGGCTCCCCGGGGAGTGTGTCAGTGTTTACCGGGGATCCCCGGTGAGTGTGTCAGTATTTACAGCAGGTTCCCCGGGGAGTGTGTCAGTATTTATAGGGGGGCCTCGGGGAGCGTGTCAGTATTTATAGGGGGTCCTCGGGGAGTGTCTCAGTATTTACTGGTATTCCCCAGAGAGCGTGTCAGCATTTACTGGGGTTTCCCAGGGAGTGTGTTGTATTTACAGGGGGTACCCGAGGAGTGTGTCTGTATTTACAGGGGTTCCCCGGGGACCGTGTCAGTATTTTTCGGGGGTCCCCGCGGAGTCGGTCAGTATTTACAAGGGGGTCTCCGGGGAGTGTGTCATTATTTAAGGGGGTCACAGGGAGTGTGTCAGTATTTATAGGTAGTCCCCAGGGAGTGTCTCTGTATTTAGAGGGAGGTCCCTGGGGAGTGTATTAGTATTTACAGGGGGTCCCTGGGGGGGGTGTTAGTATTTACAGGGGGGCCCCAGGAAATGTGTCAGTTTTTAGAGGTGGTACCCGGGGAGCGTGTCAGTATTTTCCGGGGGTCCCCGCGGAGTCTGTCAGTATTTACAGGGGGTCTCCAGGGAGTGTGTCATTATTTAAGGGGGTCACAGGGAGTGTGTCAGTATTTATGGGTGGGCCCCAGGGAGTGTCTCTGTATTTAGAGGTAGGTCCCTGGTGAGTGTATTAGTATTTACAGGGGGTCCCTGGGGAGTGTGTCAGTATTTACAGGAGGCTTCCCCGGGGAGTGTGTCAGCATTTACAGGTGGTCCCCGGGGAGTGTTTCAGTATTTACAGGGGCTCCCCAGGGAGTGTGTCAGTATTTACAGGGGGTCCCCGGGGTGTGTGTCAATATTTACAGGGGCTCCCCGTGGAGTGTTTCAGTATTTACAGGGGGGGTCCCTGGGGAGTGCGTCAGTATTTACAGGGGGGTCCTCGAGGTGTGTGTCAGTATTTACAGGGGTGGACCCTGGGGAGTGCGTCAGTATTTACAGGGGGGTCCTCGAGGAATATGTCAGTATTTACATGGGGTCCTGGGGAGTGTGTCAGTATTTAGAGGGGTGTCCCCGGGGCGTGATCAGTATTTACGGGGGGTCCTCGGGGAGTGTGTCAGTATTTACATGGGGTCCCCGCGGAGTGTGTCAGTATTTACAGGGGTTCCCTGGGGAGTGTGTCAGTATTTACAGGTGGGTCCCCGGGGAGTGTGTCAGTATTTACAAATGGTCCCCAGGGAGTGTGTCAGTATTTACAGGGGGTCCCCAGGGAGTGTGTCAGTATTTACAGGGGGGTCCCCGGGGAGTGTCTCAGTATTTACAGGAGGTCCTCGGGGAACGTTCAGTATTTACAGGCGGTCCCCAGGGAGATTGTCAGTATTTACAGGAGGTCGCCGGGGAGTGTGTCACTATTTACAGGGGGGTCCCCAAGGTGTGTGTCAGTATTTACAGGGGGGTCCGCAGTGAGTGTGTCAGTATTTACAGGTGGTCCCCGGGGAGTGTGTCAGTATTTACAGCGGGGTCCCCAGGGAGTGTGTCAATATTTACAGGGGTTTCCCAGGGAGTGTGTCAGTATTTACATGGGGTCCCTGGGGAGTGTATCAGTATTTACAGGGGCTCCCCAGGGAGTGTGTCAGTATTTACAGGGGGTCCCCGGGGTGTGTGTCAGTATTTACAGGGGCACCCCAGGGAGTGTGTCAGTATTTACAGGGGGTCCCGGGGAGTGTGTCAGTATTTACAGGGTTTTCCCAGGGAGTCTGTCAGTATTTACAGGTTTTTCCCAGCGAGTGTGTCAGTATTTACAGAGGCTCCCCGGGGAGTGCGTCAGTATTTACAGGGGGTCCCCGGGGAATGTGTCAGTATTTACATGGGTTCTCCAAGGAGTATGTCTGTATTTACAGGGGCTCACTGGAAGTGTGACAGTATTTACAGGGGCTCCCCGGGGAGTGTGTCTGTATTTACAGGGGGTCACTGGAAGTGTGACAGTATTTACAGGGGTTCCCCGGGGAGTGTGTCAGTATTTACAGGGGGGTCCCTGGGGAGTGTGTCAGTATTTACAGGAGGCTTCCCCGGGGAGTGTGTCAGTATTTATAGGTGGTCCCCAGGGAGTGTCTCTGTATTTAGAGGGAGGTCCCTGGGGAGTGTATTAGTATTTACAGGGGGTCCCTGGGGAGTGTGTCAGTATCTCCAGGAGGCTTCCCTGGGGAGTGTGTCAGTCTTTACAGGTGGTCCCCGGGGAGTGTATCAGTATTTACAGGGGCTCCCCAGGGAGTGTGTCGGTATTTACAGGGGGTCCCCGGGGTGTGTGTCTGTATTTACAGGGGCTCCCCGTGGAGTGTTTCAGTATTTACAGGGGTTCCCCGGGGAGTGTGACAGTATTTACAGGGGTTCTCCAAGAGTATGTCTGTATTTACAGGTGGTCAGGGGGCTGTGACGGTATTTACTAGGGTTCCCCGGGGAGTGTGTTAGTATTTACAGGGGGCCCCGGGGCGTGTGTCAGTATTTACAGGTGGTCCCCGGGGAGTGCGTCAGTATTTACAGCGGGGTCCCCAGGGAGTGTGTCAATATTTACAGGGGTTTCCCAGGCAGTGTGTCAGTATTTACAGGGGGTCCCTGGGGAGTGTGTCAGTATTTACAGGTGGTCTCCAGGGAGTGTGTCATTATTTAAGGGGGTCACGGGGGGTGTGTCAGTATTTATAGGTGGTCCCCAGGGAGTGTCTCTGTATTTAGAGGGAGGTCCCTGGGGAGTGTATTAGTATTTACAGGGGGTCCCTGGGGAGTGTGTCAGTATTTACAGGTGGTCCCTGGGGAGTGTATCAGTATTTACAGGGGCTCCCCAGGGAGTGTGTCGGTATTTACAGGGGGTCCCCGGGGTGTGTGTCAGTATTTACAGGGGCTCCCCGTGGAGTGTTTCAGTATTTACAGGGGGGGTCCCTGGGGAGTGCGTCAATATTTACAGGGGTGTCCTCAGGGAGTGTGTCACTATTTACAGGGGGTCCCGGGGAGTGGGTCAGTATTTATAGGGGCGTCCCTGGGGGGTGTGTTAGTATTTACAGGCGGGCCCCGGGGCGTGACTCAGTATTTACAGGGGGTCCCTGGGGAGTGTGTCAGTATTTACAGGTGGTCCCCGGGGAGTGTGTCAGTATTTACAGCGGGGTCCCCAGGGAGTGTGTCAATATTTACAGGGGTTTCCCAGGGAGTGTGTCAGTATTTACATGGGGTCCCTGGGGAGTGTGTCAGTATTTACAGGTGGTCCCCAGGAAATGTGTCAGTTTTTAGAGGTGGTACCCGGGGAGCGTGTCAGTATTTTCCGGGGGTCCCCGCGGAGTCTGTCAGTATTTACAGGGGGTCTCCAGGGAGTGAGTCATTATTTAAGGGGTCACAGGGAGTGTGTCAGTATTTATAGGTGGTCCCCAGGGAGTGTCTCTGTATTTAGAGGGAGGTCCCTGGTGAGTGTATTAGTATTTACAGGGGGTCCCTGAGGAGTGTGTCAGTAATTACAGGAGGCTTCCCCGGGGAGTGTGTCAGTATTTACAGGTGGTCCCCGGGGAGTGTATCAGTATTTACAGGGGCTCCCCAGGGAGTGTGTCGGTATTTACAGGGGGTCCCCGGGGTGTGTGTCAGTATTTACAGGGTCTCCCCGTGGAGTGTTTCAGTATTTACAGGGGGGGTCCCTGGGGAGTGCGTCAGTATTTACAGGGGGGTCCTCGAGGTGTGTGTCAGTATTTACAGGGGTGGACCCTGGGGAGTGCGTCAGTATTTACAGGGGGGTCCTCAAGGAATATGACAGTATTTACATGGGGTCCTGGGGAGTGTGTCAGTATTTAGAGGGGTGTCCCCGGGGCGTGATCAGTATTTACAGGGGGTCCTCGGGGAGTGTGTCAGTATTTACATGGGGTCCCTGCGGAGTGTGTCAGTATTTACAGGGGTTCCCTGGGGAGTGTGTCAGTATTTACAGGTGGGTCCCCGGGGAGTGTGTCAGTATTTACAGGGGGTCCCCAGGGAGTGTGTCAGTATTTACAGGGGGTCCCCAGGGAGTGTGTCAGTATTTACAGGGGCGTCCCCGGGGAGTGTCTCAGTATTTACAGGAGGTCCTCGGGGAACGTTCAGTATTTACAGGCGGTCCCCAGGGAGTGTGTCAGTATTTACAGGAGGTCGCCGGGGAGTGTGTCACTATTTACAGGGGGGTCCCCAGGGTGTGTGTCAGTATTTACAGGGGGGTCCGCAGTGAGTGTGTCAGTATTTACAGGTGGTCCCCGGGGAGTGTGTCAGTATTTACAGCGGGGTCCCCAGGGAGTGTGTCAATATTTACAGGGGTTTCCCAGGGAGTGTGTCAGTATTTACAGGGGTTTCCCAGGGAGTGTGTCAGTATTTACAGGGGGGTCCCCAGGGAGTGTGTCAGTATTTACAGGGGGTCCCTGGGGAGTGTATCAGTATTTACAGGGGCTCCCCAGGGAGTGTGTCAGTATTTACAGGGTGTCCCGGGGAGTGTGTCAGTATTTACAGGGTTTTCCCAGGGAGTCTGTCAGTATTTACAGGTTTTTCCCAGCGAGTGTGTCAGTATTTCCAGGGGGTCCCCGGGGAGTGCGTCAGTATTTACAGGGGGTCCCCGGGGAATGTGTCAGTATTTACATGGGTTCTCCAAGGAGTATGTCTGTATTTACAGGGGCTCACTGGAAGTGTGACAGTATTTACAGGGGCTCCCCGGGGAGTGTGTCTGTATTTACAGGGGGGTCCCTGGGGAGTGTGTCAGTATTTACAGGAGGCTTCCCCGGGGAGTGTGTCAGTATTTACAGGGGGGTCCTCGAGGTGTGTTAGTATTTACAGGGGGTCCCCGGGGTGTGTGTCTGTATTTACAGGGGCTCCCCGTGGAGTGTTTTAGTATTTACAGGGGTTCCCTGGGGAGTGTGACAGTATTTACAGGGGTTCTCCAAGAGTATGTCTGTATTTACAGGTGGTCAGGGGGCTGTGACAGTATTTACAGGGGGGTCCCTGGGGAGTGTGTTAGTATTTACAGGGGGGCCCCGGGGCGTGTGTCAGTATTTACAGGTGGTCCCCGGGGAGTGCGTCAGTATTTACAGCGGGGTCCCCAGGGAGTGTGTCAATATTTACAGGGGTTTCCCAGGGAGTGTGTCAGTATTTACAGGGGGTCCCTGGGGAGTGTGTCAGTATTTACAGGTGGTCTCCAGGGAGTGTGTCATTATTTAAGGGGGTCACGGGGGGTGTGTCAGTATTTATATGTGGTCCCCAGGGAGTGTCTCTGTATTTAGAGGGAGGACCCTGGGGAGTGTATTAGTATTTACAGGGGGTCCCTGGGGAGTGTGTCAGTATTTACAGGAGGCTTCCACGGGGAGTGTGTCAGTATTTACAGGTGGTCCCCGGGGAGTGTATCAGTATTTACAGGGGCTCCCCAGGGAGTGTGTCGGTATTTACAGGGGGTCCCCGGGGTGTGTGTCAGTATTTACAGGGGCTCCCCGTGGAGTGTTTCAGTATTTACAGGGGGGGTCCCTGGGGAGTGCGTCAATATTTACAGGGGTGTCCTCAGGGAGTTTGTCACTATTTACAGGGGGTCCCGGGGAGTGGGTCAGTATTTATAGGGGCGTCCCTGGGGGGTGTGTTAGTATTTACAGGCGGGCCCCGGGGCGTGACTCAGTATTTACAGGGGGTCCCTGGGGAGTGTGTCAGTATTTACAGGTGGTCCCCGGGGAGTGTGTCAGTATTTACAGCGGGGTCCCCAGGGAGTGTGTCAATATTTACAGGGGTTTCCCAGGGAGTGTGTCAGTATTTACATGGGGTCCCTGGGGAGTGTATCAGTATTTACAGGGGCTCCCCAGGAAATGTGTCAGTTTTTATAGGTGGTACCCGGGGAGCGTGTCAGTATTTTCCGGGGGTCCCCGCGGAGTCTGTCAGTATTTACAGGGGGTCTCCAGGGAGTGTGTCATTATTTAAGGGGGTCACAGGGAGTGTGTCAGTATTTATAGGTGGTCCCCAGGGAGTGTCTCTGTATTTAGAGGGAGGTCCCTGGTGAGTGTATTAGTATTTACAGGGGGTCCCTGAGGAGTGTGTCAGTATTTACAGGAGGCTTCCCCGGGGAGTGTGTCGGTATTTACAGGGGGTCCCCGGGGTGTGTGTCAGTATTTACAGGGTCATCCGTGGAGTGTTTCAGTATTTACAGGGGGGGTCCCTGGGGAGTGCATCAGTATTTACAGGGGGTTCCTCCGGAAGTGTGTCAGTATTTACAGGGGGTCTCGGGGAGTGTGTCAGTATTTACAGGGGGTCCCGGGGAGTGTGTCAGTATTTACAGGGGCGTCCCTGGGAAGTGTGTTAGTATTTACAGGGGGGCCACGGGGCATGTCTCAGTATTTACAGGTGGTCCCCGGGGAGTGTGACAGTATTTACAGGGGTTCCCCGGTGAGTGTGACAGTATTTACAGGGGTTGTCCAAGAGTATGTCTGTATTTACAGGTGGTCACGGGGACTGTGACTGTATTTACTAGGGTTCCCCGGGGAGGGTGTTAGTATTTACAGGGGGGTCCCTGGGGAGTGCGTCAGTATTTACAGGGGGTTCCTCTGGGAGTGTGTCAGTATTTACAGGGGGTCCCGGGGAGTGTGTCAGTATTTACAGGGGCGTCCCTGGGGAATGTGTTAGTATTTACAGGGAGGCCCCGGGGCGTGTGTCAGTATTTACAGGTGGCCCCCGGGAGCGTGTCAGTATTTTCCGGGGGTCCCCGCGGAGTCTGTCAGTATTTACAGGGGGTCTCCGGTGAGTGTGTCATTATTTAAGGGGGTCACGGGGAGTGTGTCAGTATTTATAGGTGGTCCCCAGGGAGTGTCTCTGTATTTAATGGGAGGTCCCTGGGGAGTGTATTAGTATTTACAGGGGGTCCCTGGGGAGTGTGTCAGTATTTACAGGAGGCTTCCCCGGGGAGTGTGTCAGTATTTACAAGTGGTCCCCGGGGAGTGTATCAGTATTTACAGGGGCTCCCCAGGGAGTGTGTCGGTATTTACAGGGGGTCCCCGGAGTGTGTGTCAGTATTTACAGGGGCTCCCCGTGGAGTGTTTCAGTATTTACAGGGGG
This sequence comes from Isurus oxyrinchus, assembly GCA_026770705.1. NCBI lineage: Eukaryota > Metazoa > Chordata > Chondrichthyes > Lamniformes > Lamnidae > Isurus > Isurus oxyrinchus. The sequence continues at coordinate 12,999,375 of JANJGN010000032.1, forward strand.
GGTCCCTGGGGAGTGCGTCAGTATTTACAGGGGGGTCCTCGAGGTGTGTGTCAGTATTTACAGGGGGTCCCGGGGAGTGTGTCAGTATTTACAGCGGTGTCCCCGGGGAGTGTGTCAGTATTAACGGGGGGTCCCCGGGGAATGTGTCAGTATTTACATGGGGTCCCTGGGGAGTGTGTCAGTATTTACAGGGGTTCCCTGGGGAGTGTGTCAGAATTTACAGGTGGGTCCCCGGGGAGTGTGTCAGTATTTACAAATGGTCCCCAGGGAGTGTGTCAGTATTTACAGGGGGTCCCCAGGGAGTGTGTCAGTATTTACAGCGGGGTCCCCAGGGAGTGTCTCAGTATTTACAGGGGGTCCCCAGGGAGTGTGTCAGTATTTACAGCGGGGTCCCCGGGAAGTGTCTCAGTATTTACAGAAGGTCGCCGGGGAGTGTGTCAGTATTTACAGGGGCGTCCCCAGGGTGTGTGTCAGTATTTACAGGGGGTTCCGCAGTGAGTGTGTCAGTATTTACAGTGGTCCCCGGGGAGTGTGTCAGTATTTACAGGGGGGCCCATTGGAGTGTGTCAGTATTTACAGGGGTTTCCCAGGGAGTTTGTCAGTATTTACAGGGTTTTCCCAGGGAGTGTGTCAGTATTTACAGGTTTTTCCCATGGGAGTGTGTCAGTATTTATAGTGGGGGGTCCCCGGGGAGTGTGTCAGTATTTACAGGGGTTTCCCAGCGAGTGTGTCAGTATTTACAGAGGCTCCCCGGGGTGTGTGTCAGTATTTACAGGGGCAACCCGTGGAGTGTTTCAGTATTTACAGGGGGGGTCCCTGGGGAGTGCGTCAGTATTTACAGGGGGGTCCTCGAGGTGTGTGTCAGTATTTACAGGGGTGGTCCGTGGGGAGTGCGTCAGTATTTACAGGGGGGTCCTCGAGGAATATGTCAGTATTTACAGGGGGTCCGGGGGAGTGTGTCAGTATTCACAGGGGTGTCCCCGGGGAATGTGTCAGTATTTACAGGGGGTCCCCAGGGAGTGTGTCAGTATTTACATGGGGTCCCCGCGGAGTGTGTCAGTATTTACAGGGGTTCCCTGGGGAGTGTGTCAGTATTTACAGGTGGGACCCGGGGAGTGTGTCAGTATTTACAAATGGTCCCCAGGGAGTGTGTCAGTATTTACAGGGGGTCCCCAGGGAGTGTGTCAGTATTTACAGGGGTTTCCCTGGGAGTTTGTCAGTATTTACAGGGTTTTCCCAGGGAGTGTGTCAGTATTTACAGGTTTTTCCCAGGGAGTGTGTCAGTATTTATAGTGGGGGGTCCCCGGGGAGTGTGTCAGTATTTACAGGGGTTTCCCAGCGAGTGTGTCAGTATTTACAGGGTGTCCTCGGGGAATGTGTCAGTATTTACAGGGGGTCCCCGGGGTGTGTATCAGTATTTACAGGGCCTCCCCGTGGAGTGTTTCAGTATTTACAGAGGGTGTCCCTGGGGAGTGCGTCAATATTTACAGGGTTGTCCTCAGGGAGTGTGTCACTATTTACAGGGGGTCCCGGGGAGTGGGTCAGTATTTATAGGGGCGGCCCTGGGGGGTGTGTTAGTATTTACAGGGGGGCCCCGGGGCGTGTCTCAGTATTTACAGGGGGTCCCTGGGGAGTGTCTCAGTATTTACAGGAGGTCCCCGGGGAGTGTGTCAGTATTTACAGCGGGGTCCCCAGGGAGTGTGTCAGTATTTACAGCGGGGTCCCCGGGGAGTGTCTCAGTATTTACAGGAGGTCGCCGGGGAGTGTCTCAGTATTTACAGGGCGTCCCCAGGGTGTGTGTCAGTATTTACAGGGGGGTCCGCAGTGAGTGTGTCAGTATTTACAGTGGTCCTCGGGGAGTGTGTCAGTATTTACAGGGGGGCCCCGTGGTGTGTATCAGTATTTACAGGGGTTTCCCAGCGGGTTTGTCAGTATTTACAGGGTTTTCCCAGGGAGTGTGTCAGTATTTACAGGTTTTTCCCATGGCAGTGTGTCAGTATTAACGGGGGGTCCCGGGGAATGTGTCAGTATTTACATGGGGTCCCCGGGGAGTGTGTCAGTATTTACAGGGGTTCCCTGGGGAGTGTGTCAGAATTTACAGGTGGGTCCCCGGGGAGTGTGTCAGTATTTACAAATGGTCCCCAGGGAGTGTGTCAGTATTTACAGGGGGTCCCCAGGGAGTGTGTCAGTATTTACAGCGGGGTCCCCAGGGAGTGTCTCAGTATTTACAGGGGGTCCCCAGGGAGTGTGTCAGTATTTACAGCAGGGTCCCCGGGGAGTGTCTCAGTATTTACAGGAGGTCGCCGGGGAGTGTGTCAGTATTTACAGGGGCGTCCCCAGGGTGTGTGTCAGTATTTACAGGGGGGTCCGCAGTGAGTGTGTCAGTATTTACAGTGGTCCCCGGGGAGTGTGTCAGTATTTACAGTGGTCCCCGGGGAGTGTGTCAGTATTTACAGGGGGGCCCCGTGGAGTGTATCAGTATTGACAGGGGTTTCCCAGGGAGTTTGTCAGTATTTACAGGGTTTTCCCAGGGATTGTGTCAGTATTTACAGGTTTTTCCCATGGGAGTGTGTCAGTATTTATAGTGGGGGGTCCCCGGGCAGTGTGTCAGTATTTACACGGGTTTCCCAGCGAGTGTGTCAGTATTTACAGAGGCTCCCCGGGGTGTGTGTCAGTATTTACAGGGGCTCCCCGTGGAGTGTGTCAGTATTTACAAGTGGTCCCCGGGGAGTGTATCAGTATTTACAGGGGCTCCCCAGGGAGTGTGTCGGTATTTACAGGGGGTCCCCGGGGTGTGTGTCAGTATTTACAGGGTCTCCCCGTGGAGTGTTTCAGTATTTACAGGGGGGGTCCCTGGGGAGAGCGTCAGTATTTACAGGGGGGTCCTCGAGGTGTGTGTCAGTATTTACAGGGGTGGTCCCTGGGGAGTGCGTCAGTATTTACAGGTGGGTCCTCGAGGAATATGTCAGTATTTACAGGGGGTCCTGGGGAGTGTGTCAGTATTTACAGGGGTGTCCCCGGGGAATGTGTCAGTATTTACAGGGGGTCCCCGGGGAGTGTGTCAGTATTTACATGGGGTCCCCGCGGAGTGTGTCAGTATTTACAGGGGTTTCCTGGGGAGTGTGTCAGTATTTACAGGTGGGTCCCCGGGGAGTGTGTCAGTATTTACAAATGGTCCCCAGGGAGTGTGTCAGTATTTACAGTGGGTCCCCAGGGAGTGTGTCAGTATTTACACGGGTTTCCCAGCGAGTGTGTCAGTATTTACAGAGGCTCCCCGGGGTGTGTGTCAGTATTTACAGGGGCTCCCCGTGGAGTGTGTCAGTATTTACAAGTGGTCCCCGGGGAGTGTATCAGTATTTACAGGGGCTCCCCAGGGAGTGTGTCGGTATTTACAGGGGGTCCCCGGGGTGTGTGTCAGTATTTACAGGGTCTCCCCGTGGAGTGTTTCAGTATTTACAGGGGGGGTCCCTGGGGAGAGCGTCAGTATTTACAGGGGGGTCCTCGAGGTGTGTGTCAGTATTTACAGGGGTGGTCCCTGGGGAGTGCGTCAGTATTTACAGGTGGGTCCTCGAGGAATATGTCAGTATTTACAGGGGGTCCTGGGGAGTGTGTCAGTATTTACAGGGGTGTCCCCGGGGAATGTGTCAGTATTTACAGGGGGTCCCCGGGGAGTGTGTCAGTATTTACATGGGGTCCCCGCGGAGTGTGTCAGTATTTACAGGGGTTTCCTGGGGAGTGTGTCAGTATTTACAGGTGGGTCCCCGGGGAGTGTGTCAGTATTTACAAATGGTCCCCAGGGAGTGTGTCAGTATTTACAGTGGGTCCCCAGGGAGTGTGTCAGTATTTACAGGGGGGTCCCCAGGGAGTGTCTCAGTATTTACAGGAGGTCCTCGGGGAACGTTCAGTATTTACAGGCGGTCCCCAGGGAGATTGTCAGTATTTACAGGAGGTCACCGGGGAGTGTGTCACTATTTACAGGGGGATCCCCAGGGTGTGTGTCAGTATTTACAGGGGGGTCCGCAGTGAGTGTATCAGTATTTACAGTGGTCCCCGGGGAGTGTGTCAGTATTTTCAGGGGGGCCCCGGGGAGTGTATCAGTATTTACAGGGGTTTCCCAGGGAGTTTGTCAGTATTTACAGGGTTTTCCCAGGGAGTGTGTCAGTATTTACAGGTTTTTCCCATGGGAGTGTGTCAGTATTTATAGTGGGGGGTCCCCGGGGAGTGTGTCAGTATTTACAGGGGTTTCCCAGCGAGTGTGTCAGTATTTACAGAGTCTCCCCGGGGAGTGTGTCAGTATTTACAGGGGGGTCCCCGGGTTGTGTGTCAGTATTTACAGGGGCTCCCCGTGGAGTGTTTCAGTATTTACAGGGGGTGTCCCTGGGGAGTGCGTCAATATTTACAGGGTTGTCCTCAGGGAGTGTGTCACTATTTACAGGGGGTCCCGGGGAGTGTGTCAGTATTTATAGGGGCGTCCCTGGGGGGTGTGTTAGTATTTACAGGGGGGCCCCGGGGCGTGTCTCAGTATTTACAGGGGGTCCCTGGGGAGTGTGTCAGTATTTACAGGTGGTCCCCGGGGAGTGTGTCAGTATTTACAGCGGGGTCCCCAGGAAGTGTGTCAATATTTACAGGGGTTTCCCAGGGAGTGTGTCAGTATTTAAATGGGGTCCCTGGGGAGTGTGTCAGTATTTACAGGTGGTCCCCAGGAAATGTGTCAGTTTTTAGAGGTGGTACCCGGGGAGCGTGTCAGTATTTTCCGGGGGTCCCCGCGGAGTCTGTCAGTATTTACAGGGGGTCTCCAGGGAGTGTGTCATTATTTAAGGGGGTCACAGGGAGTGTGTCAGTATTTATAGGTGGTCCCCAGGGAGTGTCTCTGTATTTAGAGGGAGGTCCCTGGTGAGTGTATTAGTATTTACAGGGGCTCCCTGAGGAGTGTGTCAGTATTTACAGGAGGCTTCCCCGGGCAGTGTGTCAGTATTTACATGTGGTCCCCGGGGAGTGTATCAGTATTTACAGGGGCTCCCCAGGGAGTGTGTCGGTATTTACAGGGGGTCCCCGGGGTGTGTGTCAGTATTTACAGGGTCTCCCCGTGGAGTGTTTCAGTATTTACAGGGGGGGTCCCTGGGGAGTGCGTCAGTATTTAAAGGGGTTTCCCCGAGGTGTGTGTCAGTATTTACAGGGTGGTCCCTGGGGAGTGCTTCAGTATTTACAGGGGGGTCCTCGAGGAATATGTCAGTATTTACAGGGGGTCCTGGGGAGTGTGTCAGTATTTACAGGGTGTCCCCGGGGAGTGTGTCTGTATTTACATGGGGTCCCCGCGGAGTGTGTCAGTATTTACAGGGGTTCCCTGGGGAGTGTGTCAGTATTTACAGGTGGGTCCCCGGGGAGTATGTCAGTATTTACAAATGGTCCCCAGGGAGTGTGTCAGTATTTACAGGGGGTCCCCAGGGAGTGTGTCAGTATTTACAGGGGGGTCCCTGGGGAGTGTCTCAGTATTTACAGGAGGTCCTCGGGGAACGTTCAGTATTTACAGGCGGTCCCCAGGGAGATTGTCAGTATTTACAGGAGGTCGCCGGGGAGTGTGTCACTATTTACAGGGGGTCCCCAGGGTGTGTGTCAGTATTTACAGGGGGGTCCGCAGTGAGTGTGTCAGTATTTACAGGTGGTCCCCGGGGAGTGTGTCAGTATTTACAGCGGGGTCCCCAGGGAGTGTGTCAATATTTACAGGGGTTTCCCAGGGAGTGTGTCAGTATTTACATGGGGTCCCTGGGGAGTGTATCAGTATTTACAGGGGCTCCCCAGGGAGTGTGTCAGTATTTACAGGGGGTCCCGGGGAGTGTGTCAGTATTTACAGGGTTTTCCCAGGGAGTCTGTCAGTATTTACAGGTTTTTCCCAGCTAGTGCGTCAGTATTTACAGGGGGTCCCCGGGGAATGTGTCAGTATTTACATGGGTTCTCCAAGGAGTCTGTCTGTATTTACAGGGGGTCACTGGAAGTGTGACAGTATTTACAGGGGTTCCCCGGGGAGTGTGTCAGTATTTACAGGAGGCTTCCCCGGGGAGTGTGTCAGTATTTATAGGTGGTCCCCAGGGAGTGTCTCTGTATTTAGAGGGAGGTCCCTGGGGAGTGTATTAGTATTTACAGGGGGTCCCTGGGGAGTGTGTCAGTATTTACAGGAGGCTTCCCCGGGGAGTGTGTCAGTCTTTACAGGTGGTCCCCGGGGATTGTGTCAGTATTTACAGGTGGTCCCCGGGGAGTGTATCAGTATTTACAGGGGCTCCCCAGGGAGTGTGTCATTATTTAAGGGGGTCACGGGGAGTGTACAGTATTTATAGGTGGTCCCCAGGGAGTGTCTCTGTATTTAGAGGGAGGTCCCTGGGGAGTGTATTAGTATTTACAGGGGGTCCCTGGGGAGTGTGTCAGTATCTCCAGGAGGCTTCCCTGGGGAGTGTGTCAGTCTTTACAGGTGGTCCCCGGGGAGTGTATCAGTATTTACAGGGGCTCCCCAGGGAGTGTGTCGGTATTTACAGGGGGTCCCCGGGGTGTGTGTCTGTATTTACAGGGGCTCCCCGTGGAGTGTTTTAGTATTTACAGGGGGGGTCCCTGGGGAGTGCGTCAGTATTTACAGGGGGGTCCTCGAGGTGTGTTAGTTTTTACAGGGGTGGACTCTTGGGTGTGTGTCTGTATTTACAGGGGCTCCCCGTGGAGTGTTTTAGTATTTACAGGTGGTCCCCGGGGAGTGTGACAGTATTTACAGGGGTTCCCCGGGGAGTGTGACAGTATTTACAGGGGTTCTCCAAGAGTATGTCTGTATTTACAGGTGGTCAGGGGGCTGTGACAGTATTTACTAGGGTTCCCGGAGGAGTGTGTCAGTATTTACAGGGGGGTCCCTGGGGAGTGTGTTAGTATTTACAGGGGGGCCCCGGGGCGTGTGTCAGTATTTACAGGTGGTCCCCGGGGAGTGCGTCAGTATTTACAGCGGGGTCCCCAGGGAGTGTGTCAATATTTACAGGGGTTTCCCAGGGAGTGTGTCAGTATTTACAGGGGGTCCCTGGGGAGTGTGTCAGTATTTACAGGTGGTCTCCAGGGAGTGTGTCATTATTTAAGGGGGTCACGGGGGGTGTGTCAGTATTTATATGTGGTCCCCAGGGAGTGTCTCTGTATTTAGAGGGAGGACCCTGGGGAGTGTATTAGTATTTACAGGGGGTCCCTGGGGAGTGTGTCAGTATTTACAGGAGGCTTCCACGGGGAGTGTGTCAGTATTTACAGGTGGTCCCCGGGGAGTGTATCAGTATTTACAGGGGCTCCCCAGGGAGTGTGTCGGTATTTACAGGGGGTCCCCGGGGTGTGTGTCAGTATTTACAGGGGCTCCCCGTGGAGTGTTTCAGTATTTACAGGGGGGGTCCCTGGGGAGTGCGTCAATATTTACAGGGGTGTCCTCAGGGAGTTTGTCACTATTTACAGGGGGTCCCGGGGAGTGGGTCAGTATTTATAGGGGTGTCCCTGGGGGGTGTGTTAGTATTTACAGGCGGGCCCCGGGGCGTGACTCAGTATTTACAGGGGGTCCCTGGGGAGTGTGTCAGTATTTACAGGTGGTCCCCGGGGAGTGTGTCAGTATTTACAGCGGGGTCCCCAGGGAGTGTGTCAATATTTACAGGGGTTTCCCAGGGAGTGTGTCAGTATTTACATGGGGTCCCTGGGGAGTTTATCAGTATTTACAGGGGCTCCCCAGGAAATGTGTCAGTTTTTATAGGTGGTACCCGGGGAGCGTGTCAGTATTTTCCGGGGGTCCCCGCGGAGTCTGTCAGTATTTACAGGGGGTCTCCAGGGAGTGTGTCATTATTTAAGGGGGTCACAGGGAGTGTGTCAGTATTTATAGGTGGTCCCCAGGGAGTGTCTCTGTATTTAGAGGGAGGTCCCTGGTGAGTGTATTAGTATTTACAGGGGGTCCCTGAGGAGTGTGTCAGTATTTACAGGAGGCTTCCCCGGGGAGTGTGTCAGTATTTACAGGTGGTCCCCGGGGAGTGTATCAGTATTTACAGGGGCTCCCCAGGGAGTGTGTCGGTATTTACAGGGGGTCCCCGGGGTGTGTGTCAGTATTTACAGGGTCATCCGTGGAGTGTTTCAGTATTTACAGGGGGGGTCCCTGGGGAGTGCATCAGTATTTACAGGGGGTTCCTCCGGAAGTGTGTCAGTATTTACAGGGGGTCTCGGGGAGTGTGTCAGTATTTACAGGGGGTCCCGGGGAGTGTGTCAGTATTTACAGGGGCGTCCCTGGGAAGTGTGTTAGTATTTACAGGGGGGCCACGGGGCATGTCTCAGTATTTACAGGTGGTCCCCGGGGAGTGTGACAGTATTTACAGGGGTTCCCCGGTGAGTGTGACAGTATTTACAGGGGTTGTCCAAGAGTATGTCTGTATTTACAGGTGGTCACGGGGACTGTGACTGTATTTACTAGGGTTCCCCGGGGAGGGTGTTAGTATTTACAGGGGGGTCCCTGGGGAGTGCGTCAGTATTTACAGGGGGTTCCTCTGGGAGTGTGTCAGTATTTACAGGGGGTCCCGGGGAGTGTGTCAGTATTTACAGGGGCGTCCCTGGGGAATGTGTTAGTATTTACAGGGAGGCCCCGGGGCGTGTGTCAGTATTTACAGGTGGCCCCCGGGAGCGTGTCAGTATTTTCCGGGGGTCCCCGCGGAGTCTGTCAGTATTTACAGGGGGTCTCCGGGGAGTGTGTCATTATTTAAGGGGGTCACGGGGAGTGTGTCAGTATTTATAGGTGGTCCCCAGGGAGTGTCTCTGTATTTAATGGGAGGTCCCTGGGGAGTGTATTAGTATTTACAGGGGGTCCCTGGGGAGTGTGTCAGTATTTACAGGAGGCTTCCCCGGGGAGTGTGTCAGTATTTACAAGTGGTCCCCGGGGAGTGTATCAGTATTTACAGGGGCTCCCCAGGGAGTGTGTCGGTATTTACAGGGGGTCCCCGGGGTGTGTGTCAGTATTTACAGGGGCTCCCCGTGGAGTGTTTCAGTATTTACAGGGGGGGTCCCTGGGGAGTGCGTCAGTATTTACAGGGGGGTCCTCGAGGTGTGTGTCAGTATTTACAGGGGGTCCCGGGGAGTGTGTCAGTATTTACAGCGGTGTCCCCGGGGAGTGTGTCAGTATTAACGGGGGGTCCCCGGGGAATGTGTCAGTATTTACATGGGGTCCCTGGGGAGTGTGTCAGTATTTACAGGGGTTCCCTGGGGAGTGTGTCAGAATTTACAGGTGGGTCCCCGGGGAGTGTGTCAGTATTTACAAATGGTCCCCAGGGAGTGTGTCAGTATTTACAGCGGGGTCCCCAGGGAGTGTCTCAGTATTTACAGGGGGTCCCCAGGGAGTGTGTCAGTATTTACAGCGGGGTCCCCGGGAAGTGTCTCAGTATTTACAGAAGGTCGCCGGGGAGTGTGTCAGTATTTACAGGGGCGTCCCCAGGGTGTGTGTCAGTATTTACAGGGGGTTCCGCAGTGAGTGTGTCAGTATTTACAGTGGTCCCCGGGGAGTGTGTCAGTATTTACAGGGGGGCCCATTGGAGTGTGTCAGTATTTACAGGGGTTTCCCAGGGAGTTTGTCAGTATTTACAGGGTTTTCCCAGGGAGTGTGTCAGTATTTACAGGTTTTTCCCATGGGAGTGTGTCAGTATTTATAGTGGGGGGTCCCCGGGGAGTGTGTCAGTATTTACAGGGGTTTCCCAGCGAGTGTGTCAGTATTTACAGAGGCTCCCCGGGGTGTGTGTCAGTATTTACAGGGGCAACCCGTGGAGTGTTTCAGTATTTACAGGGGGGGTCCCTGGGGAGTGCGTCAGTATTTACAGGGGGGTCCTCGAGGTGTGTGTCAGTATTTACAGGGGTGGTCCGTGGGGAGTGCGTCAGTATTTACAGGGGGGTCCTCGAGGAATATGTCAGTATTTACAGGGGGTCCTGGGGAGTGTGTCAGTATTTACAGGGGTGTCCCCGGGGAATGTGTCAGTATTTACAGGGGGTCCCCAGGGAGTGTGTCAGTATTTACATGGGGTCCCCGCGGAGTGTGTCAGTATTTACAGGGGTTCCCTGGGGAGTGTGTCAGTATTTACAGGTGGGACCCGGGGAGTGTGTCAGTATTTACAAATGGTCCCCAGGGAGTGTGTCAGTATTTACAGGGGGTCCCCAGGGAGTGTGTCAGTATTTACAGGGGTTTCCCTGGGAGTTTGTCAGTATTTACAGGGTTTTCCCAGGGAGTGTGTCAGTATTTACAGGTTTTTCCCAGGGAGTGTGTCAGTATTTATAGTGGGGGGTCCCCGGGGAGTGTGTCAGTATTTACAGGGGTTTCCCAGCGAGTGTGTCAGTATTTACAGGGTGTCCTCGGGGAATGTGTCAGTATTTACAGGGGGTCCCCGGGGTGTGTGTCAGTATTTACAGGGCCTCCCCGTGGAGTGTTTCAGTATTTACAGAGGGTGTCCCTGGGGAGTGCGTCAATATTTACAGGGTTGTCCTCAGGGAGTGTGTCACTATTTACAGGGGGTCCCGGGGAGTGGGTCAGTATTTATAGGGGCGTCCCTGGGGGGTGTGTTAGTATTTACAGGGGGGCCCCGGGGCGTGTCTCAGTATTTACAGGGGGTCCCTGGGGAGTGTCTCAGTATTTACAGGAGGTCCCCGGGGAGTGTGTCAGTATTTACAGCGGGGTCCCCAGGAAGTGTGTCAATATTTACAGCGGGGTCCCCAGGGAGTGTCTCAGTATTTACAGGGGGTCCCCAGGGAGTGTGTCAGTATTTACAGCGGGGTCCCCGGGGAGTGTCTCAGTATTTACAGGAGGTCGCCGGGGAGTGTCTCAGTATTTACAGGGCGTCCCCAGGGTGTGTGTCAGTATTTACAGGGGGGTCCGCAGTGAGTGTGTCAGTATTTACAGGTGGTCCCCGGGGAGTGTGTCAGTATTTACAGCGGGGTCCCCAGGGAGTGTGTCAATATTTACAGGGGTTTCCCAGGGAGTGTGTCAGTATTTACATGGGGTCCCTGGGGTGTGTGTTAGTATTTACAGGGGGGCCACGGGGCATGTCTCAGTATTTACAGGTGGTCCCCGGGGAGTGTGACAGTATTTACAGGGGTTCCCCGGGGAGTGTGACAGTATTTACAGGGGTTGTCCAAGAGTATGTCTGTATTTACAGGTGGTCACGGGGACTGTGACAGTATTTACTAGGGTTCCCCGGGGAGGGTGTTAGTATTTACAGGGGGGTCCCTGGGGAGTGCGTCAGTATTTACAGGGGGTTCCTCCGGGAGTGTGTCAGTATTTACAGGGGGTCCCAGGGAGTGTGTCAGTATTTACAGGGGCGTCCCTGGGGAGTGTGTTAGTATTTACAGGGAGGCCCCGGGGAGTGTATCAGTATTTACAGGGGCTCCCCAGGGAGTGTGTCGGTATTTACAGGGGGTCCCCGGGGTGTGTGTCAGTATTTACAGGGTCTCCCCGTGGATTGTTTCAGTATTTACAGGGGGGGTCCCTGGGGAGTGCGTCAGTATCTACAGGAGGTTCCTCCGGAAGTGTGTCAGTATTTACAGGGGATCCCGGGGAATGTGTCAGTATTTACATGGGTTCTCCAAGGAGTATGTCTGTATTTACAGGGGGTCACTGGAAGTGTGACAGTATTTACAGGGGGGCCCCGGGGCGTGTTTCAGTATTTACAGGGGGTCCCTGGGGAGTGTGTCAGTATTTACAGGTGGTTCCCGGGGAGTGTGTCAGTATTTACAGCGGGGTCCCCAGGGAGTGTGTCAATATTTACAGGGGTTTCCCAGGGAGTGTGTCAGTATTTACATGGGGTCCCTGGGGAGTGTATCAGTATTTACAGGGGCTCCCCAGGGAGTGTGTCAGTATTTACAGGGGGTCCCGGGGAGTGTGTCAGTATTTACAGGGGCGTCCCTGGGGAGTGTGTTAGTATTTACAGGGGGGCCACGGGGCATGTCTCAGTATTTACAGGTGGTCCCCGGGGAGTGTGACAGTATTTACAGGGGTTCCCCGGGGAGTGTGACAGTATTTACAGGGGTTGTCCAAGAGTATGTCTGTATTTACAGGTGGTCACGGGGACTGTGACAGTATTTACTAGGGTTCCCCGGGGAGGGTGTTAGTATTTACAGGGGGGTCCCTGGGGAGTGCGTCAGTATTTACAGGGGGTTCCTCCGGGAGTGTGTCAGTATTTACAGGGGGTCCCGGGGAGTGTGTCAGTATTTACAGGCGCGTCCCTGGGGAATGTGTTAGTATTTACAGGGAGGCCCCGGGGCGTGTGTCAGTATTTACAGGTGGCCCCCGGGAGTGTGTCAGTATTTTCCGGGAGTCCCCGCGGAGTCTGTCAATATTTACAGGGGGTCTCTGGGGAGTGTGTTATTATTTAAGGGGGTCACGGGGAGTGTGTCAGTATTTATAGGTGGTCCCCAGGGAGTGTCTCTGTATTTAAAGGGAGGTCCCTGGGGAGTGTATTAGTATTTACCGGGGGTCCCTGGGGAGTGTGTCAGTATTTACAGGAGGCTTCCCCGGGGAGTGTGTCAGTATTTACAAGTGGTCCCCGGGGAGTGTATCAGTATTTACAGGGGCTCCCCAGGGAGTGTGTCGGTATTTACAGGGGCTCCCAGGGGTGTGTGTCAGTATTTACAGGGGCTCCCCGTGGAGTGTTTCAGTATTTACAGGGGGGGTCCCTGGGGAGTGCGTCAGTATTTACAGGGGGGTCCTCGAGGTGTGTGTCAGTATTTACAGGGGGTCCCGGGGAGTGTGTCAGTATTTACAGCGGTGTCCCCGGGGAGTGTGTCAGTATTTACAGGTGGTCCCCGGGGAGTTTATCAGTATTTACAGGGGCTCCCCAGGGAGTGTGTCGGTATTTACAGGTGGGTCCCCGGGGTGTGTGTCAGTATTTTGCAGGGGCTCCCCGTGGAGTGTTTCAGTATTTACAGGGGGGGTCCCTGGGGAGTGCGTCAGTATTTACAGGGGGGTCCTCGAGGTGTGTGTCAGTATTTACAGGGGTGGTCCCTGGGGAGTGCTTCAGTATTTACAGGGGGGTCCTTGAGGAATATGTCAGTATTTACAGGGGGTCCTGGGGAGTGTGTCAGTATTTACAGGGGTATCCCCGGGGAGTGTGTCAGTATTTACAGGGGGTCCCCGGGGAGTGTGTCAGTATTTACATGGGGTCCCCGCGGAGTGTGTCAGTATTTACAGGGGTTCCCTGGGGAGTGTGTCAGTATTTACAGGTGGGTCCCTGGGGAGTGTGTCAGTATTTACAGGAGGCTTCCCTGGGGAGTGTGTCAGTATTTATAGGTGGTCCCCAGAGAGTGTCTCTGTATTTAGAGGGCGGTCCCTGGGGAGTGTATTAGGATTTACAGGGGGTCCCTTGGGAGTGTGTCAGTATTGACAGGAGGCTTCCCCGGGGAGTGTGTCAGTATTTACAGGTGGTCCCCGGGGAGTGTATCAGTATTTACAGGGGCTCCCCAGGGAGTGTGTCGGTATTTACAGGGGGTCCCTGGGGTGTGTGTCAGTATTTACAGGGTCTCCCCGTGGAGTGTTTCAGTATTTACAGGGGGGGTCCCTGGGGAGTGCGTCAGTATTTACAGGGGTGTCCTCAGGGAGTGTGTCACTATTTACAGGGGGTCCCGGGGAGTGTGTCAGTATTTATAGGGGCGTCCCTGGGGGGTGTGTTAGTATTTACAGGGGGGCCCCGGGGCGTGTTTCAGTATTTACAGGGGGTCCCTGGGGAGTGTGTCAGTATTTACAGGTGGTTCCCGGGGAGTGTGTCAGTATTTACAGCGGGGTCCCCAGGGAGTGTGTCAATATTTACAGGGGTTTCCCAGGGAGTGTGTCAGTATTTACATGGGGTCCCTGGGGAGTGTATCAGTATTTACAGGGGCTCCCCAGGGAGTGTGTCAGTATTTACAGGGGGTCCCGGGGAGTGTGTCAGTATTTACAGGGGCGTCCCTGGGGAGTGTGTTAGTATTTACAGGGGGGCCACGGGGCATGTCTCAGTATTTACAGGTGGTCCCCGGGGAGTGTGACAGTATTTACAGGGGTTCCCCGGGGAGTGTGACAGTATTTACAGGGGTTGTCCAAGAGTATGTCTGTATTTACAGGTGGTCACGGGGACTGTGACAGTATTTACTAGGGTTCCCCGGGGAGGGTGTTAGTATTTACAGGGGGGTCCCTGGGGAGTGCGTCAGTATTTACAGGGGGTTCCTCCGGGAGTGTGTCAGTATTTACAGGGGGTCCCGGGGAGTGTGTCAGTATTTACAGGCGCGTCCCTGGGGAATGTGTTAGTATTTACAGGGAGGCCCCGGGGCGTGTGTCAGTATTTACAGGTGGCCCCCGGGAGTGTGTCAGTATTTTCCGGGAGTCCCCGCGGAGTCTGTCAATATTTACAGGGGGTCTCCGGGGAGTGTGTTATTATTTAAGGGGGTCACGGGGAGTGTGTCAGTATTTATAGGTGGTCCCCAGGGAGTGTCTCTGTATTTAAAGGGAGGTCCCTGGGGAGTGTATTAGTATTTACAGGGGGTCCCTGGGGAGTGTGTCAGTATTTACAGGAGGCTTCCCCGGGGAGTGTGTCAGTATTTACAAGTGGTCCCCGGGGAGTGTATCAGTATTTACAGGGGCTCCCCAGGGAGTGTGTCGGTATTTACAGGGGTCCCAGGGGTGTGTGTCAGTATTTACAGGGGCTCCCCGTGGAGTGTTTCAGTATTTACAGGGGGGGTCCCTGGGGAGTGCGTCAGTATTTACAGGGGGGTCCTCGAGGTGTGTGTCAGTATTTACAGGGGGTCCCGGGGAGTGTGTCAGTATTTACAGCGGTGTCCCCGGGGAGTGTGTCAGTATTTACAGGTGGTCCCCGGGGAGTGTATCAGTATTTACAGGGGCTCCCCAGGGAGTGTGTCGGTATTTACAGGTGGGTCCCCGGGGTGTGTGTCAGTATTTTGCAGGGGCTCCCCGTGGAGTGTTTCAGTATTTACAGGGGGGTCCCTGGGGAGTGCGTCAGTATTTACAGGGGGGTCCTCGAGGTGTGTGTCAGTATTTACAGGGGTGGTCCCTGGGGAGTGCTTCAGTATTTACAGGGGGGTCCTTGAGGAATATGTCAGTATTTACAGGGGGTCCTGGGGAGTGTGTCAGTATTTACAGGGGTATCCCCGGGGAGTGTGTCAGTATTTACAGGGGGTCCCCGGGGAGTGTGTCAGTATTTACATGGGGTCCCCGCGGAGTGTGTCAGTATTTACAGGTGGGTCCCCGGGGAATGTGTCAGTATTTACAAATGGTCCCCAGGGAGTGTGTCAGTATTTACAGGGGGTCCCCAGGGAGTGTGTCAGTATTTACAGGGGGGTCCTCGGGGAGTGTCTCAGTATTTACAGGAGGTCCCCGGGGAACGTTCAGTATTTACAGGCGGTCCCCAGGGAGATTGTCAGTATTTACAGGAGGTCGCCGGGGAGTGTGTCACTATTTACAGGGGGGTCCCCAGGGTGTGTGTCAGTATTTACAGGGGGCTCCGCAGTGAGTGTGTCAGTATTTACAGGGGGGTCCCCGGGGAGTGTGTTAGTATTTCCAGGGGGGCCCCGGGGCGTGTCTCAGTATTTACAGTGGTCCCCGGGGAGTGTGACAGTATTTACAAGGGTTCCCCCGGGAGTGTGACAGTATTTACAGGGGTTCTCCAAGAGAATGTCTGTATTTACAGGTGGTCACGGGGACTGTGACAGTATTTACTAGGGTTCTCCGGGGAGTGTGTTAGTATTTACAGGGGGTTTCCATGTGGAGTGTGTCGGTATTTACAAGCGGTTCCCCAGGTATGTGTAAGTATTTACAGGGGGTCCCTGGGGAGTGTGTCAGTATTTACAGGGGGGTCCCTGGGAAGTGTGTTAGTATTTACAGGGGGGCCCCGGGGCGGGTGTCAGTATTTACAGGTGGTCCCCGGGGAGTGTGTCAGTATTTAACAGGGGGTCCCTGGGCAGTGTGTCAGTATTTACAGGTGGTCCCCAGGAAATGTGTCAGTTTTTAGAGGAGGTACCCGGGGAGCGTGTCAGTATTTTCCGGGGGTCCCTGCGGAGTCTGTCAGTATTTACAGGGGGATCCCCGGAGAGTGTGTCGGTATTTACAGGGGGGGTCCCCAGGGAGTTTGTCAGTATTTACCGGGGTTCCCCAAGGAGTGTGTCAGTATTTACAAGGGGGTCCCCGGGGAGTGTGTCAGTATTTACAGGAGGGTCACGGGGAATGTTCAGTATTTACAGGGGGTCCCCAGGGAGTTTGTCAGCATTTACGGGTGGTCCCCTGGGGAGTGTGTCAGTATTTACAGGTGGTCCCCAGGAAATGTGTCAGTTTTTAGAGGTGTCCCCGGGGAGTGTGTCAGTAATTATAAGGGGTCTCCGGGGAGTGTGTCATTATTTAAGGGGGTCACGGGGAGTGTGTCAGTATTTATAGGTGGTCCCCAGGGAGTGTCTCTGTATTTAGAGGGAGGTCCCTGGGGAGTGTATTAGTATTTACAGGGGGTCCCTGGCGAGTGTGTCAGTATTTACAGGAGGCTTCCCCGGGGAGTGTGTCAGTATTTACAGGTGGTCCCTGGGGAGTGTATCAGTATTTGCAGGGGCTCCCCAGGGAGTGTGTCGGTATTTACAGGGGGTCCCCGGGGTGTGTGTCAGTATTTACAGGGGCTCCCCGTGGAGTGTTTCAGTATTTACAGGGGGGGTCCCTGGGGAGTGCGTCAGTATTTACAGGGGGGTCCTCAGGGAGTGTGTCAGTATTTACAGGGGGTCCCGGGGAGTGTGTCAGTATGTACAGGGGTGTCCCCAGGGAGTGTGTCAGTATTTACAGGGTGTCCCCGGGGAGTGTGTCAGTATTTACAGGGCGTCCCTGGGGAGTGTGTCAATATTTACAGGACGTCTCTAGGGGAGTGTGTCAGTATTTACAAGGGGTCCCCAGGGAGTGTGTCAGTATTTACAGTGGGTTCCCAGGGAGTGTGTCAGTATTTACAGGGGGGTCCCCGGGGAGTGTCTCAGTATTTACAGGTGGGTCATGGGGAATGTTCAGTATTTACAGGGGGTCCCCAGGGAGTTTGTCAGTATTTACAGGAGGTCCCCGGGGAGTCTGTCAGTATTTATAGGTGGTCTCCGGGGAGTGTGTCATTATTTAAGGGGTTCACGGGGAGTGTACAGTATTTATAGGTGGTCCCCAGGGAGTGTCTCTGTATTTTGAGGGGGGTCCCTGGGGAGTGTATTAGTATTTACAGTGGGTCCCTGGCGAGTGTGTCAGTATTTACAGGAGGCTTCCCCGGGGAGTGTGTCAGTATTTACAGGTGGTCCCCGGGGAGTGTATCAGTATTTACAGGGGCTCCCCAGGGAGTGTGTCGGTATTTACAGGGGGTCCCCGGGGTGTGTGTCAGTATTTCCAGGGGCTCCCCGTGGAGTGTTTCAGTATTTGCAGGGGGGGTCCCTGGGGAGTGCGTCAGTATTTACAGGGGGGTCCTCAGGGAGTGTGTCAGTATTTACAGGGGTGTCCCCAGGGAGTGTGTCAGTATTTCCAGGGGGTCCCCGTGGAGTGCGTCAGTATTTACAGGGGATCCCCGGGGAATGTGTCAGTATTTACATGGGTTCTCCAAGGAGTATGTCTGTGTTTACAGGGGCGCACTGGAAGTGTGACAGTATTTACAAAGGGTTCCCCGGGGAGTGTGTCAGTATTTACAGGTGGTTGCCCTGGGGAGTGCGTTTGTATTTACAGGGGTCCCCGTGGCGTGTGTCAGTATTTACAGGTGGTCACCGGGGTGTGTGACAGTATTTACAGGGGTTCCCCGGGGAGTGTGACAGTATTTACAGGGGGTCCCCGGGGAGTGTGACAGTATTTACAGGGGTTCTCCAAGAGTGTGTCAGTATTTACAGCGGGGTCCCTGGGGAGTGTGACAGTATTTACAGGGGTTCCCCGGGGAGTGTGACAGTATTTACAGGGGTTGTCCAAGAGTATGTCTGTATTTACAGGTGGTCACGGGGACTGTGACAGTATTTACTAGGGTTCCCCGGGGAGTGTGTTAGTATTTACAGGGGGGTCCATGGGGAGTGGGTCAGTATTTACAAGCGGTTCCCCAGGTATGTGTAAGTATTTACTGGTGGTCCCCGGGGCGTGTGTCAGTATTTACAGGTGGTTCCCGGGGACTGTGTGAATATTTACAGGGGTTTCCCAGCGAGTGTGTCAGTATTGACATGGGCTCCCCGGGGAGTGTGTCAGTATTTACAGGGGCTCCCCGGCGAGTGTGTCAGTATTTACAGCAGGTTCCCCAGGGAGTGTATCAGTATTTATAGGGGGGCCTCGGGGAGTGTGTCAGTATTTATAGGGTGTCCTCGGGGAGTGTCTCAGTATTTACTGGTGTTCCCCAGAGAGTGTGTCAGTATTTAATGGGGTTTCCCAGGGAGTGTGTTGTATTTACACGGGGTTCCCCGAGGAGTGTGTCAGTATTTACAGTGGGGTCCCCGTGGAGTGTGTCAGTATTTACAGGAGGGTCACGGGGAATGTTCAGTATTTACAGGGGACCCCAGGGAGTGTGTCAGTATTTACAGGGGGATCCCCGGGGAGTGTGTCAGTATTTACAGGGGGCTCCCCAGGGAGTGTGTCAGTATTTACAGGAGGGTCACGGGGAATGTTCAGTATTTACAGGGGGTCCCAGGGAGTGTGTCAGTATTTGCAGGGGCTCCCCCTGGAGTGTTTCAGTATTTACAGGGGGGGTCCCTGGGGAGTGCGTCAGTATTTACAGGGGGGTCCTCAGGGAGTGTGTCAGTATTTACAGGGGGTCCCGGGGAGTGTGTCAGTATTTACAGGGGTGTGCCCAGGGAGTGTGTCAGTATTTACAGGGCGTCCCCGGGGAGTGTGTCAGTTTTTACATGGGGTCCCCGGAGAGTGTGTCAGTATTTACAGGGTGTCCCTTTGGAGTGTGTCAGTATTTACAGGTGGGTCCCCGGGGAGTGTGTCAGTATTTACAGGGCGTCTCTGGGGAGTGTGTCAGTATTTACAAGGGGTCCCCAGGGAGTGTGTCAGTATTTACAGGGGGTCCCCAGGGAGTGTGTCAGTAATTACAGGGAGTCCATGGGGAGTGTGTCAGTATTTACAGGAGATCCCCGGGGATTGTGTCTGTATTTACTGCGGGGTCCCATGGGAGTTTGTCAGTATTTACAGGACGTCCCCGGGGAATGTGTCAGTATTTACAGGGGGGTCCCCAGGGTGTGTGTCAGTATTTTCAGGGGGGTCCCTGGGGAGTGTGTCAGTATTTACAGGCGTCCCCGGGGAGTGTGTCAGTATTTACAGGGGTGCCCCGGGGAGTGTGTCAGTATTTACAGGGGTGCCCCGAGGACTGTATCAGTATTTACAGTTGTTTCCCAGGGAGTTTGTCAGTATTTACAGGGTTTTCCCAGGGAGTGTGTCAGTATTTATAGTGGGGGGTCCCCGGACAGTGTTTCAGTATTTACAGGGGATGTCCAGTGAGTATGTCTGTAGTTACAGGGGGTCACTGGAAGTGTGACAGTATTTATAGGGGGGGTGCCCGGGGAGTGTGTCAGTATTTACAGGGGTTTCCCAGGGAGTGTGTCAGTATTTACAGGGGGTCCCCGGGGAGTGTGTCAGTATTTACAGGGGGTTCCCCTGGGAGTGTGTCAGTATTTACAGGTGTCTCCCCGGGGAGTGTGTCAGTATTTATAGGGGGTCACCGGGGAATGTGTAAGTATTTACAGGGGGTCCCCGGGGTGTGTGTCAGTATTTACAGGTGGTCCCCGGGGAGTGTGTCAGTTCTTACAGCGTGGTCCCCGGGGAGTGTGTCAATATTTACAGGGGTTTCCCAGGGAGTGTGTCAGTTTTGACATGGGCTCCCCGGGGAGTGTGTCAGTATTTACAGGGGATCCCCGGCGAGTGTGTCAGTATTTACAGCAGGTTCCCCGGGGAGTGTGTCAGTATTTACAGGCGGTCCCCGGGGAGTGTATCAGTATTTACAGGGGCTCCCCAGGGAGTGTGTCGGTATTTACAGGGGGTCCCCGGGGTGTGTGTCAGTATTTACAGGGTCTCCCCGTGGAGTGTTTCAGTATTTACAGGGGATCCCTGGCGAGTGTGTCAGTATTTACAGCAGGTTCCCCGGGAAGTGTGTCAGTATTTATAGGGGGGCCTGGGGGAGTGTGTCAGTATTTATAGGAGGTCCTCGGGGAGTGTCTCAGTATTTACTGGTGTTCCCCAGAGATTGTGTTTGTATTTACTGGGGTTTCCCAAGGAGTGTGTTGTATTTACAGGGGGTACCCGAGGGGTGTGTCTGTATTTAGAGGGGTTCCCCGGGGAGTGTGTCAGTATTTACAGGGGCTCCCTGGGGAGTGTGTCGGTATTTACAGGGGGTCCCCGTGGAGTGTGTCAGTATTTACAAGGGCTCCCCGTGGAGTGTTTCAGTATTTACAGGGGTGGTCCCTGGGGACTGCGTCAGTATTTACAGGGTGTCCTCGGGGAATGTGTCAGTATTTACAGGGAGTCCCGGAGAGTGTGTCAGTATTTACAGGGGTGTCCCCAGGGAGTGTTTCAGTATTTACAGTGGGGTCCCCAGGGAGTGTTTCAGTATTTACAGGGGGGTCCCCGGGCAGTGTGTCAGTATTTACAGGGGTGTCAACGAGGAGTGTGTCAGTATTTAAAGGGGTTCCCGGCTAGTGTGACAGTATTTACAGGGGGGTCCCCAGGGAGTGTGTCAGTATTTACAGCGTTTCCCGGGGAGTGTGACAGTATTTACAGGGGGGTCCCTGGGAGTGTGTCAGTATTTACAGGGGTTCCCGGGGAAGTGACAGTATTTACAGAGGGTCCCCGGGTATGTTTAAGTATTTACATGGGGTCCCCGGGGAGTGTGTCAGTATTTACAGAGGGTCCCCGGGGAGTGCGTCAGTATTTACATGGGGTCCCCGAGGAATGTGTCAGTTTTTACAGCCGGTCCCATGAGAGTGTGTCAGTATTTACAGGGTGTCCCTGGGGAGTGTGTCAGTATTTACAGGGGGTCCCCAGGGAGTGTGTCAGTATTTACAGGGGATCCCCGGGTTAGTGTGTCAGTATTAACAGGGGGGTCCTCGGGGTGTGTGTCAGTATTTACCGGGGCTCCCTGGGGAGTGTGTCAGTATTTACAGGGGCTCCCCGGGGATTGTGTCAGTATTTACAGGAGGGTCCTCGAGGAGTGTGTCAGTATTTACAGGAGGTCCCCGGGTAGTTTGTCAGTATTTGCCGGGGGGGTCCCCGAGGAGTGTATCAGTTTTTAGAGGTGGTCCCCAGGAAGTGTGTCAGTATTTACAGGGGTGTCCCCAGGGAGTGTGTCAGTATTTACCGGGGTCCCCGGGGAGTGTGTCAGTATTTACAGAGGGTCCCCGGGGAGTGCGTCAGTATTTACATGGGGTCCCCGAGGAATGTGTCAGTTTTTACAGCCGGTCCCATGAGAGTGTGTCAGTATTTACAGGGTGTCCCTGGGTAGTGTGTCAGTATTTACAGGGGGTCCCCAGGGAGTGTGTCAGTATTTACAGGGGATCCCCGGGGAGTGTGTCAGTATTAACAGGGGGGTCCTCGGGGTGTGTGTCAGTATTTACCGGGGCTCCCTGGGGAGTGTGTCAGTATTTACAGGGGCTCCCCGGGGATTGTGTCAGTATTTACAGGAGGGTCCTCGAGGAGTGTGTCAGTATTTACAGGAGGTCCCCGGGTAGTTTGTCAGTATTTGACGGGGGGTCCCCGAGGAGTGTATCAGTTTTTAGAGGTGGTCCCCAGGAAGTGTGTCAGTATTTACAGGGGTGTCCCCAGGGAGTGTGTCAGTATTTACAGGGGGTCCCCGGGGAGTATGTCAGTATTTACATGGGGTCCCCAGGGAGTGTGTCAGTATTTACAGGGTGTCCCTTTGGAGTGTGTCAGTATTTATAGGTGGGTCCCCGGGGAGTGTGTCAGTATTTACAGGGCGTCTCTGGGGAGTGTGTCAGTATTTACAAGGGGTCCCCAGGGAGTGTGTCAGTATTTACAGGGTGTCCCCGGGGAGTGTGTCAGTAATTACAGGGGCTCCCCGGGGATTGTGTCAGTATTTACAGGAGGCTTCCCCGGGGAGTGTGTCAGTATTTATAGGTGGTCCCCAGGGAGTGTGCCTGTATTTAGAGGGAGGTCCCTGGGGAGTGTATTAGTATTTACAGGGGGTCCCTTGGGAGTGTGTCAGTATTGACAGGAGGCTTCCCCGGGGAGTGTGTCAGTATTTACAGGTGGTCCCCGGGGAGTGTATCAGTATTTACAGGGGCTCCCCAGGGAGTGTGTCGGTATTTACAGGGGGTCCCCGGGGTGTGTGTCAGTATTTACAGGGGCTCCCCGTGGAGTGTTTCAGTATTTACAGGGGGGGTCCCTGGGGAGTGCGTCAATATTTACAGGGGTGTCCTCAGGGAGTGTGTCACTATTTACAGGGGGTCCCGGGGAGTGTGTCAGTATTTACAGGGGCGTCCCTGGGGGGTGTGTTAGTATTTACAGGGGGGCCCCGGGGCGTGTCTCAGTATTTACAGGGGGTCCCTGGGGAGTGTGTCAGTATTTACAGGTGGTCCCCGGGGAGTGTGTCAGTATTTACAGCGGGGTCCCCAGGGAGTGTGTCAATATTTACAGGGGTTTCCCAGGGAGTGTGTCAGTATTTACATGGGGTCCCTGGGGAGTGTATCAGTATTTACAGGGGCTCCCCAGGGAGTGTGTCAGTATTTACAGGGGGTCCCGGGGAGTGTGTCAGTATTTACAGGGGCGTCCCTGGGGAGTGTGTTAGTATTTACAGGGGGGCCACGGGGCATGTCTCAGTATTTACAGGTGGTCCCCGGGGAGTGTGACAGTATTTACAGGGGTTCCCCGGGGAGTGTGACAGTATTTACAGGGGTTGTCCAAGAGTATGTCTGTATTTACAGGTGGTCACGGGGACTGTGACAGTATTTACTAGGGTTCCCCGGGGAGGGTGTTAGTATTTACAGGGGCGTCCCTGGGGAGTGCGTCAGTATTTACAGGGGGTTCCTCCGGGGTGTGTGTCAGTATTTACAGGGGATCCCGGGGAGTGTGTCAGTATTTACAGGCGCGTCCCTGGGGAATGTGTTAGTATTTACAGGGAGGCCCCGGGGCGTGTGTCAGTATTTACAGGTGGCCCCCGGGAGTGTGTCAGTATTTTCCGGGAGTCCCCGCGGAGTCTGTCAATATTTACAGGGGGTCTCCGGGGAGTGTGTTATTATTTAAGGGGGTCACGGGGAGTGTGTCAGTATTTATAGGTGGTCCCCAGGGAGTGTCTCTGTATTTAAAGGGAGGTCCCTGGGGAGTGTATTAGTATTTACAGGGGGTCCCTGGGGAGTGTGTCAGTATTTACAGGAGGCTTCCCCGGGGAGTGTGTCAGTATTTACAAGTGGTCCCCGGGGAGTGTATCAGTATTTACAGGGGCTCCCCAGGGAGTGTGTCGGTATTTACAGGGGGTCCCTGGGGTGTGTGTCAGTATTTACAGGGGCTCCCCGTGGAGTGTTTCAGTATTTACAGGGGGGGTCCCTGGGGAGTGCGTCAGTATTTACAGGGGGGTCCTCGAGGTGTGTGTCAGTATTTACAGGGGTGGTCCCTGGGGAGTGCTTCAGTATTTACAGGGGAGTCCTTGAGGAATATGTCAGTATTTACAGGGGGTCCTGGGGAGTGTGTCAGTATTTACAGGGGTATCCCCGGGGAGTGTGTCAGTATTTACAGGGGCTCCCCGGGGAGTGTGTCAGTATTTACATGGGGTCCCCGCGGAGTGTGTCAGTATTTACAGGGGTTCCCTGGGGAGTGTGTCAGTATTTACAGGTGGGTCCCCGGGGAATGTGTCAGTATTTACAAATGGTCCCCAGGGAGTGTGTCAGTATTTACAGGGGGTCCCCAGGGAGTGTGTCAGTATTTACAGGGGGGTCCTCGGGGAGTGTCTCAGTATTTACAGGAGGTCCCCGGGGAACGTTCAGTATTTACAGGCGGTCCCCAGGGAGATTGTCAGTATTTACAGGAGGTCGCCGGGGAGTGTGTCACTATTTACAGGGGGGTCCCCAGGGTGTGTGTCAGTATTTACAGGGGGCTCCGCAGTGAGTGTGTCAGTATTTACAGGGGGGTCCCCGGGGAGTGTGTTAGTATTTCCAGGGGGGCCCCGGGGAGTGTGACAGTATTTACAGGGGTTCCTCGGGGAGTGTGACAGTATTTACAGGGGTTCTCCAAGAGAATGTCTGTATTTACAGGTGGTCACGGGGACTGTGACAGTATTTACTAGGGTTCCCCGGGGAGGGTGTTAGTATTTACAGGGGGGTCCCTGGGGAGTGCGTCAGTATTTACAGGGGGTTCCTCCGGGAGTGTGTCAGTATTTACAGGGGGTCCCGGGGAGTGTGTCAGTATTTACAGGCGCGTCCCTGGGGAATGTGTTAGTATTTACAGGGAGGCCCCGGGGCGTGTGTCAGTATTTACAGGTGGCCCCCGGGAGTGTGTCAGTATTTTCCGGGAGTCCCCGCGGAGTGTGTCAGTATTTACAGGGGTGTCCCCAGGGAGTGTGTCAGTATTTCCAGGGGGTCCCCGTGGAGTGCGTCAGTATTTACAGGGGATCCCCGGGGAATGTGTCAGTATTTACATGGGTTCTCCAAGGAGTATGTCTGTGTTTACAGGGGCGCACTGGAAGTGTGACAGTATTTACAAAGGGTTCCCCGGGGAGTGTGTCAGTATTTACAGGTGGTTGCCCTGGGGAGTGCGTTTGTATTTACAGGGGTCCCCGTGGCGTGTGTCAGTATTTACAGGTGGTCACCGGGGTGTGTGACAGTATTTACAGGGGTTCCCCGGGGAGTGTGACAGTATTTACAGGGGGTCCCCGGGGAGTGTGACAGTATTTACAGGGGTTCTCCAAGAGTGTGTCAGTATTTACAGCGGGGTCCCTGGGGAGTGTGACAGTATTTACAGGGGTTCCCCGGGGAGTGTGACAGTATTTACAGGGGTTGTCCAAGAGTATGTCTGTATTTACAGGTGGTCACGGGGACTGTGACAGTATTTACTAGGGTTCCCCGGGGAGTGTGTTAGTATTTACAGGGGGGTCCATGGGGAGTGGGTCAGTATTTACAAGCGGTTCCCCAGGTATGTGTAAGTATTTACAGGTGGTCCCCGGGGCGTGTGTCAGTATTTACAGGTGGTTCCCGGGGACTGTGTGAATATTTACAGGGGTTTCCCAGCGAGTGTGTCAGTATTGACATGGGCTCCCCGGGGAGTGTGTCAGTATTTACAGGGGCTCCCCGGCGAGTGTGTCAGTATTTACAGCAGGTTCCCCAGGGAGTGTATCAGTATTTATAGGGGGGCCTCGGGGAGTGTGTCAGTATTTATAGGGTGTCCTCGGGGAGTGTCTCAGTATTTACTGGTGTTCCCCAGAGAGTGTGTCAGTATTTAATGGGGTTTCCCAGGGAGTGTGTTGTATTTACACGGGGTTCCCCGAGGAGTGTGTCAGTATTTACAGTGGGGTCCCCGTGGAGTGTGTCAGTATTTACAGGAGGGTCACGGGGAATGTTCAGTATTTACAGGGGACCCCAGGGAGTGTGTCAGTATTTACAGGGGGATCCCCGGGGAGTGTGTCAGTATTTACAGGGGGCTCCCCAGGGAGTGTGTCAGTATTTACAGGAGGGTCACGGGGAATGTTCAGTATTTACAGGGGGTCCCAGGGAGTGTGTCAGTATTTGCAGGGGCTCCCCCTGGAGTGTTTCAGTATTTACAGGGGGGGTCCCTGGGGAGTGCGTCAGTATTTACAGGGGGGTCCTCAGGGAGTGTGTCAGTATTTACAGGGGGTCCCGGGGAGTGTGTCAGTATTTACAGGGGTGTGCCCAGGGAGTGTGTCAGTATTTACAGGGCGTCCCCGGGGAGTGTGTCAGTATTTACATGGGGTCCCCGGAGAGTGTGTCAGTATTTACAGGGTGTCCCTTTGGAGTGTGTCAGTATTTACAGGTGGGTCCCCGGGGAGTGTGTCAGTATTTACAGGGCGTTCTGGGGAGTGTGTCAGTATTTACAAGGGGTCCCCAGGGAGTGTGTCAGTATTTACAGGGGGTCCCCAGGGAGTGTGTCAGTAATTACAGGGAGTCCATGGGGAGTGTGTCAGTATTTACAGGAGATCCCCGGGGATTGTGTCTGTATTTACTGCGGGGTCCCATGGGAGTTTGTCAGTATTTACAGGACGTCCCCGGGGAATGTGTCAGTATTTACAGGGGGGTCCCCAGGGTGTGTGTCAGTATTTTCAGGGGGGTCCCTGGGGAGTGTGTCAGTATTTACAGGCGTCCCCGGGGAGTGTGTCAGTATTTACAGGGGTGCCCCGGGGAGTGTGTCAGTATTTACAGGGGTGCCCCGAGGACTGTATCAGTATTTACAGTTGTTTCCCAGGGAGTTTGTCAGTATTTACAGGGTTTTCCCAGGGAGTGTGTCAGTATTTATAGTGGGGGGTCCCCGGAGAGTGTTTCAGTATTTACAGGGGATGTCCAGTGAGTATGTCTGTAGTTACAGGGGGTCACTGGAAGTGTGACAGTATTTATAGGGGGGGTGCCCGGGGAGTGTGTCAGTATTTACAGGGGTTTCCCAGGGAGTGTGTCAGTATTTACAGGGGGTCCCCGGGGAGTGTGTCAGTATTTACAGGGGGTTCCCCTGGGAGTGTGTCAGTATTTACAGGTGGCTCCCCGGGGAGTGTGTCAGTATTTATAGGGGGTCACCGGGGAATGTGTAAGTATTTACAGGGGGTCCCCGGGGTGTGTGTCAGTATTTACAGGTGGTCCCCGGGGAGTGTGTCAGTTCTTACAGCGTGGTCCCCGGGGAGTGTGTCAATATTTACAGGGGTTTCCCAGGGAGTGTGTCAGTTTTGACATGGGCTCCCTGGGGAGTGTGTCAGTATTTACAGGGGATCCCCGGCGAGTGTGTCAGTATTTACAGCAGGTTCCCCGGGGAGTGTGTCAGTATTTACAGGCGGTCCCCGGGGAGTGTATCAGTATTTACAGGGGCTCCCCAGGGAGTGTGTCGGTATTTACAGGGGGTCCCCGGGGTGTGTGTCAGTATTTACAGGGTCTCCCCGTGGAGTGTTTCAGTATTTACAGGGGATCCCTGGCGAGTGTGTCAGTATTTACAGCAGGTTCCCCGGGGAGTGTGTCAGTATTTATAGGGGGGCCTGGGGGAGTGTGTCAGTATTTATAGGAGGTCCTCGGGGAGTGTCTCAGTATTTACTGGTGTTCCCCAGAGATTGTGTTTGTATTTACTGGGGTTTCCCAAGGAGTGTGTTGTATTTACAGGGGGTACCCGAGGGGTGTGTCTGTATTTAGAGGGGTTCCCCGGGGAGTGTGTCAGTATTTACAGGGGCTCCCTGGGGAGTGTGTCGGTATTTACAGGGGGTCCCCGTGGAGTGTGTCAGTATTTACAAGGGCTCCCCGTGGAGTGTTTCAGTATTTACAGGGGTGGTCCCTGGGGACTGCGTCAGTATTTACAGTGTGTCCTCGGGGAATGTGTCAGTATTTACAGGGAGTCCCGGAGAGTGTGTCAGTATTTACAGGGGTGTCCCCAGGGAGTGTTTCAGTATTTACAGGGGGGTCCCCAGGGAGTGTTTCAGTATTTACAGGGGGGTCCCCGGGGAGTGTGTCAGTATTTACAGGGGTGTCAACGAGGAGTGTGTCAGTATTTAAAGGGGTTCCCGGCTAGTGTGACAGTATTTACAGGGGGGTCCCCAGGGAGTGTGTCAGTATTTACAGCGTTTCCCGGGGAGTGTGACAGTATTTACAGGGGGGTCCCTGGGAGTGTGTCAGTATTTACAGGGGTTCCCGGGGAAGTGACAGTATTTACAGAGGGTCCCCGGGTATGTTTAAGTATTTACATGGGGTCCCCGGGGAGTGTGTCAGTATTTACAGAGGGTCCCCGGGGAGTGCGTCAGTATTTACATGGGGTCCCCGAGGAATGTGTCAGTTTTTACAGCCGGTCCCATGAGAGTGTGTCAGTATTTACAGGGTGTCCCTGGGGAGTGTGTCAGTATTTACAGGGGGTCCCCAGGGAGTGTGTCAGTATTTACAGGGGATCCCCGGGGAGTGTGTCAGTATTAACAGGGGGGTCCTCGGGGTGTGTGTCAGTATTTACCGGGGCTCCCTGGGGAGTGTGTCAGTATTTACAGGGGCTCCCCGGGGATTGTGTCAGTATTTACAGGAGGGTCCTCGAGGAGTGTGTCAGTATTTACAGGAGGTCCCCGGGTAGTTTGTCAGTGTTTGCCGGGGGGTCCCCGAGGAGTGTATCAGTTTTTAGAGGTGGTCCCCAGGAAGTGTGTCAGTATTTACAGGGGTGTCCCCAGGGAGTGTGTCAGTATTTACCGGGGTCCCCGGGGAGTGTGTCAGTATTTACAGAGGGTCCCCGGGGAGTGCGTCAGTATTTACATGGGGTCCCCGAGGAATGTGTCAGTTTTTACAGCCGGTCCCATGAGAGTGTGTCAGTATTTACAGGGTGTCCCTGGGTTGTGTGTCAGTATTTACAGGGGGTCCCCAGGGAGTGTGTCAGTATTTACAGGGGATCCCCGGGGAGTGTGTCAGTATTAACAGGGGGGTCCTCGGGGTGTGTGTCAGTATTTACCGGGGCTCCCTGGGGAGTGTGTCAGTATTTACAGGGGCTCCCCGGGGATTGTGTCAGTATTTACAGGAGGGTCCTCGAGGAGTGTGTCAGTATTTACAGGAGGTCCCCGGGTAGTTTGTCAGTATTTGACGGGGGGTCCCCGAGGAGTGTATCAGTTTTTAGAGGTGGTCCCCAGGAAGTGTGTCAGTATTTACAGGGGTGTCCCCAGGGAGTGTGTCAGTATTTACAGGGGGTCCCCGGGGAGTATGTCAGTATTTACATGGGGTCCCCGGGGAGTGTGTCAGTATTTACAGGGTGTCCCTTTGGAGTGTGTCAGTATTTATAGGTGGGTCCCCGGGGAGTGTGTCAGTATTTACAGGGCGTCTCTGGGGAGTGTGTCAGTATTTACAAGAGGTCCTCAGGGAGTGTGTCAGTATTTACAGGGGGTCTCGGGGAGTGTGTCAGTATGTACAGGGGTGTCCCCAGGGAGTGTGTCAGTATTTACAGGGTGTCCCCGGGGAGTGTGTCAGTATTTACAGGGCGTCCCTGGGGAGTGTGTCAGTATTTACAGGGCGTCTCTAGGGGAGTGTGTCAGTATTTACAAGGGTCCCCAGGGAGTGTGTCAGTATTTACAGTGGGTTCCCAGGGAGTGTGTCAGTATTTGCAGGGGGGACCCCGGGGAGTGTCTCAGTATTTACAGGTGGGTCATGGGGAATGTTCAGTATTTACAGGGGGTCCCCAGGGAGTTTGTCAGTATTTACAGGAGGTCCCCGGGGAGTCTGTCAGTATTTATAGGGGGTCTCCGGGGAGTGTGTCATTATTTAAGGGGTTCACGGGGAGTGTACAGTATTTATAGGTGGTCCCCAGGGAGTGTCTCTGTATTTAGAGGGGGGTCCCTGGGGAGTGTATTAGTATTTACAGTGGGTCCCTGGCGAGTGTGTCAGTATTTACAGGAGGCTTCCCCGGGGAGTGTGTCAGTATTTACAGGTGGTCCCCGGGGAGTGTATCAGTATTTACAGGGGCTCCCCAGGGAGTGTGTCGGTATTTACAGGGGGTCCCCGGGGTGTGTGTCAGTATTTCCAGGGGCTCCCCGTGGAGTGTTTCAGTATTTGCAGGGGGGGTCCCTGGGGAGTGCGTCAGTATTTACAGGGGGGTCCTCAGGGAGTGTGTCAGTATTTACAGGGGTGTCCCCAGGGAGTGTGTCAGTATTTCCAGGGGGTCCCCGTGGAGTGCGTCAGTATTTACAGGGGATCCCCGGGGAATGTGTCAGTATTTACATGGGTTCTCCAAGGAGTATGTCTGTGTTTACAGGGGCGCACTGGAAGTGTGACAGTATTTACAAAGGGTTCCCCGGGGAGTGTGTCAGTATTTACAGGTGGTTGCCCTGGGGAGTGCGTTTGTATTTACAGGGGTCCCCGTGGCGTGTGTCAGTATTTACAGGTGGTCACCGGGGTGTGTGACAGTATTTACAGGGGTTCCCCGGGGAGTGTGACAGTATTTACAGGGGGTCCCCGGGGAGTGTGACAGTATTTACAGGGGTTCTCCAAGAGTGTGTCAGTATTTACAGCGGGGTCCCTGGGGAGTGTGACAGTATTTAAAGGGGTTCCCCGGGGAGTGTGACAGTATTTACAGGGGTTGTCCAAGAGTATGTCTGTATTTACAGGTGGTCACGGGGACTGTGACAGTATTTACTAGGGTTCCCCGGGGAGTGTGTCAGTATTTACAGGGGCTCCCCGGCGAGTGTGTCAGTATTTACAGCAGGTTCCCCAGGGAGTGTATCAGTATTTATAGGGGGGCCTCGGGGAGTGTGTCAGTATTTATAGGGTGTCCTCGGGCAGTGTCTCAGTATTTACTGGTGTTCCCCAGAGAGTGTGTCAGTATTTAATGGGGTTTCCCAGGGAGTGTGTTGTATTTACACGGGGTTCCCCGAGGAGTGTGTCAGTATTTATAGTGGGGTCCCCGTGGAGTGTGTCAGTATTTACAGGAGGGTCACGGGGAATGTTCAGTATTTACAGGGGACCCCAGGGAGTGTGTCAGTATTTACAGGGGGATCCCCGGGGAGTGTGTCAGTATTTACAGGGGGCTCCCCAGGGAGTGTGTCAGTATTTACAGGAGGGTCACGGGGAATGTTCAGTATTTACAGGGGGTCCCAGGGAGTGTGTCAGTATTTGCAGGGGCTCCCCCTGGAGTGTTTCAGTATTTACAGGGGGGGTCCCTGGGGAGTGCGTCAGTATTTACAGGGGGGTCCTCAGGGAGTGTGTCAGTATTTACAGGGGGATCCCCGGGGAGTGTGTCAGTATTTACAGGGGGGTCCCCAGGGTGTGTGTCAGTATTTTCAGGGGGGTCCCTGGGGAGTGTGTCAGTATTTACAGGCGTCCCCGGGGAGTGTGTCAGTATTTACAGGGGTGCCCCGGGGAGTGTGTCAGTATTTACAGGGGTGCCCCGAGGACTGTATCAGTATTTACAGTTGTTTCCCAGGGAGTTTGTCAGTATTTACAGGGTTTTCCCAGGGAGTGTGTCAGTATTTATAGTGGGGGGTCCCCGGAGAGTGTTTCAGTATTTACAGGGGATGTCCAATGAGTATGTCTGTAGTTACAGGGGGTCACTGGAAGTGTGACAGTATTTATAGGGGGGGTGCCCGGGGAGTGTGTCAGTATTTACAGGCGTTTCCCAGGGAGTGTGTCAGTATTTACAGGGGGTCCCCGGGGAGTGTGTCAGTATTTACAGGGGGTTCCCCTGGGAGTGTGTCAGTATTTACAGGTGGCTCCCCGGGGAGTGTGTCAGTATTTATAGGGGGTCACCGGGGAATGTGTAAGTATTTACAGGGGGTCCCCGGGGTGTGTGTCAGTATTTACAGGTGGTCCCCGGGGAGTGTGTCAGTTCTTACAGCGTGGTCCCCGGGGAGTGTGTCAATATTTACAGGGGTTTCCCAGGGAGTGTGTCAGTTTTGACATGGGCTCCCCGGGGAGTGTGTCAGTATTTACAGGGGATCCCCGGCGAGTGTGTCAGTATTTACAGCAGGTTCCCCGGGGAGTGTGTCAGTATTTACAGGCGGTCCCCGGGGAGTGTATCAGTATTTACAGGGGCTCCCCAGGGAGTGTGTCGGTATTTACAGGGGGTCCCCGGGGTGTGTGTCAGTATTTACAGGGTCTCCCCGTGGAGTGTTTCAGTATTTACAGGGGATCCCTGGCGAGTGTGTCAGTATTTACAGCAGGTTCCCCGGGGAGTGTGTCAGTATTTATAGGGGGGGCCTGGGGGAGTGTGTCAGTATTTATAGGAGGTCCTCGGGGAGTGTCTCAGTATTTACTGGTGTTCCCCAGAGATTGTGTTTGTATTTACTGGGGTTTCCCAAGGAGTGTGTTGTATTTACAGGGGGTACCCGAGGGGTGTGTCTGTATTTAGAGGGGTTCCCCGGGGAGTGTGTCAGTATTTACAGGGGCTCCCTGGGGAGTGTGTCGGTATTTACAGGGGGTCCCCGTGGAGTGTGTCAGTATTTACAAGGGCTCCCCGTGGAGTGTTTCAGTATTTACAGGGGTGGTCCCTGGGGACTGCGTCAGTATTTACAGTGTGTCCTCGGGGAATGTGTCAGTATTTACAGGGAGTCCCGGAGAGTGTGTCAGTATTTACAGGGGTGTCCCCAGGGAGTGTTTCAGTATTTACAGGGGGGTCCCCAGGGAGTGTTTCAGTATTTACAGGGGGGTCCCCGGGCAGTGTGTCAGTATTTACAGGGGTGTCAACGAGGAGTGTGTCAGTATTTAAAGGGGTTCCCGGCTAGTGTGACAGTATTTACAGGGGGGTCCCCAGGGAGTGTGTCAGTATTTACAGCGTTTCCCGGGGAGTGTGACAGTATTTACAGGGGGGTCCCTGGGAGTGTGTCAGTATTTACAGGGGTTCCCGGGGAAGTGACAGTATTTACAGAGGGTCCCCGGGTATGTTTAAGTATTTACATGGGGTCCCCGGGGAGTGTGTCAGTATTTACAGAGGGTCCCCGGGGAGTGCGTCAGTATTTACATGGGGTCCCCGAGGAATGTGTCAGTTTTTACAGCCGGTCCCATGAGAGTGTGTCAGTATTTACAGGGTGTCCCTGGGGAGTGTGTCAGTATTTACAGGGGGTCCCCAGGGAGTGTGTCAGTATTTACAGGGGATCCCCGGGGAGTGTGTCAGTATTAACAGGGGGGTCCTCGGGGTGTGTGTCAGTATTTACCGGGGCTTCCTGGGGAGTGTGTCAGTATTTACAGGGGCTCCCCGGGGATTGTGTCAGTATTTACAGGAGGGTCCTCGAGGAGTGTGTCAGTATTTACAGGAGGTCCCCGGGTAGTTTGTCAGTATTTGCCGGGGGGGTCCCCGAGGAGTGTATCAGTTTTTAGAGGTGGTCCCCAGGAAGTGTGTCAGTATTTACAGGGGTGTCCCCAGGGAGTGTGTCAGTATTTACCGGGGTCCCCGGGGAGTGTGTCAGTATTTACAGAGGGTCCCCGGGGAGTGCGTCAGTATTTACATGGGGTCCCCGAGGAATGTGTCAGTTTTTACAGCCGGTCCCATGAGAGTGTGTCAGTATTTACAGGGTGTCCCTGGGTAGTGTGTCAGTATTTACAGGGGGTCCCCAGGGAGTGTGTCAGTATTTACAGGGGATCCCCGGGGAGTGTGTCAGTATTAACAGGGGGGTCCTCGGGGTGTGTGTCAGTATTTACCGGGGCTCCCTGGGGAGTGTGTCAGTATTTACAGGAGGGTCCTCGAGGAGTGTGTCAGTATTTACAGGAGGTCCCCGGGTAGTTTGTCAGTATTTGACGGGGGGTCCCCGAGGAGTGTATCAGTTTTTAGAGGTGGTCCCCAGGAAGTGTGTCAGTATTTACAGGGGTGTCCCCAGGGAGTGTGTCAGTATTTACAGGGGGTCCCCGGGGAGTATGTCAGTATTTACATGGGGTCCCCGGGGAGTGTGTCAGTATTTACAGGGTGTCCCTTTGGAGTGTGTCAGTATTTATAGGTGGGTCCCCGGGGAGTGTGTCAGTATTTACAGGGCGTCTCTGGGGAGTGTGTCAGTATTTACAAGGGGTCCCCAGGGAGTGTGTCAGTATTTACAGGGGGTCCCCGGGGAGTGTGTCAGTAATTACAGGGAGTCCATGGGGAGTGTGTCAGTATTTACAGGGGGGTCCCTGGGGAGTGTGTCAGTATTTACAGGAGGCTTCCCCGGGGAGTGTGTCAGTATTTATAGGTGGTCCCCAGGGAGTGTGCCTGTATTTAGAGGGAGGTCCCTGGGGAGTGTATTAGTATTTACAGGGGGTCCCTTGGGAGTGTGTCAGTATTGACAGGAGGCTTCCCCGGGGAGTGTGTCAGTATTTACAGGTGGTCCCCGGGGAGTGTATCAGTATTTACAGGGGCTCCCCAGGGAGTGTGTCGGTATTTACAGGGGGTCCCCGGGGTGTGTGTCAGTATTTACAGGGGCTCCCCGTGGAGTGTTTCAGTATTTACAGGGGGGGTCCCTGGGGAGTGCGTCAATATTTACAGGGGTGTCCTCAGGGAGTGTGTCACTATTTACAGGGGGTCCCGGGGAGTGTGTCAGTATTTACAGGGGCGTCCCTGGGGGGTGTGTTAGTATTTACAGGGGGGCCCCGGGGCGTGTCTCAGTATTTACAGGGGGTCCCTGGGGAGTGTGTCAGTATTTACAGGTGGTCCCCGGGGAGTGTGTCAGTATTTACAGCGGGGTCCCCAGGGAGTGTGTCAATATTTACAGGGGTTTCCCAGGGAGTGTGTCAGTATTTACATGGGGTCCCTGGGGAGTGTATCAGTATTTACAGGGGCTCCCCAGGGAGTGTGTCAGTATTTACAGGGGGTCCCGGGGAGTGTGTCAGTATTTACAGGGGCGTCCCTGGGGAGTGTGTTAGTATTTACAGGGGGGCCACGGGGCATGTCTCAGTATTTACAGGTGGTCCCCGGGGAGTGTGACAGTATTTACAGGGGTTCCCCGGGGAGTGTGACAGTATTTACAGGGGTTGTCCAAGAGTATGTCTGTATTTACAGGTGGTCACGGGGACTGTGACAGTATTTACTAGGGTTCCCCGGGGAGGGTGTTAGTATTTACAGGGGCGTCCCTGGGGAGTGCGTCAGTATTTACAGGGGGTTCCTCCGGGGTGTGTGTCAGTATTTACAGGGGATCCCGGGGAGTGTGTCAGTATTTACAGGCGCGTCCCTGGGGAATGTGTTAGTATTTACAGGGAGGCCCCGGGGCGTGTGTCAGTATTTACAGGTGGCCCCCGGGAGTGTGTCAGTATTTTCCGGGAGTCCCCGCGGAGTCTGTCAATATTTACAGGGGGTCTCCGGGGAGTGTGTTATTATTTAAGGGGGTCACGGGGAGTGTGTCAGTATTTATAGGTGGTCCCCAGGGAGTGTCTCTGTATTTAAAGGGAGGTCCCTGGGGAGTGTATTAGTATTTACAGGGGGTCCCTGGGGAGTGTGTCAGTATTTACAGGAGGCTTCCCCGGGGAGTGTGTCAGTATTTACAAGTGGTCCCCGGGGAGTGTATCAGTATTTACAGGGGCTCCCCAGGGAGTGTGTCGGTATTTACAGGGGGTCCCTGGGGTGTGTGTCAGTATTTACAGGGGCTCCCCGTGGAGTGTTTCAGTATTTACAGGGGGGGTCCCTGGGGAGTGCGTCAGTATTTACAGGGGGGTCCTCGAGGTGTGTGTCAGTATTTACAGGGGTGGTCCCTGGGGAGTGCTTCAGTATTTACAGGGGAGTCCTTGAGGAATATGTCAGTATTTACAGGGGGTCCTGGGGAGTGTGTCAGTATTTACAGGGGTATCCCCGGGGAGTGTGTCAGTATTTACAGGGGGTCCCCGGGGAGTGTGTCAGTATTTACATGGGGTCCCCGCGGAGTGTGTCAGTATTTACAGGGGTTCCCTGGGGAGTGTGTCAGTATTTACAGGGGTATCCCCGGGGAGTGTGTCAGTATTTACAGGGGGTCCCCGGGGAGTGTGTCAGTATTTACATGGGGTCCCCGCGGTGTGTGTCAGTATTTACAGGGGTTCCCTGGGGAGTGTGTCAGTATTTACAGGTGGGTCCCCGGGGAATGTGTCAGTATTTACAAATGGTCCCCAGGGAGTGTGTCAGTATTTACAGGGGGTCCCCAGGGAGTGTGTCAGTATTTACAGGGGGGTCCTCGGGGAGTGTCTCAGTATTTACAGGAGGTCCCCGGGGAACGTTCAGTATTTACAGGCGGTCCCCAGGGAGATTGTCAGTATTTACAGGAGGTCGCCGGGGAGTGTGTCACTATTTACAGGGGGGTCCCCAGGGTGTGTGTCAG
This sequence comes from Isurus oxyrinchus, assembly GCA_026770705.1. NCBI lineage: Eukaryota > Metazoa > Chordata > Chondrichthyes > Lamniformes > Lamnidae > Isurus > Isurus oxyrinchus. The sequence continues at coordinate 13,035,245 of JANJGN010000032.1, forward strand.
TATTTACAGGGGGCTCCGCAGTGAGTGTGTCAGTATTTACAGGGGGGTCCCCGGGGAGTGTGTTAGTATTTCCAGGGGGGCCCCGGGGAGTGTGACAGTATTTACAGGGGTTCCTCGGGGAGTGTGACAGTATTTACAGGGGTTCTCCAAGAGAATGTCTGTATTTACAGGTGGTCACGGGGACTGTGACAGTATTTACTAGGGTTCCCCGGGGAGGGTGTTAGTATTTACAGGGGGGTCCCTGGGGAGTGCGTCAGTATTTACAGGGGGTTCCTCCGGGAGTGTGTCAGTATTTACAGGGGGTCCCGGGGAGTGTGTCAGTATTTACAGGCGCGTCCCTGGGGAATGTGTTAGTATTTACAGGGAGGCCCCGGGGCGTGTGTCAGTATTTACAGGTGGCCCCCGGGAGTGTGTCAGTATTTTCCGGGAGTCCCCGCGGAGTCTGTCAATATTTACAGGGGGTCTCCGGGGAGTGTGTTATTATTTAAGGGGGTCACGGGGAGTGTGTCAGTATTTATAGGTGGTCCCCAGGGAGTGTCTCTGTATTTAAAGGGAGGTCCCTGGGGAGTGTATTAGTATTTACAGGGGGTCCCTGGGGAGTGTGTCAGTATTTACAGGAGGCTTCCCCGGGGAGTGTGTCAGTATTTACAAGTGGTCCCCGGGGAGTGTATCAGTATTTACAGGGGCTCCCCAGGGAGTGTGTCGGTATTTACAGGGGGTCCCTGGGGTGTGTGTCAGTATTTACAGGGGCTCCCCGTGGAGTGTTTCAGTATTTACAGGGGGGTCCCTGGGGAGTGCGTCAGTATTTACAGGGGGGTCCTCGAGGTGTGTGTCAGTATTTACAGGGGTGGTCCCTGGGGAGTGCTTCAGTATTTACAGGGGAGTCCTTGAGGAATATGTCAGTATTTACAGGGGGTCCTGGGGAGTGTGTCAGTATTTACAGGGGTATCCCCGGGGAGTGTGTCAGTATTTACAGGGGGTCCCCGGGGAGTGTGTCAGTATTTACATGGGGTCCCCGCGGAGTGTGTCAGTATTTACAGGGGTTCCCTGGGGAGTGTGTCAGTATTTACAGGTGGGTCCCCGGGGAATGTGTCAGTATTTACAAATGGTCCCCAGGGAGTGTGTCAGTATTTACAGGGGGTCCCCAGGGAGTGTGTCAGTATTTACAGGGGGGTCCTCGGGGAGTGTCTCAGTATTTACAGGAGGTCCCCGGGGAACGTTCAGTATTTACAGGCGGTCCCCAGGGAGATTGTCAGTATTTACAGGAGGTCGCCGGGGAGTGTGTCACTATTTACAGGGGGGTCCCCAGGGTGTGTGTCAGTATTTACAGGGGGCTCCGCAGTGAGTGTGTCAGTATTTACAGGGGGGTCCCCGGGGAGTGTGTTAGTATTTCCAGGGGGGCCCCGGGGAGTGTGACAGTATTTACAGGGGTTCCCCGGGGAGTGTGACAGTATTTACAGGGGTTCTCCAAGAGAATGTCTGTATTTACAGGTGGTCACGGGGACTGTGACAGTATTTACTAGGGTTCTCCGGGGAGTGTGTTAGTATTTACAGGGGGTTTCCATGTGGAGTGTGTCAGTATTTACAAGCGGTTCCCCAGGTATGTGTAAGTATTTACAGGGGGTCCCTGGGGAGTGTGTCAGTATTTACAGGGGGGTCCCTGGGAAGTGTGTTAGTATTTACAGGGGGGCCCCGGGGCGGGTGTCAGTATTTACAGGTGGTCCCCGGGGCGAGTGTCAGTATTTACAGGGGGTCCCTGGGCAGTGTGTCAGTATTTACAGGTGGTCCCCAGGAAATGTGTCAGTTTTTAGAGGTGGTACCCGGGGAGCGTGTCAGTATTTTCCGGGGGTCCCCGCGGAGTCTGTCAGTATTTACAGGGGGATCCCCGGAGAGTGTGTCAGTATTTACAGGGGGGGTCCCCAGGGAGTGTGTCAGTATTTACCGGGGTTCCCCAAGGAGTGTGTCAGTATTTACAAGGGGGTCCCCGGGGAGTGTGTCAGTATTTACAGGAGGGTCACGGGGAATGTTCAGTATTTACAGGGGGTCCCCAGGGAGTTTGTCAGTATTTACGGGTGGTCCCCTGGGGAGTGTGTCAGTATTTCCAGGTGGTCCCCAGGAAATGTGTCAGTTTTTAGAGGTGTCCCCGGGGAGTGTGTCAGTATTTATAGGGGGTCTCCGGGGAGTGTGTCATTATTTAAGGGGGTCACGGGGAGTGTGTCAGTATTTATAGGTGGTCCCCAGGGAGTGTCTCTGTATTTAGAGGGAGGTCCCTGGGGAGTGTATTAGTATTTACAGGGAGTCCCTGGCGAGTGTGTCAGTATTTACAGGAGGCTTCCCCGGGGAGTGTGTCAGTATTTACAGGTGGTCCCCGGGGAGTGTATCAGTATTTGCAGGGGCTCCCCAGGGAGTGTGTCGGTATTTACAGGGGGTCCCCGGGGTGTGTGTCAGTATTTCCAGGGGCTCCCCGTGGAGTGTGTCAGTATTTACAGGGGGGGTCCCTGGGGAGTGCGTCAGTATTTACAGGGGGGTCCTCAGGGAGTGTGTCAATATTTACAGGGGTTTCCCAGGGAGTGTGTCAGTATTTACATGGGGTCCCTGGGGAGTGTATCAGTATTTACAGGGGCTCCCCAGGGAGTGTGTCAGTATTTACAGGGGGTCCCGGGGAGTGTGTCAGTATTTACAGGGGCGTCCCTGGGGAGTGTGTTAGTATTTACAGGGGGGCCACGGGGCATGTCTCAGTATTTACAGGTGGTCCCCGGGGAGTGTGACAGTATTTACAGGGGTTCCCCGGGGAGTGTGACAGTATTTACAGGGGTTGTCCAAGAGTATGTCTGTATTTACAGGTGGTCACGGGGACTGTGACAGTATTTACTAGGGTTCCCCGGGGAGTGTGTTAGTATTTACAGGGGGGTCCCTGGGGAGTGCGTCAGTATTTACAGGGGGTTCCTCCGGGGTGTGTGTCAGTATTTACAGGGGGTCCCGGGGAGTGTGTCAGTATTTACAGGCGCGTCCCTGGGGAATGTGTTAGTATTTACAGGGAGGCCCCGGGGCGTGTGTCAGTATTTACAGGTGGCCCCCGGGAGTGTGTCAGTATTTTCCGGGAGTCCCCGCGGAGTCTGTCAATATTTACAGGGGGTCTCCGGGGAGTGTGTTATTATTTAAGGGGGTCACGGGGAGTGTGTCAGTATTTATAGGTGGTCCCCAGGGAGTGTCTCTGTATTTAAAGGGAGGTCCCTGGGGAGTGTATTAGTATTTACAGGGGGTCCCTGGGGAGTGTGTCAGTATTTACAGGAGGCTTCCCCGGGGAGTGTGTCAGTATTTACAAGTGGTCCCCGGGGAGTGTATCAGTATTTACAGGGGCTCCCCAGGGAGTGTGTCGGTATTTACAGGGGGTCCCTGGGGTGTGTGTCAGTATTTACAGGGGCTCCCCGTGGAGTGTTTCAGTATTTACAGGGGGGGTCCCTGGAGAGTGCGTCAGTATTTACAGGGGGGTCCTCGAGGTGTGTGTCAGTATTTACAGGGGTGGTCCCTGGGGAGTGCTTCAGTATTTACAGGGGAGTCCTTGAGGAATATGTCAGTATTTACAGGGGGTCCTGGGGAGTGTGTCAGTATTTACAGGGGTATCCCCGGGGAGTGTGTCAGTATTTACAGGGGGTCCCCGGGGAGTGTGTCAGTATTTACATGGGGTTCCCGCGGAGTGTGTCAGTATTTACAGGGGTTCCCTGGGGAGTGTGTCAGTATTTACAGGTGGGTCCCCGGGGAATGTGTCAGTATTTACAAATGGTCCCCAGGGAGTGTGTCAGTATTTACAGGGGGTCCCCAGGGAGTGTGTCAGTATTTACAGGGGGGTCCTCGGGGAGTGTCTCAGTATTTACAGGAGGTCCCCGGGGAACGTTCAGTATTTACAGGCGGTCCCCAGGGAGATTGTCAGTATTTACAGGAGGTCGCCGGGGAGTGTGTCACTATTTACAGGGGGGTCCCCAGGGTGTGTGTCAGTATTTACAGGGGGCTCCGCAGTGAGTGTGTCAGTATTTACAGGGGGGTCCCCGGGGAGTGTGTTAGTATTTCCAGGGGGGCCCCGGGGTGTGTGTCAGTATTTACAGGGGCTCCCCGTGGAGTGTGTCAGTATTTACAGGGGGGGTCCCTGGGGAGTGCGTCAGTATTTACAGGGGGGTCCCCAGGGTGTGTGTCAGTATTTACAGGGGGCTCCGCAGTGAGTGTGTCAGTATTTACAGGGGGGTCCCCGGGGAGTGTGTTAGTATTTCCAGGGGGGCCCCGGGGAGTGTGACAGTATTTACAGGGGTTCCCCGGGGAGTGTGACAGTATTTACAGGGGTTCTCCAAGAGAATGTCTGTATTTACAGGTGGTCACGGGGACTGTGACAGTATTTACTAGGGTTCTCCGGGGAGTGTGTTAGTATTTACAGGGGGTTTCCATGTGGAGTGTGTCAGTATTTACAAGCGGTTCCCCAGGTATGCGTAAGTATTTACAGGGGGTCCCTGGGGAGTGTGTCAGTATTTACAGGGGGGTCCCTGGGAAGTGTGTTAGTATTTACAGGGGGGCCCCGGGGCGGGTGTCAGTATTTACAGGTGGTCCCCGGGGAGTGTGTCAGTATTTACAGGGGGTCCCTGGGCAGTGTGTCAGTATTTACAGGTGGTCCCCAGGAAATGTGTCAGTTTTTAGAGGTGGTACCCGGGGAGCGTGTCAGTATTTTCCGGGGGTCCCCGCGGAGTCTGTCAGTATTTACAGGGGGATCCCCGGAGAGTGTGTCAGTATTTACAGGGGGGGTCCCCAGGGAGTGTGTCAGTATTTACCGGGGTTCCCCAAGGAGTGTGTCAGTATTTACAAGGGGGTCCCCGGGGAGTGTGTCAGTATTTACAGGAGGGTCACGGGGAATGTTCAGTATTTACAGGGGGTCCCCAGGGAGTTTGTCAGTATTTACGGGTGGTCCCCTGGGGAGTGTGTCAGTATTTCCAGGTGGTCCCCAGGAAATGTGTCAGTTTTTAGAGGTGTCCCCGGGGAGTGTGTCAGTATTTATAGGGGGTCTCCGGGGAGTGTGTCATTATTTAAGGGGGTCACGGGGAGTGTGTCAGTATTTATAGGTGGTCCCCAGGGAGTGTCTCTGTATTTAGAGGGAGGTCCCTGGGGAGTGTATTAGTATTTACAGGGAGTCCCTGGCGAGTGTGTCAGTATTTACAGGAGGCTTCCCCGGGGAGTGTGTCAGTATTTACAGGTGGTCCCCGGGGAGTGTATCAGTATTTGCAGGGGCTCCCCAGGGAGTGTGTCGGTATTTACAGGGGGTCCCCGGGGTGTGTGTCAGTATTTCCAGGGGCTCCCCGTGGAGTGTGTCAGTATTTACAGGGGGGGTCCCTGGGGAGTGCGTCAGTATTTACAGGGGGGTCCTCAGGGAGTGTGTCAATATTTACAGGGGTTTCCCAGGGAGTGTGTCAGTATTTACATGGGGTCCCTGGGGAGTGTATCAGTATTTACAGGGGCTCCCCAGGGAGTGTGTCAGTATTTACAGGGGGTCCCGGGGAGTGTGTCAGTATTTACAGGGGCGTCCCTGGGGAGTGTGTTAGTATTTACAGGGGGGCCACGGGGCATGTCTCAGTATTTACAGGTGGTCCCCGGGGAGTGTGACAGTATTTACAGGGGTTCCCCGGGGAGTGTGACAGTATTTACAGGGGTTGTCCAAGAGTATGTCTGTATTTACAGGTGGTCACGGGGACTGTGACAGTATTTACTAGGGTTCCCCGGGGAGGGTGTTAGTATTTACAGGGGGGTCCCTGGGGAGTGCGTCAGTATTTACAGGGGGTTCCTCCGGGGTGTGTGTCAGTATTTACAGGGGGTCCCGGGGAGTGTGTCAGTATTTACAGGCGCGTCCCTGGGGAATGTGTTAGTATTTACAGGGAGGCCCCGGGGCGTGTGTCAGTATTTACAGGTGGCCCCCGGGAGTGTGTCAGTATTTTCCGGGAGTCCCCGCGGAGTCTGTCAATATTTACAGGGGGTCTCCGGGGAGTGTGTTATTATTTAAGGGGGTCACGGGGAGTGTGTCAGTATTTATAGGTGGTCCCCAGGGAGTGTCTCTGTATTTAAAGGGAGGTCCCTGGGGAGTGTATTAGTATTTACAGGGGGTCCCTGGGGAGTGTGTCAGTATTTACAGGAGGCTTCCCCGGGGAGTGTGTCAGTATTTACAAGTGGTCCCCGGGGAGTGTATCAGTATTTACAGGGGCTCCCCAGGGAGTGTGTCGGTATTTACAGGGGGTCCCTGGGGTGTGTGTCAGTATTTACAGGGGCTCCCCGTGGAGTGTTTCAGTATTTACAGGGGGGGTCCCTGGGGAGTGCGTCAGTATTTACAGGGGGGTCCTCGAGGTGTGTGTCAGTATTTACAGGGGTGGTCCCTGGGGAGTGCTTCAGTATTTACAGGGGAGTCCTTGAGGAATATGTCAGTATTTACAGGGGGTCCTGGGGAGTGTGTCAGTATTTACAGGGGTATCCCCGGGGAGTGTGTCAGTATTTACAGGGGGTCCCCGGGGAGTGTGTCAGTATTTACATGGGGTCCCCGCGGAGTGTGTCAGTATTTACAGGGGTTCCCTGGGGAGTGTGTCAGTATTTACAGGTGGGTCCCCGGGGAATGTGTCAGTATTTACAAATGGTCCCCAGGGAGTGTGTCAGTATTTACAGGGGGTCCCCAGGGAGTGTGTCAGTATTTACAGGGGGGTCCTCGGGGAGTGTCTCAGTATTTACAGGAGGTCCCCGGGGAACGTTCAGTATTTACAGGCGGTCCCCAGGGAGATTGTCAGTATTTACAGGAGGTCGCCGGGGAGTGTGTCACTATTTACAGGGGGGTCCCCAGGGTGTGTGTCAGTATTTACAGGGGGCTCCGCAGTGAGTGTGTCAGTATTTACAGGGGGGTCCCCGGGGAGTGTGTTAGTATTTCCAGGGGGGCCCCGGGGAGTGTGACAGTATTTACAGGGGTTCCCCGGGGAGTGTGACAGTATTTACAGGGGTTCTCCAAGAGAATGTCTGTATTTACAGGTGGTCACGGGGACTGTGACAGTATTTACTAGGGTTCTCCGGGGAGTGTGTTAGTATTTACAGGGGGTTTCCATGTGGAGTGTGTCAGTATTTACAAGCGGTTCCCCAGGTATGTGTAAGTATTTACAGGGGGTCCCTGGGGAGTGTGTCAGTATTTACAGGGGGGTCCCTGGGAAGTGTGTTAGTATTTACAGGGGGGCCCCGGGGCGGGTGTCAGTATTTACAGGTGGTCCCCGGGGAGTGTGTCAGTATTTACAGGGGGTCCCTGGGCAGTGTGTCAGTATTTACAGGTGGTCCCCAGGAAATGTGTCAGTTTTTAGAGGTGGTACCCGGGGAGCGTGTCAGTATTTTCCGGGGGTCCCCGCGGAGTCTGTCAGTATTTACAGGGGGATCCCCGGAGAGTGTGTCAGTATTTACAGGGGGGGTCCCCAGGGAGTGTTTCAGTATTTACCGGGGTTCCCCAAGGAGTGTGTCAGTATTTACAAGGGGGTCCCCGGGGAGTGTGTCAGTATTTACAGGAGGGTCACGGGGAATGTTCAGTATTTACAGGGGGTCCCCAGGGAGTTTGTCAGTATTTACGGGTGGTCCCCTGGGGAGTGTGTCAGTATTTCCAGGTGGTCCCCAGGAAATGTGTCAGTTTTTAGAGGTGTCCCCGGGGAGTGTGTCAGTATTTATAGGGGGTCTCCGGGGAGTGTGTCATTATTTAAGGGGGTCACGGGGAGTGTGTCAGTATTTATAGGTGGTCCCCAGGGAGTGTCTCTGTATTTAGAGGGAGGTCCCTGGGGAGTGTATTAGTATTTACAGGGAGTCCCTGGCGAGTGTGTCAGTATTTACAGGAGGCTTCCCCGGGGAGTGTGTCAGTATTTACAGGTGGTCCCCGGGGAGTGTATCAGTATTTGCAGGGGCTCCCCAGGGAGTGTGTCGGTATTTACAGGGGGTCCCCGGGGTGTGTGTCAGTATTTCCAGGGGCTCCCCGTGGAGTGTTTCAGTATTTACAGGGGGGGTCCCTGGGGAGTGCGTCAGTATTTACAGGGGGGTCCTCAGGGAGTGTGTCAATATTTACAGGGGTTTCCCAGGGAGTGTGTCAGTATTTACATGGGGTCCCTGGGGAGTGTATCAGTATTTACAGGGGCTCCCCAGGGAGTGTGTCAGTATTTACAGGGGGTCCCGGGGAGTGTGTCAGTATTTACAGGGGCGTCCCTGGGGAGTGTGTTAGTATTTACAGGGGGGCCACGGGGCATGTCTCAGTATTTACAGGTGGTCCCCGGGGAGTGTGACAGTATTTACAGGGGTTCCCCGGGGAGTGTGACAGTATTTACAGGGGTTGTCCAAGAGTATGTCTGTATTTACAGGTGGTCACGGGGACTGTGACAGTATTTACTAGGGTTCCCCGGGGAGGGTGTTAGTATTTACAGGGGGGTCCCTGGGGAGTGCGTCAGTATTTACAGGGGGTTCCTCCGGGGTGTGTGTCAGTATTTACAGGGGGTCCCGGGGAGTGTGTCAGTATTTACAGGCGCGTCCCTGGGGAATGTGTTAGTATTTACAGGGAGGCCCCGGGGCGTGTGTCAGTATTTACAGGTGGCCCCCGGGAGTGTGTCAGTATTTTCCGGGAGTCCCCGCGGAGTCTGTCAATATTTACAGGGGGTCTCCGGGGAGTGTGTTATTATTTAAGGGGGTCACGGGGAGTGTGTCAGTATTTATAGGTGGTCCCCAGGGAGTGTCTCTGTATTTAAAGGGAGGTCCCTGGGGAGTGTATTAGTATTTACAGGGGGTCCCTGGGGAGTGTGTCAGTATTTACAGGAGGCTTCCCCGGGGAGTGTGTCAGTATTTACAAGTGGTCCCCGGGGAGTGTATCAGTATTTACAGGGGCTCCCCAGGGAGTGTGTCGGTATTTACAGGGGGTCCCTGGGGTGTGTGTCAGTATTTACAGGGGCTCCCCGTGGAGTGTTTCAGTATTTACAGGGGGGGTCCCTGGGGAGTGCGTCAGTATTTACAGGGGGGTCCTCGAGGTGTGTGTCAGTATTTACAGGGGTGGTCCCTGGGGAGTGCTTCAGTATTTACAGGGGAGTCCTTGAGGAATATGTCAGTATTTACAGGGGGTCCTGGGGAGTGTGTCAGTATTTACAGGGGTATCCCCGGGGAGTGTGTCAGTATTTACAGGGGGTCCCCGGGGAGTGTGTCAGTATTTACATGGGGTCCCCGCGGAGTGTGTCAGTATTTACAGGGGTTCCCTGGGGAGTGTGTCAGTATTTACAGGTGGGTCCCCGGGGAATGTGTCAGTATTTACAAATGGTCCCCAGGGAGTGTGTCAGTATTTACAGGGGGTCCCCAGGGAGTGTGTCAGTATTTACAGGGGGGTCCTCGGGGAGTGTCTCAGTATTTACAGGAGGTCCCCGGGGAACGTTCAGTATTTACAGGCGGTCCCCAGGGAGATTGTCAGTATTTACAGGAGGTCGCCGGGGAGTGTGTCACTATTTACAGGGGGGTCCCCAGGGTGTGTGTCAGTATTTACAGGGGGCTCCGCAGTGAGTGTGTCAGTATTTACAGGGGGGTCCCCGGGGAGTGTGTTAGTATTTCCAGGGGGGCCCCGGGGAGTGTGACAGTATTTACAGGGGTTCCCCGGGGAGTGTGACAGTATTTACAGGGGTTCTCCAAGAGAATGTCTGTATTTACAGGTGGTCACGGGGACTGTGACAGTATTTACTAGGGTTCTCCGGGGAGTGTGTTAGTATTTACAGGGGGTTTCCATGTGGAGTGTGTCAGTATTTACAAGCGGTTCCCCAGGTATGTGTAAGTATTTACAGGGGGTCCCTGGGGAGTGTGTCAGTATTTACAGGGGGGTCCCTGGGAAGTGTGTTAGTATTTACAGGGGGGCCCCGGGGCGGGTGTCAGTATTTACAGGTGGTCCCCGGGGAGTGTGTCAGTATTTACAGGGGGTCCCTGGGCAGTGTGTCAGTATTTACAGGTGGTCCCCAGGAAATGTGTCAGTTTTTAGAGGTGGTACCCGGGGAGCGTGTCAGTATTTTCCGGGGGTCCCCGCGGAGTCTGTCAGTATTTACAGGGGGATCCCCGGAGAGTGTGTCAGTATTTACAGGGGGGGTCCCCAGGGAGTGTGTCAGTATTTACCGGGGTTCCCCAAGGAGTGTGTCAGTATTTACAAGGGGGTCCCCGGGGAGTGTGTCAGTATTTACAGGAGGGTCACGGGGAATGTTCAGTATTTACAGGGGGTCCCCAGGGAGTTTGTCAGTATTTACGGGTGGTCCCCTGGGGAGTGTGTCAGTATTTCCAGGTGGTCCCCAGGAAATGTGTCAGTTTTTAGAGGTGTCCCCGGGGAGTGTGTCAGTATTTATAGGGGGTCTCCGGGGAGTGTGTCATTATTTAAGGGGGTCACGGGGAGTGTGTCAGTATTTATAGGTGGTCCCCAGGGAGTGTCTCTGTATTTAGAGGGAGGTCCCTGGGGAGTGTATTAGTATTTACAGGGAGTCCCTGGCGAGTGTGTCAGTATTTACAGGAGGCTTCCCCGGGGAGTGTGTCAGTATTTACAGGTGGTCCCCGGGGAGTGTATCAGTATTTGCAGGGGCTCCCCAGGGAGTGTGTCGGTATTTACAGGGGGTCCCCGGGGTGTGTGTCAGTATTTACAGGGGCTCCCCGTGGAGTGTTTCAGTATTTACAGGGGGGGTCCCTGGGGAGTGCGTCAGTATTTACAGGGGGGTCCTCAGGGAGTGTGTCAGTATTTACAGCGGGTCCCGGGGAGTGTGTCAGTATGTACAGGGGTGTCCCCAGGGAGTGTGTCAGTATTTACAGGGTGTCCCCGGGGAGTGTGTCAGTATTTACAGGGCGTCCCTGGGGAGTGTGTCAGTATTTACAGGGCGTCTCTAGGGGAGTGTGTCAGTATTTACAAGGGGTCCCCAGGGAGTGTGTCAGTATTTACAGTGGGTTCCCAGGGAGTGTGTCAGTATTTACAGGGGGGTCCCCGGGGAGTGTCTCAGTATTTACAGGTGGGTTATGGGGAATGTTCAGTATTTACAGGGGGTCCCCAGGGAGTTTGTCAGTATTTACAGGTGGTCCCCGGGGAGTGTGACAGTATTTACAGGGGTTCCCCGGGGAGTGTGACAGTATTTACAGGGGTTGTCCAAGAGTATGTCTGTATTTACAGGTGGTCACGGGGACTGTGACAGTATTTACTAGGGTTCCCCGGGGAGGGTGTTAGTATTTACAGGGGGGTCCCTGGGGAGTGCGTCAGTATTTACAGGGGGTTCCTCCGGGAGTGTGTCAGTATTTACAGGGGGTCCCGGGGAGTGTGTCAGTATTTACAGGCGCGTCCCTGGGGAATGTGTTAGTATTTACAGGGAGGCCCCGGGGCGTGTGTCAGTATTTACAGGTGGCCCCCGGGAGTGTGTCAGTATTTTCCGGGAGTCCCCGCGGAGTCTGTCAATATTTACAGGGGGTCTCCGGGGAGTGTGTTATTATTTAAGGGGGTCACGGGGAGTGTGTCAGTATTTATAGGTGATCCCCAGGGAGTGTCGCTGTATTTAAAGGGAGGTCCCTGGGGAGTGTATTAGTATTTACACGGGGTCCCTGGGGAGTGTGTCAGTATTTACAGGAGGCTTCCCCGGGGAGTGTGTCAGTATTTACAAGTGGTCCCCGGGGAGTGTATCAGTATTTACAGGGGCTCCCCAGGGAGTGTGTCGGTATTTACAGGTGGGTCCCCGGGGAGTGTGTCAGTATTTACAAGTGGTCCCCGGGGAGTGTATCAGTATTTACAGGGGCTCCCCAGGGAGTGTGTCAGTATTTACAGGGGGTCCCTGGGGTGTGTGTCAGTATTTACAGGGGCTCCCCGTGGAGTGTTTCAGTATTTACAGGGGGGGTCCCTGGGGAGTGCTTCAGTATTTACAGGGGAGTCCTTGAGGAATATGTCAGTATTTACAGGGGGTCCTGGGGAGTGTGTCAGTATTTACAGGGGTATCCCCGGGGAGTGTGTCAGTATTTACAGGGGGTCCCCGGGGAGTGTGTCAGTATTTACATGGGGTCCCCGCGGAGTGTGTCAGTATTTACAGGGGTTCCCTGGGGAGTGTGTCAGTATTTACAGGTGGGTCCCCGGGGAATGTGTCAGTATTTACAAATGGTCCCCAGGGAGTGTGTCAGTATTTACAGGGGGTCCCCAGGGAGTGTGTCAGTATTTACAGGGGGGTCCTCGGGGAGTGTCTCAGTATTTACAGGAGGTCCCCGGGGAACGTTCAGTATTTACAGGCGGTCCCCAGGGAGATTGTCAGTATTTACAGGAGGTCGCCGGGGAGTGTGTCACTATTTACAGGGGGGTCCCCAGGGTGTGTGTCAGTATTTACAGGGGGCTCCGCAGTGAGTGTGTCAGTATTTACAGGGGGGTCCCCGGGGAGTGTGTTAGTATTTCCAGGGGGGCCCCGGGGAGTGTGACAGTATTTACAGGGGTTCCTCGGGGAGTGTGACAGTATTTACAGGGGTTCTCCAAGAGAATGTCTGTATTTACAGGTGGTCACGGGGACTGTGACAGTATTTACTAGGGTTCCCCGGGGAGGGTGTTAGTATTTACAGGGGGGTCCCTGGGGAGTGCGTCAGTATTTACAGGGGGTTCCTCCGGGAGTGTGTCAGTATTTACAGGGGGTCCCGGGGAGTGTGTCAGTATTTACAGGCGCGTCCCTGGGGAATGTGTTAGTATTTACAGGGAGGCCCCGGGGCGTGTGTCAGTATTTACAGGTGGCCCCCGGGAGTGTGTCAGTATTTTCCGGGAGTCCCCGCGGAGTCTGTCAATATTTACAGGGGGTCTCCGGGGAGTGTGTTATTATTTAAGGGGGTCACGGGGAGTGTGTCAGTATTTATAGGTGGTCCCCAGGGAGTGTCTCTGTATTTAAAGGGAGGTCCCTGGGGAGTGTATTAGTATTTACAGGGGGTCCCTGGGGAGTGTGTCAGTATTTACAGGAGGCTTCCCCGGGGAGTGTGTCAGTATTTACAAGTGGTCCCCGGGGAGTGTATCAGTATTTACAGGGGCTCCCCAGGGAGTGTGTCGGTATTTACAGGGGGTCCCTGGGGTGTGTGTCAGTATTTACAGGGGCTCCCCGTGGAGTGTTTCAGTATTTACAGGGGGGTCCCTGGGGAGTGCGTCAGTATTTACAGGGGGGTCCTCGAGGTGTGTGTCAGTATTTACAGGGGTGGTCCCTGGGGAGTGCTTCAGTATTTACAGGGGAGTCCTTGAGGAATATGTCAGTATTTACAGGGGGTCCTGGGGAGTGTGTCAGTATTTACAGGGGTATCCCCGGGGAGTGTGTCAGTATTTACAGGGGGTCCCCGGGGAGTGTGTCAGTATTTACATGGGGTCCCCGCGGAGTGTGTCAGTATTTACAGGGGTTCCCTGGGGAGTGTGTCAGTATTTACAGGTGGGTCCCCGGGGAATGTGTCAGTATTTACAAATGGTCCCCAGGGAGTGTGTCAGTATTTACAGGGGGTCCCCAGGGAGTGTGTCAGTATTTACAGGGGGGTCCTCGGGGAGTGTCTCAGTATTTACAGGAGGTCCCCGGGGAACGTTCAGTATTTACAGGCGGTCCCCAGGGAGATTGTCAGTATTTACAGGAGGTCGCCGGGGAGTGTGTCACTATTTACAGGGGGGTCCCCAGGGTGTGTGTCAGTATTTACAGGGGGCTCCGCAGTGAGTGTGTCAGTATTTACAGGGGGGTCCCCGGGGAGTGTGTTAGTATTTCCAGGGGGGCCCCGGGGAGTGTGACAGTATTTACAGGGGTTCCCCGGGGAGTGTGACAGTATTTACAGGGGTTCTCCAAGAGAATGTCTGTATTTACAGGTGGTCACGGGGACTGTGACAATATTTACTAGGGTTCTCCGGGGAGTGTGTTAGTATTTACAGGGGGTTTCCATGTGGAGTGTGTCAGTATTTACAAGCGGTTCCCCAGGTATGTGTAAGTATTTACAGGGGGTCCCTGGGGAGTGTGTCAGTATTTACAGGGGGGTCCCTGGGAAGTGTGTTAGTATTTACAGGGGGGCCCCGGGGCGGGTGTCAGTATTTACAGGTGGTCCCCGGGGAGTGTGTCAGTATTTACAGGGGGTCCCTGGGCAGTGTGTCAGTATTTACAGGTGGTCCCCAGGAAATGTGTCAGTTTTTAGAGGTGGTACCCGGGGAGCGTGTCAGTATTTTCCGGGGGTCCCCGCGGAGTCTGTCAGTATTTACAGGGGGATCCCCGGAGAGTGTGTCAGTATTTACAGGGGGGGTCCCCAGGGAGTGTGTCAGTATTTACCGGGGTTCCCCAAGGAGTGTGTCAGTATTTACAAGGGGGTCCCCGGGGAGTGTGTCAGTATTTACAGGAGGGTCACGGGGAATGTTCAGTATTTACAGGGGGTCCCCAGGGAGTTTGTCAGTATTTACGGGTGGTCCCCTGGGGAGTGTGTCAGTATTTCCAGGTGGTCCCCAGGAAATGTGTCAGTTTTTAGAGGTGTCCCCGGGGAGTGTGTCAGTATTTATAGGGGGTCTCTGGGGAGTGTGTCATTATTTAAGGGGGTCACGGGGAGTGTGTCAGTATTTATAGGTGGTCCCCAGGGAGTGTCTCTGTATTTAGAGGGAGGTCCCTGGGGAGTGTATTAGTATTTACAGGGGGTCCCTGGGGAGTGTGTCAGTATTTACAGGAGGCTTCCCCGGGGAGTGTGTCAGTATTTACAGGTGGTCCCCGGGGAGTGTATCAGTATTTGCAGGGGCTCCCCAGGGAGTGTGTCGGTATTTACAGGGGGTCCCCGGGGTGTGTGTCAGTATTTACAGGGGCTCCCCGTGGAGTGTTTCAGTATTTACAGGGGGGGTCCCTGGGGAGTGCGTCAGTATTTACAGGGGGGTCCTCAGGGAGTGTGTCAGTATTTACAGGGGGTCCCGGGGAGTGTGTCAGTATGTACAGGGGTGTCCCCAGGGAGTGTGTCAGTATTTACAGGGTGTCCCCGGGGAGTGTGTCAGTATTTACAGGGCGTCCCTGGGGAGTGTGTCAGTATTTACAGGGCGTCTCTAGGGGAGTGTGTCAGTATTTACAAGGGGTCCCCAGGGAGTGTGTCAGTATTTACAGTGGGTTCCCAGGGAGTGTGTCAGTATTTACAGGGGGGTCCCCGGGGAGTGTCTCAGTATTTACAGGTGGGTTATGGGGAATGTTCAGTATTTACAGGGGGTCCCCAGGGAGTTTGTCAGTATTTACAGGTGGTCCCCGGGGAGTGTGACAGTATTTACAGGGGTTCCCCGGGGAGTGTGACAGTATTTACAGGGGTTGTCCAAGAGTATGTCTGTATTTACAGGTGGTCACGGGGACTGTGACAGTATTTACTAGGGTTCCCCGGGGAGGGTGTTAGTATTTACAGGGGGGTCCCTGGGGAGTGTGTCAGTATTTACAGGGGGTTCCTCCGGGAGTGTGTCAGTATTTACAGGGGGTCCCGGGGAGTGTGTCAGTATTTACAGGCGCGTCCCTGGGGAATGTGTTAGTATTTACAGGGAGGCCCCGGGGCGTGTGTCAGTATTTACAGGTGGCCCCCGGGAGTGTGTCAGTATTTTCCGGGAGTCCCCGCGGAGTCTGTCAATATTTACAGGGGGTCTCCGGGGAGTGTGTTATTATTTAAGGGGGTCACGGGGAGTGTGTCAGTATTTATAGGTGATCCCCAGGGAGTGTCTCTGTATTTAAAGGGAGGTCCCTGGGGAGTGTATTAGTATTTACACGGGGTCCCTGGGGAGTGTGTCAGTATTTACAGGAGGCTTCCCCGGGGAGTGTGTCAGTATTTACAAGTGGTCCCCGGGGAGTGTATCAGTATTTACAGGGGCTCCCCAGGGAGTGTGTCGGTATTTACAGGTGGGTCCCCGGGGAGTGTGTCAGTATTTACAAGTGGTCCCCGGGGAGTGTATCAGTATTTACAGGGGCTCCCCAGGGAGTGTGTCAGTATTTACAGGGGGTCCCTGGGGTGTGTGTCAGTATTTACAGGGGCTCCCCGTGGAGTGTTTCAGTATTTACAGGGGGGGTCCCTGGGGAGTGCTTCAGTATTTACAGGGGAGTCCTTGAGGAATATGTCAGTATTTACAGGGGGTCCTGGGGAGTGTGTCAGTATTTACAGGGGTATCCCCGGGGAGTGTGTCAGTATTTACAGGGGGTCCCCGGGGAGTGTGTCAGTATTTACATGGGGTCCCCGCGGAGTGTGTCAGTATTTACAGGGGTTCCCTGGGGAGTGTGTCAGTATTTACAGGTGGGTCCCCGGGGAATGTGTCAGTATTTACAAATGGTCCCCAGGGAGTGTGTCAGTATTTACAGGGGGTCCCCAGGGAGTGTGTCAGTATTTACAGGGGGGTCCTCGGGGAGTGTCTCAGTATTTACAGGAGGTCCCCGGGGAACGTTCAGTATTTACAGGCGGTCCCCAGGGAGATTGTCAGTATTTACAGGAGGTCGCCGGGGAGTGTGTCACTATTTACAGGGGGGTCCCCAGGGTGTGTCAGTATTTACAGGGGGCTCCGCAGTGAGTGTGTCAGTATTTACAGGGGGGTCCCCGGGGAGTGTGTTAGTATTTCCAGGGGGGCCCCGGGGAGTGTGACAGTATTTACAGGGGTTCCTCGGGGAGTGTGACAGTATTTACAGGGGTTCTCCAAGAGAATGTCTGTATTTACAGGTGGTCACGGGGACTGTGACAGTATTTACTAGGGTTCCCCGGGGAGGGTGTTAGTATTTACAGGGGGGTCCCTGGGGAGTGCGTCAGTATTTACAGGGGGTTCCTCCGGGAGTGTGTCAGTATTTACAGGGGGTCCCGGGGAGTGTGTCAGTATTTACAGGCGCGTCCCTGGGGAATGTGTTAGTATTTACAGGGAGGCCCCGGGGCGTGTGTCAGTATTTACAGGTGGCCCCCGGGAGTGTGTCAGTATTTTCCGGGAGTCCCCGCGGAGTCTGTCAATATTTACAGGGGGTCTCCGGGGAGTGTGTTATTATTTAAGGGGGTCACGGGGAGTGTGTCAGTATTTATAGGTGGTCCCCAGGGAGTGTCTCTGTATTTAAAGGGAGGTCCCTGGGGAGTGTATTAGTATTTACAGGGGGTCCCTGGGGAGTGTGTCAGTATTTACAGGAGGCTTCCCCGGGGAGTGTGTCAGTATTTACAAGTGGTCCCCGGGGAGTGTATCAGTATTTACAGGGGCTCCCCAGGGAGTGTGTCGGTATTTACAGGGGGTCCCTGGGGTGTGTGTCAGTATTTACAGGGGCTCCCCGTGGAGTGTTTCAGTATTTACAGGGGGGTCCCTGGGGAGTGCGTCAGTATTTACAGGGGGGTCCTCGAGGTGTGTGTCAGTATTTACAGGGGTGGTCCCTGGGGAGTGCTTCAGTATTTACAGGGGAGTCCTTGAGGAATATGTCAGTATTTACAGGGGGTCCTGGGGAGTGTGTCAGTATTTACAGGGGTATCCCCGGGGAGTGTGTCAGTATTTACAGGGGGTCCCCGGGGAGTGTGTCAGTATTTACATGGGGTCCCCGCGGAGTGTGTCAGTATTTACAGGGGTTCCCTGGGGAGTGTGTCAGTATTTACAGGTGGGTCCCCGGGGAATGTGTCAGTATTTACAAATGGTCCCCAGGGAGTGTGTCAGTATTTACAGGGGGTCCCCAGGGAGTGTGTCAGTATTTACAGGGGGGTCCTCGGGGAGTGTCTCAGTATTTACAGGAGGTCCCCGGGGAACGTTCAGTATTTACAGGCGGTCCCCAGGGAGATTGTCAGTATTTACAGGAGGTCGCCGGGGAGTGTGTCACTATTTACAGGGGGGTCCCCAGGGTGTGTGTCAGTATTTACAGGGGGCTCCGCAGTGAGTGTGTCAGTATTTACAGGGGGGTCCCCGGGGAGTGTGTTAGTATTTCCAGGGGGGCCCCGGGGAGTGTGACAGTATTTACAGGGGTTCCCCGGGGAGTGTGACAGTATTTACAGGGGTTCTCCAAGAGAATGTCTGTATTTACAGGTGGTCACGGGGACTGTGACAATATTTACTAGGGTTCTCCGGGGAGTGTGTTAGTATTTACAGGGGGTTTCCATGTGGAGTGTGTCAGTATTTACAAGCGGTTCCCCAGGTATGTGTAAGTATTTACAGGGGGTCCCTGGGGAGTGTGTCAGTATTTACAGGGGGGTCCCTGGGAAGTGTGTTAGTATTTACAGGGGGGCCCCGGGGCGGGTGTCAGTATTTACAGGTGGTCCCCGGGGAGTGTGTCAGTATTTACAGGGGGTCCCTGGGCAGTGTGTCAGTATTTACAGGTGGTCCCCAGGAAATGTGTCAGTTTTTAGAGGTGGTACCCGGGGAGCGTGTCAGTATTTTCCGGGGGTCCCCGCGGAGTCTGTCAGTATTTACAGGGGGATCCCCGGAGAGTGTGTCAGTATTTACAGGGGGGGTCCCCAGGGAGTGTGTCAGTATTTACCGGGGTTCCCCAAGGAGTGTGTCAGTATTTACAAGGGGGTCCCCGGGGAGTGTGTCAGTATTTACAGGAGGGTCACGGGGAATGTTCAGTATTTACAGGGGGTCCCCAGGGAGTTTGTCAGTATTTACGGGTGGTCCCCTGGGGAGTGTGTCAGTATTTACAGGTGGTCCCCAGGAAATGTGTCAGTTTTTAGAGGTGTCCCCGGGGAGTGTGTCAGTATTTATAGGGGGTCTCCGGGGAGTGTGTCATTATTTAAGGGGGTCACGGGGAGTGTGTCAGTATTTATAGGTGGTCCCCAGGGAGTGTCTCTGTATTTAGAGGGAGGTCCCTGGGGAGTGTATTAGTATTTACAGGGGGTCCCTGGCGAGTGTGTCAGTATTTACAGGAGGCTTCCCCGGGGAGTGTGTCAGTATTTACAGGTGGTCCCCGGGGAGTGTATCAGTATTTGCAGGGGCTCCCCAGGGAGTGTGTCGGTATTTACAGGGGGTCCCCGGGGTGTGTGTCAGTATTTACAGGGGCTCCCCGTGGAGTGTTTCAGTATTTACAGGGGGGGTCCCTGGGGAGTGCGTCAGTATTTACAGGGGGGTCCTCAGGGAGTGTGTCAGTATTTACAGGGGGTCCCGGGCAGTGTGTCAGTATGTACAGGGGTGTCCCCAGGGAGTGTGTCAGTATTTACAGGGTGTCCCCGGGGAGTGTGTCAGTATTTACAGGGCGTCCCTGGGGAGTGTGTCAGTATTTACAGGGCGTCTCTAGGGGAGTGTGTCAGTATTTACAAGGGGTCCCCAGGGAGTGTGTCAGTATTTACAGTGGGTTCCCAGGGAGTGTGTCAGTATTTACAGGGGGGTCCCCTGGGAGTGTCTCAGTATTTACAGGTGGGTTATGGGGAATGTTCAGTATTTACAGGGGGTCCCCAGGGAGTTTGTCAGTATTTACAGGTGGTCCCCGGGGAGTGTGACAGTATGTACAGGGGTGTCCCCAGGGAGTGTGTCAGTATTTACAGGGTGTCCCCGGGGAGTGTGTCAGTATTTACAGGGCGTCCCTGGGGAGTGTGTCAGTATTTACAGGGCGTCTCTAGGGGAGTGTGTCAGTATTTACAAGGGGTCCCCAGGGAGTGTGTCAGTATTTACAGTGGGTTCCCAGGGAGTGTGTCAGTATTTACAGGGGGGTCCCCGGGGAGTGTCTCAGTATTTACAGGTGGGTTATGGGGAATGTTCAGTATTTACAGGGGGTCCCCAGGGAGTTTGTCAGTATTTACAGGTGGTCCCCGGGGAGTGTGACAGTATTTACAGGGGTTCCCCGGGGAGTGTGACAGTATTTACAGGGGTTGTCCAAGAGTATGTCTGTATTTACAGGTGGTCACGGGGACTGTGACAGTATTTACTAGGGTTCCCCGGGGAGGGTGTTAGTATTTACAGGGGGGTCCCTGGGGAGTGTGTCAGTATTTACAGGGGGTTCCTCCGGGAGTGTGTCAGTATTTACAGGGGGTCCCGGGGAGTGTGTCAGTATTTACAGGCGCGGCCCTGGGGAATGTGTTAGTATTTACAGGGAGGCCCCGGGGCGTGTGTCAGTATTTACAGGTGGCCTCCGGGAGTGTGTCAGTATTTTCCGGGAGTCCCCGCGGAGTCTGTCAATATTTACAGGGGGTCTCCGGGGACTGTGTTATTATTTAAGGGGGTCACGGGGAGTGTGTCAGTATTTATAGGTGATCCCCAGGGAGTGTCTCTGTATTTAAAGGGAGGTCCCTGGGGAGTGTATTAGTATTTACAGGGGGTCCCTGGGGAGTGTGTCAGTATTTACAGGAGGCTTCCCCGGGGAGTGTGTCAGTATTTACAAGTGGTCCCCGGGGAGTGTATCAGTATTTACAGGGGCTCCCCAGGGAGTGTGTCGGTATTTACAGGTGGGTCCCCGGGGAGTGTGTCAGTATTTACAGGGGGTCCCTGGGGTGTGTGTCAGTATTTACAGGGGCTCCCCGTGGAGTGTTTCAGTATTTACAGGGGGGGTCCCTGGGGAGTGCGTCAGTATTTACAGGGGGGTCCTCGAGGTGTGTGTCAGTATTTACAGGGGTGGTCCCTGGGGAGTGCTTCAGTATTTACAGGGGAGTCCTTGAGGAATATGTCAGTATTTACAGGGGGTCCTGGGGAGTGTGTCAGTATTTACAGGGGTATCCCCGGGGAGTGTGTCAGTATTTACAGGGGGTCCCCGGGGAGTGTGTCAGTATTTACATGGGGTCCCCGCGGAGTGTGTCAGTATTTACAGGGGTTCCCTGGGGAGTGTGTCAGTATTTACAGGTGGGTCCCCGGGGAATGTGTCAGTATTTACAAATGGTCCCCAGGGAGTGTGTCAGTATTTACAGGGGGTCCCCAGGGAGTGTGTCAGTATTTACAGGGGGGTCCTCGGGGAGTGTCTCAGTATTTACAGGAGGTCCCCGGGGAACGTTCAGTATTTACAGGCGGTCCCCAGGGAGATTGTCAGTATTTACAGGAGGTCGCCGGGGAGTGTGTCACTATTTACAGGGGGGTCCCCAGGGTGTGTGTCAGTATTTACAGGGGGCTCCGCAGTGAGTGTGTCAGTATTTACAGGGGGGTCCCCGGGGAATGTGTTAGTATTTCCAGGGGGGCCCCGGGGAGTGTGACAGTATTTAAAGGTGTTCCCCGGGGAGTGTGACAGTATTTACAGGGGTTCTCCAAGAGAATGTCTGTATTTACAGGTGGTCACGGGGACTGTGACAGTATTTACTAGGGTTCTCCGGGGAGTGTGTTAGTATTTACAGGGGGTTTCCATGTGGAGTGTGTCAGTATTTACAAGCGGTTCCCCAGGTATGTGTAAGTATTTACAGGGGGTCCCTGGGGAGTGTGTCAGTATTTACAGGGGGGTCCCTGGGAAGTGTGTTAGTATTTACAGGGGGGCCCCGGGGCGGGTGTCAGTATTTACAGGGGGTCCCTGGGCAGTGTGTCAGTATTTACAGGTGGTCCCCAGGAAATGTGTCAGTTTTTAGAGGTGGTACCCGGGGAGCGTGTCAGTATTTTCCGGGGGTCCCCGCGGAGTCTGTCAGTATTTACAGGGGGATCCCCGGAGAGTGTGTCAGTATTTACAGGGGGGGTCCCCAGGGAGTGTGTCAGTATTTACCAGGGTTCCCCAAGGAGTGTGTCAGTATTTACAAGGGGGTCCCCGGGGAGTGTGTCAGTACTTACAGGAGGGTCACGGGGAATGTTCAGTATTTACAGGGGGTCCCCAGGGAGTTTGTCAGTATTTACGGGTGGTCCCCTGGGGAGTGTGTCAGTATTTACAGGTGGTCCCCAGGAAATGTGTCAGTTTTTAGAGGTGTCCCCGGGGAGTGTGTCAGTATTTATAGGGGGTCTCCGGGGAGTGTGTCATTATTTAAGGGGGTCACGGGGAGTGTGTCAGTATTTATAGGTGGTCCCCAGGGAGTGTCTCTGTATTTAGAGGGAGGTCCCTGGGGAGTGTATTAGTATTTACAGGGGGTCCCTGGCGAGTGTGTCAGTATTTACAGGAGGCTTCCCCGGGGAGTGTGTCAGTATTTACAGGTGGTCCCCGGGGAGTGTATCAGTATTTGCAGGGGCTCCCCAGGGAGTGTGTCGGTATTTACAGGGGGTCCCCGGGGTGTGTGTCAGTATTTACAGGGGCTCCCCGTGGAGTGTTTCAGTATTTACAGGGGGGGTCCCTGGGGAGTGCGTCAGTATTTACAGGGGGGTCCTCAGGGAGTGTGTCAGTATTTACAGGGGGTCCCGGGGAGTGTGTCAGTATGTACAGGGGTGTCCCCAGGGAGTGTGTCAGTATTTACAGGGTGTCCCCGGGGAGTGCGTCAGTATTTACAGGGCGTCCCTGGGGAGTGTGTCAGTATTTACAGGGCGTCTCTAGGGGAGTGTGTCAGTATTTACAAGGGTCCCCAGGGAGTGTGTCAGTATTTACAGTGGGTTCCCACGGAGTGTGTCAGTATTTGCAGGGGGCCCCCGGGGAGTGTCTCAGTATTTACAGGTGGGTCATGGGGAATGTTCAGTATTTACAGGGGGTCCCCAGGGAGTTTGTCAGTATTTACAGGAGGTCCCCGGGGAGTCTGTCAGTATTTATAGGGGGTCTCCGGGGAGTGTGTCATTATTTAAGGGGTTCACGGGGAGTGTACAGTATTTATAGGTGGTCCCCAGGGAGTGTCTCTGTATTTCGAGGGGGGTCCCTGGGGAGTGTATTAGTATTTACAGTGGGTCCCTGGCGAGTGTGTCAGTATTTACAGGAGGCTTCCCCGGAGAGTGTGTCAGTATTTACAGGTGGTCCCCGGGGAGTGTATCAGTATTTACAGGGGCTCCCCAGGGAGTGTGTCGGTATTTACAGGGGGTCCCCGGGGTGTGTGTCAGTATTTCCAGGGGCTCCCCGTGGAGTGTTTCAGTATTTGCAGGGGGGGTCCCTGGGGAGTGCGTCAGTATTTACAGGGGGGTCCTCAGGGAGTGTGTCAGTATTTACAGGGGTGTCCCCAGGGAGTGTGTCATTATTTCCAGGGGGTCCCCGTGGAGTGCGTCAGTATTTACAGGGGATCCCCGGGGAATGTGTCAGTATTTACATGGATTCTCCAAGGAGTATGTCTGTGTTTACAGGGGCTCACTGGAAGTGTGACAGTATTTACAAAGGGTTCCCCGCGGAGTGTGTCAGTATTTACAGGTGGTTGCCCTGGGGAGTGCGTTTGTATTTACAGGGGTCCCCGGGGCGTGTGTCAGTATTTACAGGGGTTCCCCGGGGAGTGTGACAGTATTTACAGGGGTTCCCCGGGGAGTGTGCCAGTATTTACAGGGGGGTCCATGGGGAGTGGGTCAGTATTTACCAGCGGTTCCCCAGGTATGTGTAAGTATTTACAGGTGGTCGCCGGGGAGTGTGTCAGTATTTACAGGGGGGTCCCTGGGGAGTGTGTTAGTATTTACAGGGGGGCCCCGGGGCGTGTGTCAGTATTTACAGGTGGTTCCCGGGGACCGTGTGAATATTTACAGGGGTTTCCCAGTGAGTGTGTCAGTATTGACATGGGCTCCCCGGGGAGTGTGTCAGTACTTACAGGGGCTCCCCGGCGAGTGTGTCAGTATTTACAGCAGGTTCCCCAGGGAGTGTGTCAGTATTTATAGGGGGGCCTCGGGGAGTGTGTCAGTATTTATAGGGTGTCCTCGGGGAGTGTCTCAGTATTTACTGGTGTTCCCCAGAGAGTGTGTCAGTATTTAATGGGGTTTCCCAGGGAGTGTGTTGTATTTACACGGGGTTCCCCGAGGAGTGTGTCAGTATTTACAGTGGGGACCCCGTGGAGTGTGTCAGTATTTACAGGAGGGTCACGGGGAATGTTCAGTATTTACAGGGGGTCCCCAGGGAGTGTGTCAGTATTTACAGGGGGATCCCCGGGGAGTGTGTCAGTATTTACAGGGGGCTCCCCAGGGAGTGTGTCAGTATTTACAGGGGCTCCCCGGCGAGTGTGTCAGTATTTACAGCAGGTTCCCCAGGGAGTGTGTCAGTATTTATAGGGGGGCCTCGGGGAGTGTGTCAGTATTTATAGGGTGTCCTCGGGGAGTGTCTCAGTATTTACTGGTGTTCCCCAGAGAGTGTGTCAGTATTTAATGGGGTTTCCCAGGGAGTGTGTTGTATTTACACGGGGTTCCCCGAGGAGTGTGTCAGTATTTACAGTGGGGTCCCCGTGGAGTGTGTCAGTATTTACAGGAGGGTCACGGGGAATGTTCAGTATTTACAGGGGGTCCCCAGGGAGTGTGTCAGTATTTACAGGGGGATCCCCGGGGAGTGTGTCAGTATTTACAGGGGGCTCCCCAGGGAGTGTGTCAGTATTTACAGGAGGGTCACGGGGAATGTTCAGTATTTACAGGTGGTCCCCGGGGAGTGTATCAGTATTTGCAGGGGCTCCCCAGGGAGTGTGTCGGTATTTACAGGGGGTCCCCGGGGTGTGTGTCAGTATTTACAGGGGCTCCCCGTGGAGTGTTTCAGTATTTACAGGGGGGGTCCCTGGGGAGTGCGTCAGTATTTACAGGGGGGTCCTCAGGGAGTGTGTCAGTATTTACAGGGGGTCCCGGGGAGTGTGTCAGTATGTACAGGGGTGTCCCCAGGGAGTGTGTCAGTATTTACAGGGTGTCCCCGGGGAGTGTGTCAGTATTTACAGGGCGTCCCTGGGGAGTGTGTCAGTATTTACAGGGCGTCTCTAGGGGAGTGTGTCAGTATTTACAAGGGGTCCCCAGGGAGTGTGTCAGTATTTAAAGTGGGTTCCCAGGGAGTGTGTCAGTATTTACAGGGGGGTCCCTGGGGAGTGTCTCAGTATTTACAGGTGGGTTATGGGGAATGTTCAGTATTTACAGGGGGTCCCCAGGGAGTTTGTCAGTATTTACAGGTGGTCCCCGGGGAGTGTGACAGTATTTACAGGGGTTCCCCGGGGAGTGTGACAGTATTTACAGGGGTTGTCCAAGAGTATGTCTGTATTTACAGGTGGTCACGGGGACTGTGACAGTATTTACTAGGGTTCCCCGGGGAGGGTGTTAGTATTTACAGGGGGGTCCCTGGGGAGTGTGTCAGTATTTACAGGGGGTTCCTCCGGGAGTGTGTCAGTATTTACAGGGGGTCCCGGGGAGTGTGTCAGTATTTACAGGCGCGGCCCTGGGGAATGTGTTAGTATTTACAGGGAGGCCCCGGGGCGTGTGTCAGTATTTACAGGTGGCCTCCGGGAGTGTGTCAGTATTTTCCGGGAGTCCCCGCGGAGTCTGTCAATATTTACAGGGGGTCTCCGGGGACTGTGTTATTATTTAAGGGGGTCACGGGGAGTGTGTCAGTATTTATAGGTGATCCCCAGGGAGTGTCTCTGTATTTAAAGGGAGGTCCCTGGGGAGTGTATTAGTATTTACAGGGGGTCCCTGGGGAGTGTGTCAGTATTTACAGGAGGCTTCCCCGGGGAGTGTGTCAGTATTTACAAGTGGTCCCCGGGGAGTGTATCAGTATTTACAGGGGGTCCCTGGGGTGTGTGTCAGTATTTACAGGGGCTCCCCGTGGAGTGTTTCAGTATTTACAGGGGGGGTCCCTGGGGAGTGCGTCAGTATTTACAGGGGGGTCCTCGAGGTGTGTGTCAGTATTTACAGGGGTGGTCCCTGGGGAGTGCTTCAGTATTTACAGGGGAGTCCTTGAGGAATATGTCAGTATTTACAGGGGGTCCTGGGGAGTGTGTCAGTATTTACAGGGGTATCCCCGGGGAGTGTGTCAGTATTTACAGGGGGTCCCTGGGGAGTGTGTCAGTATTTACAGGTGGGTCCCCGGGGAATGTGTCAGTATTTACAAATGGTCCCCAGGGAGTGTGTCAGTATTTACAGGGGGTCCCCAGGGAGTGTGTCAGTATTTACAGGGGGGTCCTCGGGGAGTGTCTCAGTATTTACAGGAGGTCCCCGGGGAACGTTCAGTATTTACAGGCGGTCCCCAGGGAGATTGTCAGTATTTACAGGAGGTCGCCGGGGAGTGTGTCACTATTTACAGGGGGGTCCCCAGGGTGTGTGTCAGTATTTACAGGGGGCTCCGCAGTGAGTGTGTCAGTATTTACAGGGGGGTCCCCGGGGAATGTGTTAGTATTTCCAGGGGGGCCCCGGGGAGTGTGACAGTATTTAAAGGTGTTCCCCGGGGAGTGTGACAGTATTTACAGGGGTTCTCCAAGAGAATGTCTGTATTTACAGGTGGTCACGGGGACTGTGACAGTATTTACTAGGGTTCTCCGGGGAGTGTGTTAGTATTTACAGGGGGTTTCCATGTGGAGTGTGTCAGTATTTACAAGCGGTTCCCCAGGTATGTGTAAGTATTTACAGGGGGTCCCTGGGGAGTGTGTCAGTATTTACAGGGGGGTCCCTGGGAAGTGTGTTAGTATTTACAGGGGGGCCCCGGGGCGGGTGTCAGTATTTACAGGGGGTCCCTGGGCAGTGTGTCAGTATTTACAGGTGGTCCCCAGGAAATGTGTCAGTTTTTAGAGGTGGTACCCGGGGAGCGTGTCAGTATTTTCCGGGGGTCCCCGCGGAGTCTGTCAGTATTTACAGGGGGATCCCCGGAGAGTGTGTCAGTATTTACAGGGGGGGTCCCCAGGGAGTGTGTCAGTATTTACCGGGGTTCCCCAAGGAGTGTGTCAGTATTTACAAGGGGGTCCCCGGGGAGTGTGTCAGTACTTACAGGAGGGTCACGGGGAATGTTCAGTATTTACAGGGGGTCCCCAGGGAGTTTGTCAGTATTTACGGGTGGTCCCCTGGGGAGTGTGTCAGTATTTACAGGTGGTCCCCAGGAAATGTGTCAGTTTTTAGAGGTGTCCCCGGGGAGTGTGTCAGTATTTATAGGGGGTCTCCGGGGAGTGTGTCATTATTTAAGGGGGTCACGGGGAGTGTGTCAGTATTTATAGGTGGTCCCCAGGGAGTGTCTCTGTATTTAGAGGGAGGTCCCTGGGGAGTGTATTAGTATTTACAGGGGGTCCCTGGCGAGTGTGTCAGTATTTACAGGAGGCTTCCCCGGGGAGTGTGTCAGTATTTACAGGTGGTCCCCGGGGAGTGTATCAGTATTTGCAGGGGCTCCCCAGGGAGTGTGTCGGTATTTACAGGGGGTCCCCGGGGTGTGTGTCAGTATTTACAGGGGCTCCCCGTGGAGTGTTTCAGTATTTACAGGGGGGGTCCCTGGGGAGTGCGTCAGTATTTACAGGGGGGTCCTCAGGGAGTGTGTCAGTATTTACAGGGGGTCCCGGGGAGTGTGTCAGTATGTACAGGGGTGTCCCCAGGGAGTGTGTCAGTATTTACAGGGTGTCCCCGGGGAGTGTGTCAGTACTTACAGGGCGTCCCTGGGGAGTGTGTCAGTATTTACAGGGCATCTCTAGGGGAGTGTGTCAGTATTTACAAGGGTCCCCAGGGAGTGTGTCAGTATTTACAGTGGGTTCCCAGGGAGTGTGTCAGTATTTGCAGGGGGCCCCCGGGGAGTGTCTCAGTATTTACAGGTGGGTCATGGGGAATGTTCAGTATTTACAGGGGGTCCCCAGGGAGTTTGTCAGTATTTACAGGAGGTCCCCGGGGAGTCTGTCAGTATTTATAGGGGGTCTCCGGGGAGTGTGTCATTATTTAAGGGGTTCACGGGGAGTGTACAGTATTTATAGGTGGTCCCCAGGGAGTGTCTCTGTATTTAGAGGGGGGTCCCTGGGGAGTGTATTAGTATTTACAGTGGGTCCCTGGCGAGTGTGTCAGTATTTACAGGAGGCTTCCCCGGAGAGTGTGTCAGTATTTACAGGTGGTCCCCGGGGAGTGTATCAGTATTTACAGGGGCTCCCCAGGGAGTGTGTCGGTATTTACAGGGGGTCCCCGGGGTGTGTGTCAGTATTTCCAGGGGCTCCCCGTGGAGTGTTTCAGTATTTGCAGGGGGGGTCCCTGGGGAGTGCGTCAGTATTTACAGGGGGGTCCTCAGGGAGTGTGTCAGTATTTACAGGGGTGTCCCCAGGGAGTGTGTCAGTATTTCCAGGGGGTCCCCGTGGAGTGCGTCAGTATTTACAGGGGATCCCCGGGGAATGTGTCAGTATTTACATGGATTCTCCAAGGAGTATGTCTGTGTTTACAGGGGCTCACTGGAAGTGTGACAGTATTTACAAAGGGTTCCCCGCGGAGTGTGTCAGTATTTACAGGTGGTTGCCCTGGGGAGTGCGTTTGTATTTACAGGGGTCCCCGGGGCGTGTGTCAGTATTTACAGGTGGTCACCGGGTGTGTGACAGTATTTACAGGGGTTCCCCGGGGAGTGTGACAGTATTTACAGGGGTTCCCCGGGGAGTGTGCCAGTATTTACAGGGGGGTCCATGGGGAGTGGGTCAGTATTTACCAGCGGTTCCCCAGGTATGTGTAAGTATTTACAGGTGGTCGCCGGGGAGTGTGTCAGTATTTACAGGGGGGTCCCTGGGGAGTGTGTTAGTATTTACAGGGGGGCCCCGGGGCGTGTGTCAGTATTTACAGGTGGTTCCCGGGGACCGTGTGAATATTTACAGGGGTTTCCCAGTGAGTGTGTCAGTATTGACATGGGCTCCCCGGGGAGTGTGTCAGTACTTACAGGGGCTCCCCGGCGAGTGTGTCAGTATTTACAGCAGGTTCCCCAGGGAGTGTGTCAGTATTTATAGGGGGGCCTCGGGGAGTGTGTCAGTATTTATAGGGTGTCCTCGGGGAGTGTCTCAGTATTTACTGGTGTTCCCCAGAGAGTGTGTCAGTATTTAATGGGGTTTCCCAGGGAGTGTGTTGTATTTACACGGGGTTCCCCGAGGAGTGTGTCAGTATTTACAGTGGGGACCCCGTGGAGTGTGTCAGTATTTACAGGAGGGTCACGGGGAATGTTCAGTATTTACAAGGGTCCCCAGGGAGTGTGTCAGTATTTACAGGGGGATCCCCGGGGAGTGTGTCAGTATTTACAGGGGCTCCCCGGCGAGTGTGTCAGGATTTACAGCAGGTTCCCCAGGGAGTGTGTCAGTATTTATAGGGGGGCCTCGGGGAGTGTGTCAGTATTTATAGGGTGTCCTCGGGGAGTGTCTCAGTATTTACTGGTGTTCCCCAGAGAGTGTGTCAGTATTTAATGGGGTTTCCCAGGGAGTGTGTTGTATTTACACGGGGTTCCCCGAGGAGTGTGTCAGTATTTACAGTGGGGTCCCCGAGGAGTGTGTCAGTATTTACAGGAGGGTCACGGGGAATGTTCAGTATTTACAGGGGGTCCCCAGGGAGTGTGTCAGTATTTACAGGGGGATCCCCGGGGAGTGTGTCAGTATTTACAGGGGGCTCCCCAGGGAGTGTGTCAGTATTTACAGGAGGGTCACGGGGAATGTTCAGTATTTACAGGGGGTCCCCAGGGAGTGTGTCAGTATTTGCAGGGGCTCCCCCTGGAGTGTTTCAGTATTTACAGGGGGGGTCCCTGGGGAGTGCGTCAGTATTTACAGGGGGGTCCTCAGGGAGTGTGTCAGTATTTACAGGGGGTCCCGGGGAGTGTGTCAGTATTTACAGGGGAGTCCCCAGGGAGTGTGTCAGTATTTACAGGGGGTCCCCGGGGATTGTGTCAGTATTTACATGGGGTCCCCGGGGAGTGTGTCAGTATTTACAGGGTGTCCCTTTGGAGTGTGTCAGTATTTACAGGTGGGTCCCCGGGGAGTGTGTCAGTATTTACAGGGCGTCTCTGGGGAGTGTGTCAGTATTTACAAGGGGTCCCCAGGGAGTGTGTCAGTATTTACAGGGGGTCCCCGGGGAGTGTGTCAGTAATTACAGGGAGTCCATGGGGAGTGTGTCAGTATTTACAGGAGATCCCCGGGGATTGTGTCTGTATTTACTGCGGGGTCCCATGGGAGTTTGTCAGTATTTACAGGCGGTCCCCGGGGAATGTGTCAGTATTTACAGGGGGTCCCCAGGGTGTGTGTCAGTATTTTCAGGGGGGTCCCTGGGGAGTGTGTCAGTATTTACAGGCGTCCCTGGGGAGTGTGTCAGTATTTACAGAGGTGCCCCGGGGAGTGTGTCAGTATTTACAGGGGTGCCCCGAGGACTGTATCAGTATTTACAGTTGTTTCCCAGGGAGTTTGTCAGTATTTACAGGGTTTTCCCAGGGAGTGTGTCAGTATTTATAGGGGGGGGTCCCCGGAGAGTGTTTCAGTATTTACAGGGGATGTCCAATGAGTATGTCTGTAGTTACAGGGGGTCACTGGAAGTGTGACAGTATTTATAGGGGGGGTGCCCGGGGAGTGTGTCAGTATTTACAGGGGTTTCCCAGGGAGTGTGTCAGTATTTACAGGGGGTCCCCGGGGAGTGTGTCAGTATTTACAGGGGGTTCCCCTGGGAGTGTGTCAGTATTTACAGGTGGCTCCCCGGGGAGTGTGTCAGTATTTATAGGGGGTCACCGGGGAATGTGTAAGTATTTACAGGGGGTCCCCGGGGTGTGTGTCAGTATTTACAGGTGGTCCCCGGGGAGTGTGTCAGTTCTTACAGCGTGGTCCCCGGGGAGTGTGTCAATATTTACAGGGGTTTCCCAGGGAGTGTGTCAGTTTTGACATGGGCTCCCCGGGGAGTGTGTCAGTATTTACAGGGGATCCCCGGCGAGTGTG
The DNA here is from genome assembly GCA_026770705.1 of Isurus oxyrinchus. Lineage (NCBI taxonomy): Eukaryota > Metazoa > Chordata > Chondrichthyes > Lamniformes > Lamnidae > Isurus > Isurus oxyrinchus. The sequence continues at coordinate 13,065,815 of JANJGN010000032.1, forward strand.
TCAGTATTTACAGCAGGTTCCCCGGGGAGTGTGTCAGTATTTACAGGCGGTCCCCGGGGAGTGTATCAGTATTTACAGGGGCTCCCCAGGGAGTGTGTCGGTATTTACAGGGGGTCCCCGGGGTGTGTGTCAGTATTTACAGGGTCTCCCCGTGGAGTGTTTCAGTATTTACAGGGGATCCCTGGCGAGTGTGTCAGTATTTACAGCAGGTTCCCCGGGGAGTGTGTCAGTATTTATAGGGGGGCCTGGGGGAGTGTGTCAGTATTTATAGGAGGTCCTCGGGGAGTGTCTCAGTATTTACTGGTGTTCCCCAGAGATTGTGTTTGTATTTACTGGGGTTTCCCAAGGAGTGTGTTGTATTTACAGGGGGTACCCGAGGGGTGTGTCTGTATTTAGAGTGGTTCCCCGGGGAGTGTGTCAGTATTTACAGGGGCTCCCTGGGGAGTGTGTCGGTATTTACAGGGGGTCCCCGTGGAGTGTGTCAGTATTTACAAGGGCTCCCCGTGGAGTGTTTCAGTATTTACAGGGGTGGTCCCTGGGGACTGCGTCAGTATTTACAGGGTGTCCTCGGGGAATGTGTCAGTATTTACAGGGAGTCCCGGAGAGTGTGTCAGTATTTACAGGGGTGTCCCCAGGGAGTGTTTCAGTATTTACAGGGGGGTCCCCAGGGAGTGTTTCAGTATTTACAGGGGGGTCCCCGGGGAGTGTGTCAGTATTTACAGGGGTGTCAACGAGGAGTGTGTCAGTATTTAAAGGGGTTCCCGGCTAGTGTGACAGTATTTACAGGGGGGTCCCCAGGGAGTGTGTCAGTATTTACAGCGTTTCCCGGGGAGTGTGACAGTATTTACAGGGGGGTCCCTGGGAGTGTGTCAGTATTTACAGGGGTTCCCGGGGAAGTGACAGTATTTACAGAGGGTCCCCGGGTATGTTTAAGTATTTACATGGGGTCCCCGGGGAGTGTGTCAGTATTTACAGAGGGTCCCCGGGGAGTGCGTCAGTATTTACATGGGGTCCCCGAGGAATGTGTCAGTTTTTACAGCCGGTCCCATGAGAGTGTGTCAGTATTTACAGGGTGTCCCTGGGGAGTGTGTCAGTATTTACAGGGGGTCCCCAGGGAGTGTGTCAGTATTTACAGGGGATCCCCGGGGAGTGTGTCAGTATTAACAGGGGGGTCCTCGGGGTGTGTGTCAGTATTTACCAGGGCTCCCTGGGGAGTGTGTCAGTATTTACAGGGGCTCCCCGGGGATTGTGTCAGTATTTACAGGAGGGTCCTCGAGGAGTGTGTCAGTATTTACAGGAGGTCCCCGGGTAGTTTGTCAGTATTTGCCGGGGGGTCCCCGAGGAGTGTATCAGTTTTTAGAGGTGGACCCCAGGAAGTGTGTCAGTATTTACAGGGGTGTCCCCAGGGAGTGTGTCAGTATTTACAGGGGGACCCCGGGGAGTATGTCAGTATTTACATGGGGTCCCCGGGGAGTGTGTCAGTATTTACAGGGGCTCCCTGGGGAGTGTGTCAGTATTTACAGGGGCTCCCCGGGGATTGTGTCAGTATTTACAGGAGGGTCCTCGAGGAGTGTGTCAGTATTTACAGGAGGTCCCCGGGTAGTTTGTCAGTATTTGCCGGGGGGTCCCCGAGGAGTGTATCAGTTTTTAGAGGTGGTCCCCAGGAAGTGTGTCAGTATTTACAGGGGTGTCCCCAGGGAGTGTGTCAGTATTTACTGGGGGTCCCCGGGGAGTATGTCAGTATTTACATGGGGTCCCCGGGGAGTGTGTCAGTATTTACAGGGTGTCCCTTTGGAGTGTGTCAGTATTTATAGGTGGGTCCCCGGGGAGTGTGTCAGTATTTACAGGGCGTCTCTGGGGAGTGTGTCAGTATTTACAAGGGGTCCCCAGGGAGTGTGTCAGTATTTACAGGGGGTCCCCGGGGAGTGTGTCAGTAATTACAGGGAGTCCATGGGGAGTGTGTCAGTATTTACAGGAGATCCCCGGGGATTGTGTCTGTATTTACTGCGGGGTCCCATGGGAGTTTGTCAGTATTTACAGGAGGTCCCCGGGGAATGTGTCAGTATTTACAGGGGGGTCCCCAGGGTGTTTGTCAGTATTTTCAGGGGGGTCCCTGGGGAGTGTGTCAGTATTTACAGGCGTCCCCGGGGAGTGTGTCAGTATTTACAGGGGTGCCCCGGGGTGTGTGTCAGTATTTACAGGGGTGCCCCGAGGACTGTATCAGTATTTACAGTTGTTTCCCAGGGAGTTTGTCAGTATTTACAGGGTTTTCCCAGGGAGTGTGTCAGTATTTATAGGGGGGGGTCCCCGGAGAGTGTTTCAGTATTTACAGGGGATGTCCAATGAGTATGTCTGTAGTTACAGGGGGTCACTGGAAGTGTGACAGTATTTATAGGGGGGGTGCCCGGGGAGTGTGTCAGTATTTACAGGGGTTTCCCAGGGAGTGTGTCAGTATTTACAGGGGGTCCCCGGGGAGTGTGTCAGTATTTACAGGGGGTTCCCCTGGGAGTGTGTCAGTATTTACAGGTGGCTCCCCGGGGAGTGTGTCAGTATTTATAGGGGCTCCCCGGGGATTGTGTCAGTATTTACAGGAGGGTCCTCGAGGAGTGTGTCAGTATTTACAGGAGGTCCCCGGGTAGTTTGTCAGTATTTGCCGGGGGGTCCCCGAGGAGTGTATCAGTTTTTAGAGGTGGACCCCAGGAAGTGTGTCAGTATTTATAGGGGGGGGTCCCCGGAGAGTGTTTCAGTATTTACAGGGGATGTCCAATGAGTATGTCTGTAGTTACAGGGGGTCACTGGAAGTGTGACAGTATTTATAGGGGGGGTGCCCGGGGAGTGTGTCAGTATTTACAGGGGTTTCCCAGGGAGTGTGTCAGTATTTACAGGGGGTCCCCGGGGAGTGTGTCAGTATTTACAGGGGGTTCCCCTGGGAGTGTGTCAGTATTTACAGGTGGCTCCCCGGGGAGTGTGTCAGTATTTATAGGGGGTCACCGGGGAATGTGTAAGTATTTACAGGGGGTCCCCGGGGTGTGTGTCAGTATTTACAGGTGGTCCCCGGGGAGTGTGTCAGTTCTTACAGCGTGGTCCCCGGGGAGTGTGTCAATATTTACAGGGGTTTCCCAGGGAGTGTGTCAGTTTTGACATGGGCTCCCCGGGGAGTGTGTCAGTATTTACAGGGGATCCCCGGTAAGTGTGTCAGTATTTACAGGGGTGTCAACGAGGAGTGTGTCAGTATTTAAAGGGGTTCCCGGCTAGTGTGACAGTATTTACAGGGGGGTCCCCAGGGAGTGTGTCAGTATTTACAGCGTTTCCCGGGGAGTGTGACAGTATTTACAGGGGGGTCCCTGGGAGTGTGTCAGTATTTACAGGGGTTCCCGGGGAAGTGACAGTATTTACAGAGGGTCCCCGGGTATGTTTAAGTATTTACATGGGGTCCCCGGGGAGTGTGTCAGTATTTACAGAGGGTCCCCGGGGAGTGCGTCAGTATTTACAGGAGGGTCCCTGAGGAATGTGTCAGTTTTTACAGCCGGTCCCATGAGAGTGTGTCAGTATTTACAGGGTGTCCCTGGGGAGTGTGTCAGTATTTACAGGGGGTCCCCAGGGAGTGTGTCAGTATTTACAGGGGATCCCCGGGGAGTGTGTCAGTATTAACAGGGGGGTCCTCGGGGTGTGTGTCAGTATTTACCGGGGCTCCCTGGGGAGTGTGTCAGTATTTACAGGGGCTCCCCGGGGATTGTGTCAGTATTTACAGGAGGGTCCTCGAGGAGTGTGTCAGTATTTACAGGAGGTCCCCGGGTAGTTTGTCAGTATTTGCCGGGGGGTCCCCGGGGAGTGTATCAGTTTTTAGAGGTGGTCCCCAGGGAGTGTGTCAGTATTAACAGGGGGTCCTGGGGAGTGTGACAGTATTTACAGGGTGGTCCGTGGGTTTTATGTCAATATTTACAGCGGGGTCCCCAGGGAGTGTGTCAGTATTTACAGGGGGTCCCCGGGGAGTGTGTCAGTATTTACAGGTGGTCCCCAGGGAGTGTGTCAGTATTTACAGGGGGTCCCGGGTAGTGTGACAGTATTTACAGGGGTATCCAGTGGGAGTGTGTCAGTATTTACAGGGGATCCCCTGGGGAGTGTGTCAGTATTTACAGGGGGTGACGGGGAGTGTGACAGTATTTACAGGGGTTCTCCAAAAGTATGTCAGTATTTACAGGTGGTCACGGGGTGTGTGTCAGTATTTACAGGTGGTCCCCGGGGAGTGTGTCAGTATTTACAGGTGGTCCCGGGGAGTGTGTCAATATTTACAAGGGGAGGTCCCTGGGGAGTGTGTCAGTCGTTACAGGGGGTCCCCGGGGAGTGTGTCAGTATTTACATGGGTTCCCCGGGGAGTGTGTCAGTTTTTACAGACGGTCCTATGTGAGTGTGTCAGTATTTACAGGGGGGTTCCCGGGGAGTGTGTCAGTATTTACAGGGGGTCCCCGGGGAGTGTGTCAGTATTTCCAGGGGCTGCCCGGGGAGTGTGTCATTTTTTACAGGCGGTCCTATGGGAGTGTGTCAGTATTTACAGGGGGGTCCCCGGGGAGTGTGTCAGTATTTACAGGGGGACCCCGAGGAGTGTGTCAATATTTACAGGGGCGTCCCCAGGGAGTGTGTCAGTAGTTACAGGGTTGTCACCGGGGAGTGTGTCAGTATTTATAGGTGGGTCCCCGGGGATTTTTTCAGTATTTTCAGGTTAGTGTCCGCACTGACAATTTAATTTTTGGGAGGTAGCAGATTTTGGTTTGTTCCTGGTATGTAGAGGTTATCAGTTTTGAAGGCGCTTTCGAAGGAGGCTTGACGAGATGGTACACACTGCTGCCACTCTGCATCAGTGGAGGAGGGAGTGAACGTTTGTGTCTGTGGTGCCAATCAAGTGGGATCCAGGATAAAGAACTCCCCAGACAGCACCTTCCAAACCCATGACCACTACCATCTAGAAGGACAAGGGCAGCAGACACATGGGAACACCACCACCTGGAAGTTCCCCTCCAAGTCACTCACCATCCTGACTTAGAAATATATTGCTGTTCCTTCACTGTCGCTGGGTCAAAATCCTGGAACTCCCTCCCTAACAGCACTGTGGGTGTACCTACACCCCATGGACTGCAGCGGTTCAAGAAGGCAGCTCACCCCCACCTTCTTAAAGGCAACTAGGGACGGGCAATAAATACTGGCCCAGCCAGCGACGTCCACATCCCATGTAAGAATTTTTAAAAGTCATTTAAATACTAGCAAATTCCCTCAATTTGACTTAAGCATGAAACATTCTGGCATTCATGCGAAACCTTTTGGCTTAAGGCCAGTGCTCTCAAACAGTGCTCAGTCATTCTCCAAGTTAAAACGCAACTTATTTTATTGTGCAACCCCTAATTATACGCTTATTTTATTCGTGATTAAAACAACATTAAATTGTTCTTGATATCATAAGAACTGTGAAGCCTGAGACCTGTTCACACATTACACCCGGACTACATTGAGCCCAACTGGTTCAGGAGAGACCCATCGTATTTTACAATTTTACTCCCATGGAAATCAATTCAAAGTGAACTATTCTCAGTAGAATGCGGCACTAATGCAAAGCATGCATAGTAATAAAACACTTCCAAACGTCATGAAATGACACAGAGAAGGCCAAACCAGATTTTACTGCAATAAGAGTTCAGGCAGGGTTGGGTTGAACACCGATGCCCCACGCAGTCAAATAGCCTGGTCGCACTCATCAGCTCTACCATGACACTGTGCAGTATTAAATCCTAAGCATCACATGCATTAATATAAAATCCCCTTTTCCCTCCTTCCTGGAGTGTCTAGGGGGTTGGCTATTCTGGTTGGTGTGTACCTGGAGACTTGACCTCAGAACCTACCGCCTCCCACTGGCCCCTCCCAAACACCCCAGTCATTGGGCACCTCAGCACACCATCCACATGACAGGCAATCTCCCTGCTGTAAAATACGAAGTGTGCAGACGCTACAGCCCTCAGATGGATGATTAAGTTGACTGTAAAACAGCCTCTTTTCTTTGCCCAACTCTTAGATTTTTAGAACTAATAAGAAGGAATCTTCAAAGAAAATGAAAACAAAAACAAAACACTTCCTCAAAGCTCCAATGCCTTTTCTCCCAGGTGCTGCTCGTATCAGTGCCCTGAAGATCCATTCAGAATTTTTGGAGACTGCACAGGACAGTTGGAGACTCTGGGCCACTGCTGGAGACTCTGGGCCACTGCTGGAGACTCTGGGTCACTGCTGGAGACTCTGGGCCACTGCTGGAGACTCTGGGTCACTGCTGGAGACTCTGGGCCACTGCTGGAGACTCTGGGTCATTGCTGGAGACTCTGGGCCATTGCTGGTGTCTCGGGGCCACTGCTGGAGACTCTGGGTCACTGCTGGAGACTCCAGGCCTCTGCTGGAGACTCTGGGCCACTTCTGGAGACTCTGGGTCACTGCTGAAGACTCTGGGCCATTGCTGGTGTCTCGGGGCTACTGCTGGAGATTCTGGGCCACTGCTGGAGACTCTGGGTCACTGCTGGAGACTCTGGGCCACTGCTGGAGACTCTGGGTCACTGCTGGAGACTCTGGGCCACTGCTGGAGACTCTGGGTCACTGCTGGTGTCTCGGGGCCACTGCTGGAGACTCTGGGTCACTGCTGGAGACTCTGGGCCACTGCTGGAGACTCTGGGTCACTGTTGGAGACTCTGGGCCACTGCTGGAGACTCTGGGTCACTGCTGGTGTCTCGGGGCCACTGCTAGAGTCTTTGGGCCACTGCTGGAGACTCTGGGCCACTGTTGGAGACTCTGGGTCACTGCTGGAGACTCTGGGCCACTGCTGGAGACTCTGGGCCACTGCTGGAGACTCTGGGCCACTGCTGAAGACTCTGGGTCACTGCTGGAGACTCTGGGCCACTGCTGGAGACTCTGGGTCACTGCTGGAGACTCTGGGCTACTGCTGGAGACTCTGGGTCACTGCTGGAGACTCTGGGCCACTGCTGGTAGCTCTGGGCCACTGCTGGAGACTCTGGGTCACTGCTGGTGTCTCGGGGCCACTGCTGGAGACTCTGGGCCACTGCTGGAGACTCTGGGCCACTGTTGGAGACTCTGGGCCATTGCTGGAGACTCTGGGCCACTGCTGGAGTCTTTGGGCCACTGCTGGAGACTCTGGGCCACTGCTGGAGACTCTGGGTCACTGCTGGTGTCTCTGGGCCACTGCTGGAGACTCTGGGCCACTGCTGGAGACTCTGGGCCACTGCTGGAGACTCTGGGTCACTGCTGGTGTCTCTGTGTCACTGCTGGAGACTCTGGGTCACTGCTGGTATCTCGGGGCCACTGCTGGAGTCTCTGGGTCACTGCTGAAGACTCTGGGTCACTGCTGAAGACTCTGGGCCACTGCTGTAGTCTCTGGGCCACTGCTGGAGTCTCTGGGTCACTGCTGGAGAATTTGGGCCTCTCTGGAGACTCTGGGTCACTGCTGGAGTCTCTGGTTCCACTGCTGGAGTCTCTGGGTCACTGCTGGAGAATTTGGGCCTCTCTGGAGACTCTGGGCCACTGCTGGAGACTCTGGATCACTGCTGGCGTCTCTGGGCCACTGCTGGAGACTCTGGGCCACTGCTGGAGACTCTGGGCCACTGCTGGAGACTCTGGGTCACTGCTGGAGACTCTGGGCCATTGCTAGTGTCTCGGGACTGCTACTAGTGTCCCTAATAAATGCTGGAATCTTTGGACCACTGCTGGTGACTGCAGAGCAGTGATGGAGGTTTGGTGACAGTAGGACTGCCTAGCATGCATCCCCAAGGGCTTTATGCATCCCCTGATCCCTGGCAACCTGCTCTTCGAAGCCCAGACCATTCAGTTCTCATTCCTCTCTCATTTCCCACTCATTGTTTCTCCCTGTTTGACGTTTGTGTCTGGAGGTTTGGGAAAGGGTTCCTGTCAGCCTGTTTATCTTGTTGCTTAGTTAAATCCTGAATCCGATCACCATGATCCTTCAGGAGCAGCAGCAGCAACCAATTTATCCTTTACCATAAGAGAATGACCCAAGGCATATCCCAGAGGTGGTGAGGAAAGTAGGGGCTGACTCAAAAGAGGAGAGAGGAAGAGGGCCCACCATAAACTTGGCTGAAGGGTAGGTTATGGGAAGAGAGAAGCGGTGGTAGGGTGGGGGGGCAGGGGGTGGGTGGTGGCTGGAATTCCAAAGGCAACTGGAGGCTTTACTGTCAATGGTGAAGGATGAGGAAAGCGAAGAGGCCAGAGTCAGAGGAGGAGGGAGGTGGGAGGAAGATGGGGGGAGGGGTCAGGTGAAGGGAAATTTCAAGGGAAAGGATGAGGCAGCAGAGCGGTTTTGGGATGGGTGAGCAGAGCGGGACAGGAAGGAACAGCGAATTTAAAGGTTATAGCGCTTCAGCGAATGCGATCCCTGCGAAGAACAGTAGTGAATAAATAACATTAAAGGCTCTTCATCTGAATGCATGAACCATTCGTAACCGGATAGATGAACTGGCAGCTCACATCGAGATAAATGCTTTAGATCCAATTACCTTTCCAGAGATACGGGGCAGGATTTTCCCTGTGGGTTTCAGGGCCCCAATCTCAGGGTCAAATTGGGGTCAGGAGCTGGCGCGGTGTGGGAAACAATCACTGATTTTCACCAAATTAGCCAATTAGTGGTCAGAGTCGCCATCCAATTAAAGATGGTGGGGGGGCGGCTCTTGAAGCTGGAGGACCAATAGGAGGCCCCCTCGGCACTGAAAAAGCAGAGGCCTGCCTCTTCAAACATGGGAGGAAGAGGATGCCTCTTCAAACATTTTCAACTTTTAAATTTAAAAAAAAAGCCCCCTTAGCAGCTGGCCCACCATCTTGGAGGGGAATCTCCTCCAGAGGTAGGCCGTGGCTGAGGCCAAGCAGACGGGGAGGGCCTCAAGGCCTGCCTGGAGGACTGGCCCTGCCAGACTGTTGCTGGGAGACCACCTCCAGGCAGCTGGCCTGTTTCCGGGTGTCTTGTGGGGGCCTAGAGGCTGACTGGACAATTCCCGTCAGCCTCTGACAATAAGCCTCAATTGGCTTCCAACCATCATTCAGTGGCTATCCATGCCTTGCAGGCGTGTAGCCCACCTGTCTCCAGCTCCAGGAAAATGGCTTAGGAGGCAGGATGGAGTTGGCAAACTGGCACGCCAACTGGCGCCATGAAATTCCATGCCCGCCCGCCTCTGTGCTCACCCCCATCGGGGCCTAAAAATACGGCCCATTGTTACAAGGTGACCAAGGTTGGGAAATAAATATTTCAGGTGACGCAACATTTCGAAAAGACAGGCTGAATGGAAAAGGAGGCAAGTAACCCTGATAGTTAATGACATAAGGGGGAGAATTTTTCCTATGATGGGTGGCCAGGGTGGGTGCAGAGCCGATTGCTGCCCGTGATCAGCTGAGTGCCGCCATTTTACGTGGGTGGGCCGATTAAGGCCTGCCCAGCGTGACACACAGCCAGTAGCGCTCAGCGCTCCTTGTGCGGGCGGGGGGGAAGGAGGGAGAGTCCGGGCCTGCGCTCTTTCACGCACGTGCGCTAAAGAGTGCAGAAATCTCCCTGAGGCATGGAGCTGCCTCGGGGAGATTGAATAGATTATAAAGCATTTAAATAAATGAAATGAAAATGTATTTAAACATGTCCTCTCGTGTGACAGCATCACATGAGCTGGGACATGTTTGTGAAGTTAGTAAAATGTATTTATTTATTTTATAAAAGCTTCAGGAAACCTCATCCCGCCCGTGGATGAGGTTTCCTGAAATACGTCAAGGCTGTTTGAGGCCTACCTCAACCTTAAGGTTGGACGGGCAGTGTTCTTAACAATGAGATCAGCCATAATCGTATTGAATGGCGGAGCAGGCTCAAGGGGCTGAATGGCCTACTCCTGCCCCTATTTCTTATGCAGGACTGGAAGATGTTACAGATGGGGTGAGGCTATGGAGGGAGCTAAAGACAGAGACATGACATTTAAATTTGAGGCTCTAGGAGATGCAGAACCAGTATAGGCAATTGCGAGATATGCAAATGAATGGAAATACAGCCGTAACCTATAGGTGAATCCTGAAGCACTTTGATATACATCTGAATAGCCCCGACAAAACTTGGAAGTTCACATTATATTTTAGTGGGGCTGTCAACACATTCAAAATAGCAGACAAAGGTATCTGGCACCTGAGGCAGAATTTTGCCCTTGGCGTGCGAGATTGGCAGGTGTGGGCGGGGGTGGGCGAGAAGCTGACCCTCGCCCGCGATCGGCACTGGACCGCCACTTCACGCGGGCTGGCCAAGTAAGGCCCGCCCAGCATGGAATGCGAGTGGCATCGCTGGGCGCTGCCTATGCGGGCGGGGGGTTGGGGTGAGTAGGGCGAGCAGGCCCGAGTGCGCACTTCACGCCTGCACACGAGAGAGAGCTGGATAATCTCCCTGAGGCACGGAGCTGCCTCAGGGGGGTGAAGAATATATTGAAAAAATTACTAAACAGCAGAAAAAAACATCATAAAACATGAGCAGGGACATGTTTTTAATAAAAAATGAAAGCTTTTGTTTGCTTTTGGAAACCTCATCCGACCCGTGGATGAGGTTTCCAAAAAAATGCAAAGGCCGCTTGGCCTTTTCGCCTGCCCACCTACCATCCGATTCGATGGGTAGTGAAAAATTAAAGTCAGTTGATAACTTAATGGCCTTAACAGGCCTTTTAATTGTTGGCGGGCGCACTGCCAACTCCAACGCACGCCTGCCAACCGAACTATCACGCGTTGACGCTGGCACACTCGGCCGAAGTCTGCCCCGGCCTAGAAACTCGATAGCACCCATTTCTGGGTTAGTTCTGCACCAGAATGGTGAGGTCCAAGGCACCCCTAACACTGGGCCTCTGATCTCATTGTTATAGCACCTGCTTGGTAATACAGCCCGACAGCAAAGAGTGGGGAGGGGAGCAAAGACAAATCAAACCACTACTCGCGGTAAACGTGTCTGCTTCAGGCCTGAGTAAAGGAGGCCTCCTGTCTGTCCTTACCCAAAATGTACTTCCTGTCTGCCATCTTGGGGCCTTAGTAGGCCACATAGAACCTGAAATGGGTGCTACCCGGCCTAATTTCTATGCCATTATCTAATATACAGTAGGTTTTAAGACCATTATATGAAGAATTAGCAATTGGAAAAGGAGATTAGAATTACTGGTGTCTTTGGATCTGTAGCCCAGCACTTTCAGGACATAGGGGAGGAAATTCTTCCAACATATTGGCTTGTCCCAGTAAATTTGGGGTGACTAAAATACAAATTCTGTTGACAGACATATGGAGGATAGTTAAAATGATCCACCTGGCATTATCACGATTTGGGGCACGAGGGCATTATGCGCACAACAATGCAGTAACTTTGATTTTGTTTGCTTTCAAAATCTGCTTTCCATTGTGTTCTTCATGTGGTCGGCATAAGTAAAGTGATCTCGCTGCAACCTGACTGCGTAGCCAGTTATTTATAACATGTGGATTGCGTTGGATGTCCTCATTTTCCAGCCTTCTGAATGAAGCCAATTGCAGTTCTATTTACTGCCCTGGGTTAAAGGTCAACAGCCAAATGACTTTGTTGTGATGGTCAGCTGCAATTCCACCCATCTTTCATTTGCATATAAATTAGAAAAATGGCATCCTTCATCTGATGCCTGCAGGCAGGTGTTCTACAAAGGAATCTAAGAAAATAATGAAGGGAAATGCTTTCATTGTCATTGGCAACAGTCCTCGGAGGCCATTTTTGCTTGGAAGAGACTGGAGCCTTTGTCTGTCAGGATCTTCTGTACTGTCTTCATTTTCAATGTGAAATTACAGGCTGGCAAACAAGGAAAAATAGGGACATCAAGTACCTTGAGACACCGAAGTGTCAGCGGGAAACAGTTAATTGTCATAATCTGCTGCTTCACAGCCATTTATGGGGAATACATTCCCAGTTTCAGGAGAAGTCGGAGTTTTTCAGTGGACCACACGGGTTGAAAGGACTCGAATTGCCTGGTATATATCACTGAACTATACAGACCTGTATGTCCCCGGTCCGAATTGCGATTAGACTGAGTTGACTTCGGCGAAGGCAGCCCTTGACAGAACCAAATGGCAGAGCACAGAAAGAGGCCATTCGGCCCCTCGACTCTGTGCCAGCTCTTTCAATGAGGTATTCGGTTAATCCCACTCCCCCGGTCTTTCCCCATCTCCCTGAAATATTTATCCGATTCCCACTTGGAGACATTTTTCCTTCGTGCCTCTAAAATCAGGAGAGGAGGGAAAATGAACCAGGGTCCCTAACCTTCATTGTTACCCTGTGACCTCCCCGCCACCCTCCTCGCCCCAAACTTAGCTGGAAAATGGGCCCGCCTGGACAGCAGAATTGGGTTTGGTGCCAAAGCCCGCCAGCATTTTCAGAAGAGATGGGGAGTGTTCTAATTCTGCAGTTTATAAGTTTATTATATTTTGGGACTGTAGCTTTAAATTTAGGGTAAATGAAGGGAGTCATGTGACCTGTTCCGCAGTCCACTTGGCAGTAAGCCTGGGTGAAACAGAAAATGCTGGAAATACTCAGCAGGTCTGGCAGCATCTGTGGAGAGAGAAACAGACTTAACGTTTCGAGTCCAGTATGACTCTTCTTCAGAACTAGCTTTGCGAGCTACCACAGCCGGATGTGGGAGGGAGATGGTCTCGAGTCAAAGAGATGTATCCTGCAGCCGTCTGCAGATTCCAGGAGACTGGTCCTGGCATAGTGAGGGGCAAGAAGAATGGTGGATTTAAGAATTTCCTTTTGAATGTTATTGGTCTCGATACAGATTGTAACAGGAGGGAAGAACAACTTAAAACACCAAAAAGCGCCTGTGCTAGTAAAATATAACTGAGTACGACAGATTATGCTGACAGTTCGATGTGCTGCAGGTAATTTTCCAAGACTGCGCAGCCTGTGGAGAAACTTCCTTAGCGTTAACATCTGCTCGAAAGGCAGCCTCCGGAGTTGACCTTCTTCTAATCGACGTGATTTTACTTAAATTTTAAATGACGAATTAACTGTGGCGAGGTTAGTTGTTGGAGGGAACCTGCAATGTTGATCAGCAGTCACACATAACAACATAGATATTCCTGAGTTTTGGAGGTTGTATTTGTGTCCCTCGGTGTTCCATTTCAGTGAGGTGACTTTAATTGAGGAGGATTTATTTTAAATCCTCAAATGGATACATTTCCTGCGGTGAAAAGACCAAAAGCATTCCTTTAGCAACATCCTCAAGTTTCATTCACAAACCTGTGAAAGGCTCAGTGCAAAAGGCCACAGATTATATGTAGTATTCCAGTTTGTACTATTTATGTATCGGTGACCTCTTCCTACCACAGCCACGACTCAATCATGGGATAATTGGTCTAATTTAGTAATCAGATCACGATATATTCATTCCACGCTTGGTAATTACCATTTGTTCCCAAGCGCAGGTTTTTAATAACTTGTTTTCTGGGTGCTCCTCAGTTCTGCTAACTGGCTGTGCTGTCTTCCCAAGACAAGTATGAATCCTGCGATCTGCTCGTTTGTGCTTTGGGAGGGCGCCAAGGCCTTGATGCAAGGTCATAACTATCTCTCGTGCTTCCGCCAGGAAGCAAGATGCTCGGAAAGCAGCGGAGGGATCGTGAGGACGATGTTGCAATGCTTGGAGACCAGCGCAAGCAAACAGGGCCGCAGGAAGTTCAAGAAGCTAGGCCTATAACCTCCAGCAGCAACAAAACCAATTCTTTGATTCATCCAGTGGACGGTTTAATCTCTTCAGATTGTAACATTGCAAAAGATTAGCACAAAGCAGATTTTGGAACGTTGCTTCAAATTTGCGTGAAGAAGATTGAGATCTGCTCAACAGCAGTGTCAAGCTCTTGGGGTGTCCAATTATAGGCCTGTGAATCCCCTTCTTTCAACCTAGGAAGCCTCTGCTGGTTCTATTCTATGTTTTGGTGCAGCTGTACGAAGAGGCACTTTTGATTCCCGCTTACCCCTCAGTTCTTTACACTTCCTGGGCCGGGAACTGGGAAAGGCCTTCTCAGGACTTGCCTGACCAGGGGCCTCCAGGCTTCAGATGTTTGAAGCTGAAGCATCCAAATCGTCAAGCCCTTTGAGCAGTTGTACATGAGGTGGGGATTAGGGTCAGTGAATGAATGTTTTATACCTGGTATCCGTTTCTTTGTGTAGGGAGTCTTACATTAGCATGTAAGAGGAGCTCAGGGTGTTATATATTGGGATATTTTTGTGAATGGGGGACGTTTTTTTTGTTTCTGAGGGGCAGCCTCATTTCTTTCTGCATGGCGGGGCTTGGAATTTTTGTTTAAGGGGCATTGGATTTTTTTGAATGGGTGTCTGGACGAAGGGGGGGTTAAGTTTCTCCATAGAGTCACAGAACAGCACTGAAAGAGACCATTTGATCTGTTGAGGCTATGCCACTGTTTGGCAGAGCATTCCAGCTAGTGCTTTCCCCACATCTCTATCCATGGAGCTGTAATCCCTCACCCCCAGAACCATTTTCATAAATCTCTTCTGTACCCTCATCAGTTAAAGCCTTCACGTTCTTCCAAAAGTATGGTGCCCTGAATTCGGCACAATAAGGTCCAACTGGGGCCAATGATTAACTTTTGATGAAGATGCGAATCTGGATCCTGGAATTTTTTAAAGGATTCATTAACATTGGGGGATAGGGCAAATTAACCTTTTTTTTTAGAATGTTGTGGGTTGTTTTATTTGGAATGCTGTTGGTTGTTTCAGAATGTTGTGGATTGTCTCAGCTGCTGTGGTGCAATTTGTCACAGCTGTCAAAATGTGAGCAGAGTTTTCAGAGCAGGTTGTTGGATGTGGAGTGGCCTGACCGCCCCCCCCCCCCCCAGTGAGATGGAAGCTCTTAACAAAAATATTTATCTTTTTCAGCTTTGTAGGGACAGACCATCAACCAGGCAGGGGAAAAGCCTCAAGGAAGAGCTGCGTAATTGTAATAACGTTGAGTTAAAACAGTGTGGCAGAGGTATGCATTCTACTGAATTCCCTCTTCATTCGTTTGTTGCTGTTTGTGGGGCCTTCCTGGTACAAAATGGCTGCCGCCTTTGCTGACATAACAGCTGTAACTGCAGTTTCAAATAAGTTATTGTGTGGGAGGCTTTGAGATGTTTCTGTGATGGGGGTCTATATAAAAGCAAGGCTTTCCTAGAGGTTTATTTCAGGTGAAATTGTGACAGACAATGTTTTCCAGCATTTTGGTTTTCTATCTGAAAATGCTGAGTGGCTTTGTGCTGCTTGGAGTGGGATGGCTTGTCCCATCCTCCACCAGATAAAGCAAAGTGCGTTGAAAGTTCTGTGGCTCGGTCTGGGTGGTGAGGCTTTCGAGGTGCACATTGGAAAACCAGCCTGTTCGGTGTTCCCTGTGTTGATATTCTAAACTTTTCACCGTCACGTGGTGGAGCAGTCGGTGTATTGTGTAGTGTCAGTCGTGGCTCAGTTGGTAGCGTTCTTGTCTCTGAGTCACTAGGTTGTGGGTGCAAGTTCCACTCCGAGGTTTGAGCACAAAAATCAAGGCTGACGCTCCAGTGTAGTGCTGAGGGAGAGCTGCACTGTCGGAGGTCTGTCTTTCAGATGAAAGGCTTAACTAAGGCCTCCTCAGCTATGGAGGTAAAAGATCCCATGACCCTGTTTCAAAGACGTGCAGAGGGGTTCTTGCTCGTGTCCTGGCCAATACTTAGCCCTCATTCAACATCACAAAAACAGATTATCTGGGCCATCGGCATGTTGCAGTTTGTGAGATCTTGCTGTGCACCAATTGCCTGCCGTGTTTCCTGCATTGCAACAGAGGCTACACTTCAAAATTAATTCACTGGCTGTGGGGCATTCTGCAGGGATGGTGAAGGGCACTATATAAATGCAAGTTTTTCTTTCCTGCCACTGAAGGCGTTGATCATTTGCCCCACAGGAAAGAGACTTTGCACTATTTGCATCTGCTCTACACATGCAACTAGGAGGCTTTAGGAACTGGGAAGAGTTAGGCTTTGAAATTGGATGAGCTACACACCCTACCTAAAAAGGAGCTATCGAGGCACTGTGTTCCAGTGTTATGAAAGTTCTTTGCCTGCTATGTTAAATAATTTAGATTAAAACCATCATTAAAATATGGGTCAAAGAGAAATTTCATACTTCCGCAGTAATGGGATGCATTCCTAACCGAGGAGGTAGGGCAGTGAGAGCAGAGTGGGAAGATGTTGCAATGGGAGAAGGCTTGTATGGAGTATAAACACAGCCTGAACCCAGTTGCTCCAAATAGCTTGTCTGTGTGTTGTAGGAGTAATGTTATGCTGTGTTAGATTGTCCTTCCAGTCAATGCCAGCCCAACCTGCTGGATAAGAGCAGCAAGGAGTTGACAGTTGCAACCTGAAGCTTGGCTGAAGACACAAGTGGGAACCATGTTGGAGACCAGGGGGCAGGATTTTCTGCTTTGGGCCGGGACCCTGATTTCTGAATGGAACGCGGGTCCCAACTCTGAGTCGTATTGGGAGCAGTCAACGGGCAGTGACCTTTGTACGAGGAGCCAATTAGTGGCCAGAGGGGGTGTGCTCGCCGTCCAATTATGGACTGTGGGTGGACCCTCAGGGCTAGGGAGCCAATAGGAGGCTCTCCAGCCCAGAAAGGAGCTGTACCCTGTCGTTCAGATCGAGGGCACCTCCATCGTGAGGTGCTCTCTCAGCTTTTAAAAAAATAATTAGAATAAAACAAATGGCCAAAACTGTCGAACTACCATTGCACCCCTCCACAGAGGAGCCTACGGCTGCAGCTCTGGCCAGGAAGGTATGGCGGCCATGTCGAGGGTCTCAAAGTGACTCTGGAGTGCTGCCCACCACCCCCTTCCTCCCCCCCCCACCCCCACCCCCACCAGCCTGCAACCCCATCTGCTGGCAGGAGGTCAGCTCCAGGCAACTACCAATTGGCCTCAATTGGCCTCTTCATTGGCTCAAGCTTGTGGGTGGGTAACAGTTCCACGCCCGATCTGGCCTCCAGGAAAATGGCTGGGAGTTGGGACCGTGGCGGTGAAACGGCACTCCAGCCAGAATTGGAAGACTCCTTGCCTGCCTGTTGCCATGTTATTATAATTATATAATACCTTGCGCTTATTTACTGAGGATCGCTCTGTACTTAAGTCCATCCTTGAGTAGCTCTTCGATGCTATACAGTTTGGGCTTGTCTTGCAGATCTTTCTGGGATGCTTCCCTGGGAGTAGATGCGATCTCCAGCTCAACAACTCTGTCTGCTAGCTGTGCGTTTGAACAACCACACCACACACCCTTTTCTCTGCATCTGCTGATCTATGGGCTCTGCAGGCTGTTGTGGAAAGGACATGAACTCTCGTCGATGAATCAGGTTTAACCTGATTCTGAACCGGTTTTCCAATGTGGTCCATATCTTTTGGGGATCCTCCAATCCCTTCTGCTGCTAATCCTGATGTGTTCAGCCTGTGTGGACCTTCATTCCCAATAGCTAGGTGAATTTTTATGGCTTGCTAGTCTGGTTCAGACACACCTGAATCAAGAAACCACAGCTCTGTATGCTGTTTAAACTTTCTGTATTCGGATGGTGGGTCAGCTGCATTCCAATCCAAACTGGGGCATTTTGTGGACAATATCTGACAAGATCCCTTTGAACTTCCTTGTTCTACAGTAGCTGGGATGAGTGTTGCTGTAGCCACTTTCACATGCTTTTCCAAAGCTCCGCCCACAAAGATGAGTTGTGGCAGCAACACACCATGGAGTAATGGCGTCTTTACTTTCCATTCAATTTATTATTCAGCAGCTCCCGAAGCCACCCGTTATAATCGCACCCTTCTCTGGCCCGATATTTGTGACAGTTTCTTTGGGGGTTTTTTTTCCTGTTTGACTCTCCCTTGCTCACTATCGATCCAGCCCCCACCCTGGTCACTCACCGTCCCTGACCGAACAAACCCAGCGCTGGTCCTCTCGAAATGCTGTCCCACTCACAGAACTGCCAGGCCATGCTCTGCAATCTCACCTTGAGGGATCCTCCTGCTTACCAGCTGTTTGTTTGAGCACTAGCTCAGCAACGTGTCACCAAAGCCTTTCTGGGCAGTCACTACGCTGCATTTACAACGCTCTATGACACTGTGACTTTGATGTAGTCTGGCCAAAACATGAGGGTCTATTCATGCCATGTAGCATAATCTAAAGCTATTCACCACATCGTACCTGCACTTAATCTGGCTGCCACTTGTCCTACCACCGCTGATCACCATGTTGTGTTATTATAACGATATGATACCTTGGGCTTATTTACTGTACAAGACACGAGGCACCCATTACTCATAAGGGACTGGGTAAACACATTGTGGGTTCAATTATTGAGATGAGGCACATGAGAACAGTTACAGGTATACACCTCGAAGACATCAGAGCTGTGTGTGTGTGCTCTGCTCAAAGCAACAGTGAAACAAAGACTGGATCACATGACCCATTTCCCTAGTCGCGCTGTCATGCTGATATCCATATTACTGCATCCACCTCTGTTCCTGCCCCCATACTGGCACCAAAACCCAGCCCCAGGCTCCATGCTCACAGCAAGGAAGCCAGTCTAGCTCGGAGCACAAGGCACAATGAAGGTGGCACCATGTCTAGCTCCAGCTCTCCGACCTGAATTCCCGGCAGGAACAGCTCCATGCTGGGAGCATGACATCACAGAATTTCCACTCAGGCTTCTAAATAACCTCCAGTTGATATGAATCTCCCAACTCACTCGGAGCAGGTTGCCAGGAAAGGAGGGTCAAGGCCAGAAACATCAATTAAGAAGCAGCTGGAGGCTGCAATGGTAGCACAGGAGGGTTAGTATTCCAGAAGGATCACATCAAATGGACTAAAAACCCTTCCTCATCCAAAAACAATTTTCAGTTCAATTCCCAATCGACCTGGTTTCTAACTGTCAGCCTCCTCAGGGAAACAATGTTTACGAAACCACACATCCATTGGCAACAAAATAGAATTTTTGGGGGCTTTCAAAACAGAAAGTGTGAAGAATAAAATCAGTTTAATTTGCTAAACTGAGTTTCAAGTTAAAATAATTTATCAAATCCAACATCTCGGAGCGCACTGAATTTTACTCCATTTTTCACTCCACCTCTTCTCTGGTCAGGCCTTCTTGCCTGTTTCCATTGAGAATTTGTCCAATGATTTTTTTCGATACTAAGGGAATCAAGAGCTATGGGGGGGAAAAGCTGGGAAAGTGGAGTTGAGGGAGAAGATCAGCGAAGATCTGACTGAACTGTGGAGCAGGCTCGAGGGGCTGAATGGCCTACTCCTGCTCCTAATTAATATGCTTGTATGAATGGAGGCAGAAGCATGAGTAAATAATGGAGAGTGGAAGTCATGCCAGGCTGCTCTCAAACGTTTCCTTAGCAACTGGCAAGTGACCGAACAGAGACATTGGGCCGAATTGCCCGCTTGTCTTCTCAAGCAAGAAATGGAACCCGGGAGCATGGAAGCTAAAAACTGAAATAACAATAAAAGGCGTTTTTAAGGGTGTTGACCTGGGAATGAGATACACACTATTTGAAAGAACGACTGTGTTTGAAGAGCTCCTTTCCACAGCGTTCAGGGATGTCTCAAAAGTACTTGACACTTCGAAGTAACTCACTGTGTGCGTTGGCTGGTATATGCAGGCAAAGATGGCAGCCATTTTGTGCACAACAGTGAGGTGAAAGACCAATTAATCTGCTTGTTTTTGGTTAACTGGGGGAAGAATGTTGGCCAGGACACTGGGAAAACACCCCGCTTTACTTCCTGAACCACCAGAACAGACAGCTAAGACCTTCAATGCCCCATTGTTCCAACAGAATAGTATGCCCTCAATAATGTCACCTTTCCAACAATTGACCTGAATTACAGTCTTGTCTGTTCTCACTCTGGCAGAAGCTAGTTTCATGTCAAACCTTCACAACCAACTGAGGGAGAAACTTTCATTGCATTAGTCTAGACTGAATTCAGTCCTCTCAAGCGATGAAAGGATGTTTATACCCCACTGTATACCCAGTCCAAATCAGATAGAAGTTCAAGCTCACAAATGTAGGCCTGAATTTTCATCACCTAGGCGGGTAGGAAGAGTGGGGAAAATTCCCGGCTTGCCCCCGCACCCCCCCCCCGCCAGCTCCTGGGAAAGCGTACGCAAAAGCAGGATCAGGTCAGAGGCAGCCACACAGGCTGCTGGGCGCTGTGGTTTAAGAGGCCTACCTCAGAGCTGTGAGGCATTGTCCCAGTTAAAATAAAAACACAAAGGCTCTCCAGCCCTCACCCCTCACACCTCCTTACCCCCTACAGACTTCCCATGCCCCATTCATGCCAGCTCATGCTCCTCACCCAACCCTTATGGCCCCTCATACCCTCATGTCAAACTGTGCAGCTAAGGCCGCCCCTTAAGGCTCCTCATACCCTCTATGGCACCCAACCCCCATGGCCCCTCATGCCCCTCCACCTACCCCTCCATGGCCCCTCATGCCCCCAATGGGGTGGGTGGGGGCATAGCTTGGCATTGGGGAATGAGTGGCCATTGCGGGGTGGGTGGAGGGACATAGCTTGGCATAGGGGGCATGAGGAGGATCTTTTGAATCCACCTTTAGAAGGTCCCCTCTTGCAGACTAGGGTTCACAACTGCTCTGAGGGGCTGTGGACCAGGACTCTTTCTGGCTCTGTGAAAATTGTGGAGGACGAGCAGACGCCAAACCCCACAGTGGAGCCACCCAGGTTAGGAGAGTGGTGTGAGGGCTCGTGACCCGAACCAGCCTGCACCCTTAACACGCGCTCCTGAAAATCGGACAGCCCGGAAATGGGGTTGGGAATCCCGGAATCGGCACCCGCCCGCCATTTCTAAAGCGTTCCCGACTCGGTGATAATTCAGCCCATCGTTCCTCAGTTGGTGAAGCAGGGATGAAATAATTGTCGCTGGCTAACATCAGGAGGTCCCTTTCTAGCTGTACTCCAGTCGCTGCTTTCCTTTCATCGCATTTGGGTGGGCAGCACGAGCTGTCATAGAATCATAACGGCACAGACGGAGGCCATTTGTCCCATCACGCCTGTACTAGCTCTTTGAAAGAGCTATCCAATTAGTTCCACTTCCCCCTGCCCCACCTGCACTCTTTCCCCATTGCCCTGCCAACTGTTCCTTCCCAAGTTTCTATCCCGTTTGCTTTTAAGCTCTCTGAACAATATATGGTGGTGAGTATAATTAAAATATGTATAATAACTTGTTGTGCAACCTGCCCTAAAGTTAGCACACAAACTAGTGTCGAGCTGATTAAAAGGTTGCCACTGATTGTGAAGGAAACACAGTTGCACTTCACTGTAAGACCATGACGAATTAGCAATGACAAATTTCTTAAGAATGTGGTCTTGAGCTCCAAGGGAATGATTGTGATATTCAGTGGATCCCACACTCACTTCTGTCAACTGTGGATTAAAGGAGCTGTATCATCTTGCAAAAGAATCTCACAGGCTGAGTACTCCCATGACCCCAAATCTGGAAACACAGCATTTTTGTTCTCACCAGTCATTCAGACAGTGTTGGAGACGAGAACATTTACCACAAATCACTCATGGAATCATATCTTACAACAATGTCCCAGACTCCACCATCACCACCCCTGGGTGTGTCCTGTCCCACTGGCAGGACAGTCCCAGCAGAGGTGGTGGCACAGTGATATACAGGCAGGAGGGTATGGCCCTGGGAGTCCTCAACATTGACTCCTAACCCTAACCCTAACCCTAACCTTAACCCTAACCCTAACCCTAACCCTAACCCTAACCCTGAGCCAGCGAAGCCCACATCCTGTAAATGAATAAAATAATAATAATAATTCCATGACTCCTGCCATTCTGGGTGCCCTGCTGGGATCCTGCGGAGTTTTTATGGAGCTCTTTTTGAGAGAAGCTAAGCTAATATTGGGTGCCCATCACCCTCCAGTGTGGCCCTTCTTTTCACACTCGACAGGTTTTTAAATCACCAGCTAACTCCAGCTCAATTTTCATCTTGCAAGCAGCCTTGATGAGAGGTCTTGTGGTGCAGTGGTAGGACCCCTACCTCTGAGCCAACAGTTCATGGTTCAAGACCCACTTCAGGACTTGATGGCCATGGAAGTTGTGTTCATAACATGACCAAACGGGTTAAGCTTCCAACATACCTGCTGGCAGGTGGTAAGAGTGGGCGAGTTGCTTGTTTAGTCATACTGCCGAAGGCAATGGCAAACCAATGCATAAGTGGAAGTCCATGGTTGCCAATGCCCTCTCAGGGCACAGTGCCTGAAGAAGGAGGAGGATCAACTATCATAGCACCCTGCAACATGAGCCTTTGCCCTTCCACTAGATTTGTCTGATCCTAAAAAAGGAAAAAAATGTATTGCCCGTTTGGATGCCATTCTATAAAATAGTTTTTCATGCATTCAGAGTGACTGCAAAGCTTGATATCCAGGCTAATTCACTGCAAGTGAGGTAAGCGAGCATGTTGGCACCATCTTTGCCAGCCACTGCGGGCACAAAAGAAAGACCCCTGCATGAAATCGAAACTGTGTTTTCTAAACAATAGCAAATAAATTTGAACAACTTCAAAAGGGCAATCAAGTCTTAGATTTCAAGCGGTGATTATAAACCATTGGAGCTTTCTATTCACAGTTCATACTGCATGAATCCCACAGCTAGATTATTGCCTTGCAGTCACTTGCAGCTATGCCATTTATTTGCTATCTGATGGGATGTTTAATGAACAAAATAGGTTTACGTACATAATGGAAAATGTGTATGTAGATAATTAGAGTGTATCACTGCAAAGTTGCATATAAGATCCTGAAGGGACTTGATAGAGTGGATACCTGATGGACGTTCCCTCTTGTGATGGAGACCAGATCTAGGGGAAACAGTTTAAGTAAAAGAGGACTTCCTTTTAAGATGGAGATGAGGAGAATTTTTTTTCTCTCGGTGTCACTAGCCTGTGGAATTCTCTTTTCCAGAAAGCAGCGGAGGCTGGGTCATTAAATTTATTTGAGGCTAAGTGAAATAGATTTTTGGAGTCAAAGGTTATGGTGGGGGGGGGGTGGTGGGGACAGACAGGAAAGTGGAGTTGGGACCACAACCAGATCAGCCATGATCTTACCAAATGGCAGAGCAGGCTCAAGGGCTGAATGGCCTCCTCCTGCTCCTAAGTCCTATGTCTTGATGTCCCTATGTTCCTAAAGTTGGCTTGTTTAGGGTCCATATTTTGTAAGGAGAAATGGCAAGAGGTAGTAGTAACTCAATGATGAAAGCAAGTGCAGGAACGGAGACCTGGGTTTTGCGTTCACAAATCTTTCAAGGTGGCAAGACAAGCTGAGAAGGTTATTAATGCAGACATGGTCCTTGGCTTTATAAATAGATGTAAAAAAACACAAATAAAGGAAGTTATGGTGAATGGTTATAAGTTGCTGGTTAGATCGCAGGTACATTATTGTGTCCACATCTGGGCACCCACACTTTAGAAAGGTTGTCACAGCTTTGCAGAGGAGATTTACTAGCATGGCGGAGGTGGGGTTCAGTGATCCGGAGAGGCTGAAGAAGCTGGGATTGTTCTCCTTAGAGCAGAGAAGGTTAAGGGGAGATTTTATAGAGGTTTTCAAGATTATGAGGGGTTTTGATAGGGAGAAACTGTTTTCGCTGGCTGGAGGTTCAGTAAGCAGAGGTCATAGGTTTAAGATAATTGGCAAGAGAGCCAATAGGG
Organism: Isurus oxyrinchus; assembly: GCA_026770705.1. Classification (NCBI taxonomy): domain Eukaryota; kingdom Metazoa; phylum Chordata; class Chondrichthyes; order Lamniformes; family Lamnidae; genus Isurus; species Isurus oxyrinchus. The sequence continues at coordinate 13,089,630 of JANJGN010000032.1, forward strand.
AGATAAGATCTTTTTTTTTAACACAGTCAGTTGTTATGATCTGGAATGCACTGCCTGAAAGGGCAATAGAAGATTTCCTAGCAACTTTAAGGAGGGAATTGAATAAATACTTCATAAGAGAAAGCTAATAGGGCTCTTTCAGAGTGCTGGCATGGACATGTTGGACCAAATGGCCTCCTTCTATACTGTACGATTCTATAATGCCATGAAGATGCCTGCTAGGCTGAAACATTATATCTCTTATACCTTTCTTGGAAGATGAGGAAACACCAAACAAGAAAAGGCCAGTTTGGCCCATCAAGCTCACCCCTACCACACAGCACATACAAGAAATGTAAGGTATATTGCAAATATTTTTCTGTAAGTTTGTGTACAATGTAAAGAGCGTGTCCAAAATTCACACTATTAGGCCCTACGCTACATTAAGGAAGTGGAGAGTCCATTACCTCAATGTCCCCAAGGATGGACAACCCATATTGTTTTGGAAGGGTGCAATCCAACGCTTTCTCAACTGCTGCCATGTTATTTTACTAATATATTCCTCTTTCATCTATTTTCCTGTCCACACAACCCGTGTTTCTTTCCTTCATTCTCAATTTCTCTGACCCTGGCAGCTCCCACTGCCACTTTCTGTGTATGAATCTCGATGGTGAATTCTAGCAGACTATTTGACCAGAGAGAACGTCACAGCCAAAGTCAATCCCGGTTTTGCATTTCCTGACTCAGCTCATTAAATGACAACCAAATGCTGTGTCTTCCCTTCCCTAAACCAATGGCACTGAGGCCAATTGAGATGTACAGACACTGCCCTGTTTGAGATCAGCTGTAGAGTCAAATTATACTCGCATGGTGCCTTTAACTTACTGAAGCATTCCAAGATGCTCCCCTGAGGGTGCAGGTCAGACAATAAGGACTGAATTTTACCTTTTAAAACATGGGTGGCATTTGGCTGGGGTGAAATGTTAGTGCCACGAATCTGCTTCCTGACCAAAACCCACCTTCAGCCTGCCTGTTTCCAGCTACAACTCAAGCTAGAAGGTGGGTGAGTGACCAGCTTGATCCAGGCAGGCAGGTTGGAACTTTAAATATAAGAATGAGACTCACTCTTCCACAGCTTTGGAACTTGTAACTGCTGTCGGGTTTGCTGAGCATTGGAGGACCGAGCAGCTTCCCCAAGGCGAGGACTTGGCGGATTCAGGAGGGAAGTGCCTGCACGCCTACCTCTTGGACACAGGTGCTTGCCTGAGGAGAGCTCCATGATCGGGACCCTCTTCAACATCCTCCCCCCCACCCACCCACGAGCCTCTGACCTCCGCACCACCCCTCCCAACCAGGAGTTAAAGTTCCACACAGCGTGGGAGGAGACAGGAAGAGAGAATCGCAAATTGCGAATTCCCCACAACTTTTTGACCAACGCACCAGGTCAGTTAAAACTCTGCCCTAAGCATCTCCCCTGACATAAAAGGCCCCCCCCCCCCCCCCACCCCCTGGCTCGATTGGAATAAGTGCAGGTGAATTCTCTCTGTATCAACAACAGTTATCCATCAACCAACATCATAAAACAGATAAAAGCAAAATACTGCGGACGCTGGAAATCTGAAACACAAACAGAAAATGCTGGAAAGACTCTGCAGGTCTGACAGCTTCTGTGGAGAGAGAAACAGAGTTAACATTTCGAGTCCGTATGACTCTCTGTATGACCGCACTGAAGAAGGGTCATACGGACTCAAAATGTTAACTCTGTTTCTCTCTCCACAGATGCTGCCAGACCTGCTGAGTTTTTCCAGCATTTTCTGGTTTTGTTTCATAAAACAGATGATCTGGTCATTATCACATTGCTGTTTGTGGGAGCTTGCTGTGCGCAAATTGGCTGTCACGTTTCTTACATTACAACAGTGACTACACTTCAAAAAGTACTTCATTGGATGTAAAAGTGTGTTGGGATATCCTGAGGTAATGAAAACATGATGGAAATGCAAGTCTCTTTTTTATCCTTGCATTTTAATGGTGGCCATTACCAAGGAGAAGGTGCTGGGAAAACTGAAAGGTCTGAAGGTGGATAAATCACCTGCACCAGATGGATTACACCCCAGAGTTTTGAAGGAGATAGATGAAGAGATAGTGCAGGTGTTAGTGGTGATCTTTCAGGAATCACTCAAGTCAGGGAGGGTCCCAGAGGACTGGAAAATCGCTAATGTTACCCCCCCTGTTTAAGAAGGGAATGAGGCAAAAGACGGGAAATTACAGGCTGATTAGCCTGACCTCGGTCGTTGGTAAGATTTTAGAGTCCATTATTAAGGATGAGATTTCAGAATACTTGGAAGTGCATGGTAAAATAGGGCAAAGTCAGCATGGTTTCATCAAGGGGAGGTCATGCCTGACAAATCTGTTAGAATTCTTTGAGGAGGTAACGAGCAGGTTAGACAAAGGAGAGCCAATGGATGTTATCTACTTGGACTTCCAGAAGGCCTTTGACAAGGTGCCACACAGGAGGCTGCTCAGTAAGATAAGAGCCCATGGTGTTAGAGGCAAGGTACTAGCATGGATAGAAGATTGGCTGTCTGGCAGGAGGCAGAGAGTGGGGATAAGGGGGTCCTTATCAGAATGGCGGCTGGTGACTAGTGGAGTTCTGCAAGGCTCAGTATTGGGACCACAACTTTTCACTTTATACATTAATGATCTAGATGAAGGAACTGAGGGCATCCTGGCTAAGTTTGCAGATGATACAAAGATAGGTGGAGGGACAGGTAGTATTGAGGAGGCAGGGAGGCTGCAGAAGGATTTGGACAGGTTAGGAGAATGGGCAAAGAAGTGGCAGATGGAATACAACGTGGGGAAGTGTGAGGTCATGCACTTTGGTAGGAAGAATAGAGGCATAGACTATTTTCTAAATGGGGAGAGAATTCAGAAATCTGGAGTGCAAAGGGACTTGGGAGTCCTAGTCCAGGATTCTCTTAAGGTTAACTTGCAGGTTGAGTCAGTAGTTAGGAAGGCAAATGCAATGTTGGCATTTATTTCGAGAGGACTAGAATATAAAAGCAGGGATGTGCTGCTGAGGCTTTATAAGGCTCTGGTCAGACCACATTTAGAATATTGTGAGCAATTTTGGGCCCCGTATCTCAGGAAGGATGTGCTGGCCCTGGAGAGGGTCCAGAGGAGGTTCACGAGAATGATCCCAGGAATGAAAGGCTTAACATATGAGGAACGTTTGAGGACTCTGGGTCTATACTCGATGGAGTTTAGAAGGATGAGGGGGGATCTGATTGAAACTTACAGAATACTGAAAGGCCTGGATAGAGTGGACGTGGGGAAGATGTTTCCATTAGTAGGAGAGACCAGGACACAGGGCACAGCCTCAGAGTAAAGGGAAGACCTTTTAGAACAGAGATGAGGAGAAACTTCTTTAGCCAGAGAGTGGTGAATCTATGGAACTCATTGCCACAGAAGGCTGTGGAGGCCAGGTCATTGAGTGTATTTAAGACCGAGATAGATAGGTTCTTGATTGGTAAGGGGATCAAAGGTTACGGGGAGAAGGCGGGAGAATGGGGTTGAGAAACTTATCAGCCATGATTGAATGGCGGAGCAGACTCGATGGGCCGAATGGCCTAATTTCGGCTCCTATATCTTATGATCTTATGGTCTAATGGGCAGAGGTTATAAAAGTGACAGAAGACATGGTCAAAGAGGTAGGATTCTGGGACATTTTTGAAAGTGAGGGAGGAAAAGCAGGAAGGGGGGAAGAGAAGGGTTTGGAGACTGGAGGTTCTGGCCATCAATACGAGAAAGGAGTGGGCAATGTAAGGCATACCAAACTCGAGAGTGGAGAGTTTTTTTAATTCTTTCTTGGGATGTGGGCATCACTGGCTGGGCCAGCATTTATTGCCCATCCCTAATTGCCCCTTGAGAAGGTGGTGGTGAGCTGCCTTCTTGAACTGCTGCAGTTCATATGGTGTAGGTACACCCACAGTGCTGTTAGGGAGGGAGTTCCAGGATTTTGACCCAGCGACAGTGAAGGATATAGTTCCAAGTCAGGATGGTGAGTGGCATGGAGGGGAACATGATGGTGTTCCCATGTGTCTGGTTATAGGGGGTGGGCGGGAATGTGGAGAAATCAAATCGGCCATGACCTTATTGAATGGCAAAGCAAGTTCGAGGAGCTGAGTAGCCTACTCTGCTCCTGTTTCATACATTCATATGTTGTTCATATGCTGTATTTGAGCACGGGCTGAAATGTAAGGAAAGAAGAGGTTGCTTGGAAGTTTGCCATGGAGGGATTTGTAAATGAGAGCAGACAAGATTGAAATCTAAGCCTGACAGGATGGGAGGCTGAGGGAGGCTGGTAAGGTTGGAGTTGATAGGTGAGTGGGACTTGGTGTCGGATAGGATGTGGACAGCAGACTGGCTGGAAGGACTCAAAGTCGAGTGTAGAAGTGATGAAACAGCACTGGGAGTGAGATTGGATCACATTGGGAAGGTGGTGGAGGAGAGGGATCTCAAATGGAAATAGTCAGCTTTGAGCTGAATTGGAGCAGGCATCTTTCAGATCAATGTCAATCACAGTCTTTACCACGAGGCCGTTGAGGGGGTGACAAACCTCTCCACTCTTTTACTGGGTGAATGGCAGGGACCCAGTTTTCAGTTTGTTTCTATTTGCCAACTCCCCATTGAAATCTTGAAACTTCATTCAAATCATCTCACCAAATAACTTACGGAGAACAGGTGCTCCTTGAGGCCAAGAGGGGACATTTGAGTACATCTAGTCCTGCTGCTACCACACCTTTCATTTAGTCAGTCATCTGGAGTTATGGAGGGAATTTAATGACTCTCCCACGCGCACGCATGCACACAAACACACACACACAAACACACACACAAACACACACACACACGCACAAATACACACACACAAATACACACACACACACACACACACACACACACACAAACACGCACAAATACACACACACACACAAACACACACACACAAACACACAAAAATACACACACACACAAACACAAATACACACACACACACAAACACACACATAAATACTCACAAATACACACACACACAAACACACACACAAACGCACAAATACACACAAACACACACACACACAAATACACACAAACAAACAGACGTCACATCCCAGCATATTGCAAACTTTCAGTCAATGCATTTATATTTTAAAACTGGACATAAACAAACTATTAAAATGGTTGCTGTAAATTATGTGACCTTTGGCATTTGAGCTTTAGACTGTTCGCAGTCTCAAGCAGATACCTAATTAAACATGGACATTCACAGGCATCTGGGGAATTTGCACATCCCTTTGTTTAGGCTGGATCAAGAAAAAAGAACTGTAGAATTCCAGATGGCCTGTCTCTCTGTTTCACTCTGGACAAAAGGGAACATCGAACCTCAATGTGTGTAAGAAGAATGCAAATGGATCCTATCAACCTTCCATTGTATTATGATGGTTTCCCTCATCCAAACCAGACTGGGTGAATCTCAAGGTGTTCAACAACAACACAGAAAGTGGAATAAGCATAAACACCACTCCCTTATTTGGAAATTGACTTTGAACTTGTGGAAGTCATATGATGAGGGAGCCATTTTGTTATCTGCTTTTAAAATCAGCAAGGAGCTGTTTACAGGCAGAGTTCAACCAGAAGCCATCAAATTAGCTGCAAGTTATCAAGCAGCCAATACCTTGAAATAGCCAATACAATAGTACCTTGTAAGTGGGAGAGCCCAACAGAGAGAAGGACCCCCTCCCCAACCTGTTCTAACTTTGAGTTCACCTGAGAACCAGCCTCCTAGAAAGTCGACTATAAGAAACCTTGCAGCCTGCTGAGAATCCTTCACCTTACAAGGCCCTCACTTCGACTTTAAAGCATCACATTCATCTAAGAAACGACAGGCCTGCCATGAAAGAGACTGAGATAATTATAAGTTGTAACAGTATATTACTTTCATCTGCACCTAACCTTTGTGTGTGTGAGATATTGTGTTTAATTCGGGGTGAGCGTGTGGGAATAAATAACGGTATTTGTTTGAAACTCTCTAGAACTTGCTGCTGAGATTATTAAATTGAGATCCACACTCCAAAGGTAAGAAAAGACAATGTACAAACTCTTATGTACAAAACATACTAATCACAGGTAGTAAAAGGAACACATACATTCTGTCCATGACACATGCATGCACCCATATACATACGAGCACACTCATTCGCTAAATTTGAGCAATATTGAGACAGTACCACTCACCCAATAGCTCATCTGCTTCCCATGGTTTAATAGAATTCCTTCTTTGGCAAAAAAACATTGCTAAAACCTGGCAAGGCACCAGCACAATCGACGAACACTAGGCCTTGGCATGAAGCCTGAGCAATTCACCGCAAAGTAACACGTGTTGCAAGTGCCTTTCACCATTGTACAGACACTGGCAGGGCTCCAGTGCATCTGCTGGTGATCCAGATATTTTTTCTTTCTTAAAAAAAAAAACATTTTTATCAGCCAGCTGGAAAGCTCACAGGACAGCTAATTTCCCAGAAAGCAAAACTTGTTAACTCTGTAGGTCACCTGTCATCTAGCAACCATTTGTCATCGCTGCTATATTAGCTGGTTAACATCTGGCTGTTTCTACGACAATGCTTCCAAGGAGGGTCAGAGGCTTCGTTTCATTGGAAGGGAGAGGAAGGTGGGATGTTTTTGAACGCAAACGACTTCAGTGCAGTAGGGGACTATTTTTGACCAACTTGTCCCAGCGTCATAGTGTACCCCAGTGCAACACTTTGTAGGCTGCCTCCTGTGTTGCTTCCATCTTCAGTACTAATTGGGGAGGGTGATTTCAAAGTGTCCACTGCCCATACTTATTACACCAAGAATCAGAAACAAGCCTGCCATGAGAAAAATCCATTCAACCTCTCACTCCTGCTTTATCCACACTCTGTGCCTGAGTCGTTCAATCAAGTTCTCCCTCGCTCACAGGAAGGAACATAGGAACAGGAGGAGGCCATTCAGCCCTTCGAGATTCTTCCTTCAATCAATTAGATCATGGCTGGCCTATATCATATCCCAGCAAAAACATTATCAGTCTCAGTTTTGACATTTTTAATTGACACTCCAGCCTCAGCAACTTTTTTGGGGAAGAGTCCCCCCCCCCCCCCCACCCTCCGCTAGGGTTACCAATCGTCCAGGACTGCCCTGGAGTCTCCAGGATATAAGGATTGACCTCCACAATTCTGCAAGCTAAAACCCAGGAGAAAAAAATCTAAAGAGACGTTAAACAAGATTGTATCCTGTAAAAAGTTTCTTTGAACTCTTTTGCTTACGGCTTTTAAAATGATCAAATATGAAGGTTAGAAGGCTTGTTTGACTGACAGTCACATGAGTTCTGCTCATTTGTGATTGATGTGGAAAGGCGGCAAACTTGAGGAATGGGCATGTCAGGCGACCAATGGGGAGTGTGGGGGGTGGGGCAGGAGCTCATGTGATGACACCTCCAGGAATGCATCCAGCCAGAGTTGGCAACCCCTACCCCTGCCTCCCTCCTCACCCAAGACGCCCAAATTCTTCTCTAACTTCTGTGTGAATCAAACCAATTGATTGATATCACTCTCTCATCCTCTTTCGTGACACATATCGATCCAGTTCTTTGTGAATGGTATCAACTGAGCCATAATTAACGATTTCTTTCTCTCATCTGTCCTATCCCTTCACTATCCTTTGGGGGTTGCACAGGAAGAGGGGCAGTTGTGATTCTTCAAATGTATAATCTGACTTGTGAATGCTTTTTCGTTAATTGTGTCCTCCAGTTCAGCGCTCGCTGTCCAAGTTCAGTGGCCTGCTTCTCTCTACCTTGTCTCTACCTTTCATTATCCCGAAGATCCCATATTGTATCCTCATGTGCCAGCCATCAGCAATAGTGGAGCTCCCTAGATTCCAACCTCGCTCCGAAAGGTTGACTCCTGTGTGGCAATTCTCTACAGTGCTATAGCTGGTGGCATAGTCTGGCATGAGAAACCAAAGGTGGCATTGCGTGGGCAGAGGTTATTGTTGCCCAAATTGTCAATGAGATTGGCAAGAGCCAATTAGTAGTCTTTTCTCACATCAACTGATTTATCAATGTCTCTTGAAGTCATTTAGGGCAAGAAAAGTGTTCTTTATATTGGCCTTGGAGGGATTGCAACATAGACCCACCAGGATGATTTTGGGACTAACAGGGTTAAATTTGGAGGACAGATTGCATAGTCTAGGTTGTATACCCTTGAGCACCGAAGATTAAAGGGTGGTCTAATTGAGGTAGATGATTACAGGATTCGATGGGGCAGATAGAGAGAAACTATTTCCTCTGGTTGGCGGGGGGAGCCAAGAACAAGGAGGCAGAACCTTAAAATTTGAGCCAGGCCGTTCAGGGGTGATGTCTGGAAGCACTTCCTCACACAAAGGGGAGTGGAAACCTGGAACTCTCTCCCCTCCCCAAAAAAGCTGTTGAGTCTGGGGTGTCGATTGAAGGTTTCAAATCTGAGATTGATAGATTTTTGTTAGGCAAGGGTGTTAAGAACCATTGGAACCAAAGCAGGTTAAATGGAGTTAAGATGCAGATCAACCATGATCTTTTTTTACTTCATTCTTTCATGGGATGTGGGCATCACTGGTAAGGCCAGTATTTGTTGCCTGTCCCTAATTGTCCTTGAAGTGAGTGGCTTGCTCGGCCATTTCAGAGGGCAGTTAAGAGTCAACCACAGTCCAGTGACACTACCGCTACTCCACCACATCCTGTTTTGAATGCTGGAACAGGCTGGAGAGACTGATTGGCCTCCTCCTATTCCTATAGAACTAATGACTTGTTACGGCTTAGCACAGCTCAGACTCTGGCATTTGTGTGTCAAATTCTGGTATTTATGCGGCTAGAAACAGCAACAGCTTATGTAGCACCTTTAGCACAGACATGTAGCACTGTGGAACTGCAGCAGTTCAAGAAAGAGACTCCCCACCACCTTCTCCAGGGCAATTAGGGAGGGTAACAAATGTTGGCCTAGCCAGCGACACCCACATCCCATGGAAGAATATAAAAATCTCAAGGGGCTTCTCAGAGAAGGGCAACAACATGGAAGTAAATGCTTAGCAATGGGTGAGGGGGGGAAGGGGGAAAGTGGGTGGGGAAGATTAGATGGGGTGGCTGAAGACTTAGCCAAACAAGAGGGGTCTTGCGAAGGTTTTTGAAAGATGGAGAGAGAAGGACAGAGGGCTTCAAGGAGGAGAGTTACAGAGGGTGGGATTTTCCATGCCTGCTCACCACCAGGGTCTTCCAGTCCCGCCGCAAGCCAATGGGCTTCTGGCTGGGGCATCGCCTCACCCACGGTGGGTCCCACCCAATGACAGAGCCAGAAAATCCTGGCCAATGAGTGGAGTCGAGGCGGATTGCACACAGACACTCGTTGGAGGTTGAACATGAGTTGCCTTATTCATCGTCAACTTTTAATGCAGAAGGTTTTGAAATATTGACTAATTCCAACATTGCATACTATCCTACACCAACACAGAGTGAGAAACCCAAAAAACTATACAGACACAATCCCTGTTACCAATGGCCACACATATAGCTTTACATCTACATTTACATTCCGTAGGGATCGTTCCCTCCGTGACACCCTGGTCCACTCCTCCATCACCCCCTACTCCTCAACCCCCTCCTATGGCACCACCCCATGCCCACACAAAAGGTGTAACACCTGCCCCTTCACTTCCTCTCTCCTCATCGTCCAAAGGCCCAAACACTCCTTTCAAGTGAAGCAGCATTTCACTTGCACTTCCCTCAGTTTAGTCCACTGCATTCGTTGCTCCCAATGCGGTTTCCTCTACATTGGAGAGACCAAACGTAAACTGGGCGACCGCTTTGCAGAACACCTTCGGTCTGTACGCAAGCATTACCCAGACCTCCCTGTCGCTTGCCATTTCAACACTTCACCCTGCTCTCATGCCCACATGTCTGTCCTTGGCTTGCTGCAATGTTCCAGTGAAGCTCAACACAAACTGGAGGAACAGCACCTCATCTTCCGACTAGGCACCTTACAGCCTTCCGGACTGAATATTGAGTTCAACAATTTTAGATCATGAGCTCTCTCCTCCATCCCCACCCCCTTTCTGTTTCTTCCCCTTCCCTTTTGTTTTTTCCAATAATTTATATAGATTTTTCTTTTCCTACCTATTTCCATTATTTTTAAATGTATTTCCATCCATTGTTTTATCTCTACCTTTTAGCCTTTTTCGATTCCTTCACCCCACCCCCAATAGGGCTATCTGTACCTTGCCTGTCCTGCTTTCTACCCTTAATTAGCACATTCCTTAGATAATATCACCACCTTCAACACCTCTTTGTCCTTTTGTCTGTGACATCTTTTGGTTATCTCCACCTATCATTGGCCCTCTATCCAGCTCTACCTGTCCCACCCACTCACCCCCCCAAACCAGCTTATATTTCACCCCTTTCCTATTTTTCCTTAGTTCTGTTGAAGAGTCATACGGACTTGAAATGTTAACTGTGTTCCTCTCCGCAGATGCTGTCAGACCTGCTGAGTTTTTCCAGCTATTTTTGTTTTTGTTTTAGCTTTACATCTGCTTCCTGGATTTTTGATCCAAGTGGATTCTGTAAGAGACCAATTGCTCACAGTTGCTTTACACAATTAATTGCTGGCCTTAAGAAAATCACCTTTTTGCAAATAGAACAGCTATCCTGGATTCATTAATACTGGACTAAAATAGCAAGTTTTATCCATTTGAAGCATCCTCATTATGCCAAAGCTAACACCAACATATGATAATTAGACCCAATTTGCATATAGAAATTAGATCAATTTAATCAGCTTCAAAACAAATTCTATCTTTCTGAAGCTTGAACCTGAAGTTTGAAGGTGTTTATAAACAGTGATTCATTTGGGTTTCGATCTAGTGTGATTTGCATTTGTTAATTGCGGTGATTAGAAAACAAACTTGCATCCAGAATTTAAATATTGTCCAGCACTTCTTTGTGTTTGGAACAATTGAATTCTACCAGGCCTGAAAGGGGTTAAACTCTGAGGCAGACCATAAGAGGAAGAACATTTGGGGGTGCCTGACTGCCCAGAGGAATATATTTTGGCGGGGCCATCAGTGATCCCAATCATGATTGCCAGGTAGGCCACTCCACACTTGATTTGGGTGGGAGGGCCGACTATCCATTCAAAAGCCTGCCTGAAAGTTGAGTCAGGGCACACCAGGTCGTCAGCAGACATTTGACTGCCGGATGCCTACATTTCAGGTGAGGAATGAGCTCCCAGACTGCAACAGTCACAGCCTTTTCCTAAGCTCGCAGGCAATGCGGAATCTTACAAGCCTCAGGCTTCAAGGTCGATGACGGTTCCTGGATTTAGAAGTCGCCCCGTGACCAGGCTTGTGGCTGATAGCAGCTCAGCTGCCAGGTGAGGTTCGGAAGGTGGGGGTGGGGGAAGCCTTTGGAAGCAAGGAGTGGGGCAATCAGATGAAGAAAGAGGGTCTCATTGTGGGAGCTTGCTGTGCACAAACTGGCAGCTGTGTTTCCTACATGATAACAGCAACTGCACTTTAAAAGGTTTTCATTGGCTGTGAAGTGATTTGGGATGTCCTATAAGGATCTGCGTAAATGCAGGCCTTGCTTTTTTTTGTATAGAAGAACGTTCTCAGCACTCTTTACAAGCCTCTCAGGGGGCGTACTCTCAATCATCCATGCCCTCATCCATGACTCCAGACGCTGAAGGAACTTTCTCCACCTCCCCTCCCCCCTACCCACCCCCCCCCACCCAACCCACTCTCCTAGACACTCCTTGATCGCAACTCTCCAGACAAGGCAGTGGAGCAGTGCAGCAGGAGGTCTAGCCAAAACATCAGGGGTGTGGAGCATGGGGGTGGGGGGAATTTGAAAGCTCTTCTGATCCATTTACCACCTCCTTTCAGACCTTCACAAAGCTATCAGGTAACATCACAGCAGCAGCAGGTGCCAAAATGTTGAAAAAACATTCAGTGTTTCCACCTCAAATCAGCGTGTTTATCCATTTCGGGGGAAAAAAAAGGGGCATGAAAACGGCTTTAGGATTTCCATCGAGTCAGCCATACCCTTGAAACAAAAATCCTAAGAGTATCAAATGGGGCCAAACGACAGTGACATTTGGGGCAAATGTTATGCTGGGTGTTAAAGAGAAAACCAGTAGCACTTGGAAATGAAGGGTGTCAGTAAACTTGCCTGAGCTGGTCTTAAAATGGAACTCCAGTATTCCTGGTGCCGGAATTCCTGATCTTTACTGGGATTTGGAAATTTTGAACATCTCAGGAACGACATGAAGCCTAGGGAACTCTAAGCTTAAATCTAGCTAAGAGACAGTTGTGTGTAGCCTTTTGCTCTCCATGATTTCTCTGTTTTCTTCCACTGCCTCTTGTGTCTAATCATGTCATTAATCCTTCTCGTACATTATATAGAGCTCCATGCAGATTTTAATGCACAGGCGCACTGAGGGTGGGGAGGCCAGAGTTTCTGTTGTGTATCTGAAGCACACAGATGTTCTTTTTCACCACTGTCCTCTCCTGCCCACCCTTGGCATGCAGATGTGCGATGATGAATGGGAAGGTACAAATTAGCAGCAACCCCTCAGCCCGATTGTTGGCAGGACTACCTTGTGGCTACTGCACACAGTTGTTGGATGGGTGGACCAGTGCAAACCAAGTGGACCCTCGCGATAATGAGGGAATCCCGGACACCAATGTGCACCACTACCTGGCGCATTGCCCATGTCACCTTCCACCACCTTCCCCTCTAGTGCATTCTCCCTCCTGCGGGTCCAAACCTCGCTGCTGTGCAGTAGTGGACAAGGTGTAACCCACATGCCCATTCTGGCTGGTGCACACAGAAAGGGCACCTCCAGATCTCTCCAGGCACCGGGAGTGCACCTTCAGCCTGCCGATGGCTAGTTTGAATCATAGAATCATAGGGAGTTTACAGCACAGAAAAAGGCCACTTGGCCCATCCAGTCTGTGCTGGCCATAAAATGAGCCACCCAGCCTCATCCCACTTTCCAGCATTCAGTCCGTAGCCCTGCAGGTTACAGCACTTCAGGCGCACATCCAGGCACCTTTTAAATGGGTTGAGAGTTTCTGCCTCTACTGCCCTTTCAGGCAGTGAGTTCCAGACCCCTACAACCCTCTGGGTGGAAAATGTTTTCCTCATCTCTAATCCTTCTACCAATCACTTTAAATCTACGCCCCCTAGTCACTGACCTCTCTGCTAAAGTAAACAGGCCCTTCCCATCCACTCTGTCCAGGCCCCTCACAATTTTGTACATCTCAATTAAATCTCCCCTCAGCCTCCTCTGTTCCAAGGAGAACAACCCCAGCCTATCCAATCTCTCCTCACAGCTGCAGTTTTCCCAACCTGGGTGGCAACATCCTTGTAAATCTCTTCTATACCCTCGCTAATGCAATTAACTCCTTTCTGTAAATAAAGTGACCAGAACTGCCCATAGTACTCAAGTTGCTGCCTAACTAGTGTTTTATACAGCTCCAACATAACCTCCCTGCTCTTACATTCTATGCCTCAGCTAATAAATGAAAGGATTCCATATGCCTTCTTAACCACCTTATCGACCTGTCCTGCTACCTTCAGGGATCTGTGGACATTCACTCCAAGGTCCCTCACTTCCTCTACACCTCTCAGTATCCTCCCATTTATTGTGTAATCCTTTGCCTTGTTTTACCTCCCTGAATGCATCACCTCACACTTCTCTGGCTTGAATTCCATTTGCCACGTTTCTGCCCACCTGACCAGTCCACACTTGCTCACACCTCTGGTGGTCATGGGGCTTTCATACTGTCCTGAAGCCCCATTCCACTGCTTCCTGAGGAGCGCTTCCAGCCAGGTTTTCAGTGGTTATTGACAATCTTTGAGCAGCCAGCTGGTAACTCTGCTTTCAGATCAGCAAAGGTGAACAGTTGCAGGATCCAAGCTGCCTGAGACTCTTGCACAGACCTACATAAGGAGCTTCTCCTGCTTGTACACCGGCTGCACACTACTGGATGGGGAGTCCATGTGGTTGAGGGATATTCCTGGGTGACAAGTGCAGTGACTTAATTATCACATGCTGGAGTTGGTGACCCCCTGTACCTGGGGGGGTGGAATCCAACCGGAGCTGCAAATTCGAGTGCCCGCTCATTTTGGTTGGCACCATTGCAGGTGGCACTGGAAAACAAGCTGTCATTCAACCATTTTATGCATTTGTGGGCCTCCAGCTGGGAGGTCATGTAAATGTTTTTTCATTTATTCGTTCATGAGATGTGGCTGTCACTGGCAAGACCAGCATTTGTTGCCCATCCCTAATTGCCCTTGAACTGAGAGGCTTGCTTGGCCATTTCAGAGGGCAGTTAAGAGTCAACCACATTGCTGTGGGTCTGGAGTCACATGTAGGCCCAGACTGGGTAAGGATGGCAGATTTCCTTCCCTAAAGGGCATTAGTGACTCAGTTAGGTTTTCTACAACAATCAATGATTGTTGTCATGGTCACCATCACTGAGACTAGCTTTCAATTCCAGATTTATTAATTGAATTTAAATTCCACCAGCTGCCGTGGTGGGATTTGAACCCGTGTTCCCAGAGCATTAGCCTGGGCCTCTGGATTACCACTAGGTCACCCTCTCCCCCTAAGACAGGGCTCTGGTTGGCTCCAGTGATTAAAAAGGTTGAGGGCGATGGTGACTTTAACGGTCATTGGTGAAGCCTGACCTCCAGATCTTGTTTCAGCAGGCTGCAAATGTCGGCCATCACCTGAAGGCCCTGAGCCTTGTGAGACGCTGGTGCTTGAGGAAGGTTATCCTCTGCTTGTCGACCCTGTGTGCCAACGATGGCCTCCTGTGAGCTGCATCTCTCTGATGACCCCCTCTCTCCTGTTGGTCTACAGGCCTGTGTGCAGCAGCCTAATGCTGGTGCTGAATCTGCACCTTCATCCAAGGTCCAATACAAGACAGCATAAGTGGCCCACATGTTGGTCTGAAGCCTCCAAAGTGCGTAAATTACCCCTCGGCACAGCCTCTCAGTGAACAAAGCCTTCCCCACAAGCAGGTAAGAAAGCAGCCGGGGGTATTTGAGTGCCTCTTGCCATTTTCCCCTTGCTTTCACGGGCGAGATGTGGGAAACCCATGGGCCCAAAGTGAAAATGGAAACCCTGCCTCAATATCACTTGAAATGCACGTTTTACTGTGTTAAATGGCAGCCTGCCTCTCCTGAAGAGAGGGTTGCTCCTGCGCAGCTTAATGTGCCGCAGTGGAATGCAGAAATTGCCAGATTGGCACCAGCATTCCCACCTTTAACACCCCCCAAATCCCTCCCAAACCCATGCACTTCTGTAGATTAAAATTCAGCTGTCGAATATGCAGCACAGAAACAGGCCATTTGGCACATCTGGCCCATGTCTCTGTTTTTTTAAATTAATTCACGGGATATGGGCTTCACTGGCTAGGCCAGCATTTATTGCCCGTCCCTAATTACCCCTGAGAAGGTGGGGGTGAGCTGCCTTCTTGAACCGCTGCAGTCCATGTGCTGTAGGTACACCCACAGACCTGTTAGGGAGGGAGTTCCAGGATTTTGACCCAGCGACAGTGAAGAAACGGCGATATATTTCCAGCTTATGCTCCCCTACTTCACCTCACCCCATCAACACCTAGCCCTTTCTCTCTCATGTGCTATCTAGCTTCTCCTTAAATATACACCGTTCACCTCAACAATCCCTGATAGCGAGTTCCACATTCTCCCCACTCTCTGGGTGTGGAAGTTTCTGCTGAATTCACTATTGGATTTATTGTTACCTATCTTATACTTAAGGTGCAGAACTAGAATTATATTTACGCACGCATCTCCTTCTCTCACTCTCACATATCTCTCTCACAACCCCTCTCTCTTTATTGTCTTTCTATTTGTCTCTCTCATCACCTTTTTCTGTGTTTACTTTGTTTTTGCTTTGCGCACAGAAGAATGTAAACATGGGAAGATGGCTGACCTCAGCCACCCATCACCCTCACTCCTTCCCAGACCACATACAAGGTTCACTCCCCATCTTAACCTAATCTTCTAAGGAAAGTGGCATGCAGTGGCGAAATGTTCTTCAAAATGAGGGAAAGCAATCTCCTTGACCCTCCCCCTCCCAAAGGTAATTAAGGAAAAACACCAGGATTACAATCTATGTTATTCAACCTGAACTGTTTGCATTCCACAAATGCCATTCCCATAGTCCCAACAGGACCTGGAGCCACAGTGGTCTATTGAGTATTTATCATGCTGTATGCACTTAGCCCTGAAACCTTACAACTCGATATTTGTTCAATCCCTTTTAAAGTTAATCCACCCAACCTTAAAGGGACTTTGATGGGTTCCCATTCTGCAAAGTCATGCGCACATTCACTGGATTGTTCTCCCCCTCACACCACCCGCCCCCACCCCACCCCCACCCCATTTTGTTCCTTCATTATCAGCGGCCCAAGATATGAATGTGCCCGCTTGTAGAGCGGCTCCCACTTAGCCCGCACACAACCGAGCTGCCCCCTAATTCGGCACAAGTTCACACTGAACGAAAAGGGGCATCGACAGGGTGGATAGGGAGCAGCTGTTCCCCTTAGTTGAAGGGTCAGTCATGAGGGGGCATAAGTTCAAGGTGAGGGGCAGGAGGTTTAGGGGGGATCTGAGGAAAAACTTTTTTACCCAGAGGGTGGTGAGGGTCTGGAATGCGCTGCCTGGGAGGGTGGTGGAGGTGGGTTGCCTCACATCCTTTAAAAAGTACCTGGATGAGCACTTGGCACATCATAACATTCAAGGCTATGGGCCAAGTGCTGGGAAATGGGATTAGGTAGGTAGGTCAAGTGTTTCTCACGTGTCGGTGCAGACTCGATGGGCCGAAGGGCCTCTTCTGCACTGTGTGATTCTGTGATTCTGTGAAACTGGTAGCCTCACGGAGAGAGACACCCCCCCCCCCCCACCAAAGGATGGTTAGTGCCAGGAATGAAAACGTCACATTTATATGCAATAGGGAATTATCTTGTCAGCTGTAGTGAAGGCACGATATTCAGACCTTCAACCCACTCATTTGCTTGGCAAATGTAACCTATTTGAATAGACATCTCTGCAATTAGAAGTTGATCTCTTATCTACTTTCCATCACTATTCTTCGAATCACCAATCTCACTCTTAATGTCCCCGCTGATCTTGGCAGCTTTGAGTGTTAGGCCAGGGTTGGTGGGGTCTGGGGGGAGGTGGGCTCACTGTACATCCAACTTGTGCTAGGTCTGACCTGGAGGTAAAATTCGACGAGGCCTGTTTTTGGGCACGAGGAATTGCGATTTGCAACCTTTCCCATCGAGGCAGGCATCACGCAGGTTTTGCACTGTTGCCTCATTTCCATGATACAATCCACAGCAACTCTCGCTGCTGGCAAGCAAGTCGGGGGGGCAGGGGTATGGTGTCAAACAGCGTACAAGGTCAACTGCTCTTAAAGGCAGTCTGTCCCTCTTAAAGGGGTGCTGCACTGAATGAAAGGAGGTTGCTGCGGACTGCCACTGCTGCAGATGGAGAGAAGGGAATGGAGCACCAGCGCAGAAAGATGGGCACTGGAGGCCTCAGCCATGGAAGTGAACAGGAGGAGAGATGCCATGTTTCAGTGGGCAGCCAAGAGGCACTCGAGGAACGCCCTGCAAAGGGATTGGGCTCAGGTGCCAGGAAGTTCAGCCCCCGGACCCTGGCCCCAGGGACCTGGCAGCAGTGCCAAAAGAAGTTTAATACCTTCGCATGGGTGGTCGATGTCAGTGACATCTCCTACCCACCACACTACCAGCCTCTCATACCCAGCACTCATGCCACACCTCCATCACTCACCCTCACCCCCCAGCACTCAGGCCTAACATTCAGATACCGCGCCTCACCCTCGCACGCCTACCAGTGATGCCAGCCTCACACCCACCGTCTCCACCTACCTCCAGCTATTCAACTGTGGCAGGCACATCACCCAAACCCAGTGTAGCACAATCACTGGCATTCTCCTCTCTCTCGCGTAGGACATGGTGAATTGAACTATAAGGGAGTAGCAGAGAACCAGCAGGGCAGGGGTAGTTGGGTGATGGGGCAGGGAGGCCTCAGCCCCTGACCCCAGCAGAGGAAATGGTGACCCGTATAATGGAACCAGCCCTGAGAGAGCTCAGTGTTGCAGAGAATATTGAGGATCACAGTATGATACAAATCTGACCTCTCCCTCGCCCTGCTATCTGGCATGAAGTGCCAGCTGCAGATGGCGTGACCATGGGGCTCTAGCTTCACACACCGCCCCCCTCCCTCATCCCCTTCTGATTGGCTGCTTTCAGGCACCCAAGCACTTCCAGCTGCCCGATAGGGCAATCCCAGGAAGAAGAGCGAGAGCAACGCCACAGCACTAGTGAAGAAGCACCATCACTTGGTCTAATACTCACAGGCATTCTTAGAAGCTGATATGCTGATGACAATACACTCTGAGATTGCTGGCCCTGCCAGACAGCCTCTTGTCACTGTCTGGGAGCATGTTGGGCTCAAACGTGGCACAGGGCATTGCATAGAGTTTGGAGCCCATCCTTTCCTGGGTGCAAGTGGTGACCAGCTCCATAAGACCATAAGACATAGCAGCAGAAATTAGGCCATTCAGCCCATCGAGTCTGCTCCGCCATTCAATCATGGCTGATAAGTTTCTCAACCCCATTCTCCCGCCTTCATCCCGTAACCTTTGATCCCCTTACCAATCAAGAACCTATCTATCTCGGTCTTAAATACACTCAATGACCTGACCTCCACAGCCTTCTGTGGCAATGAATTCCATAGATTCACCACTCTGGCTAAAGAAGTTTCTCCTCATCTCTGTTCTAAAAGGTCTTCCCTTTACTCTGAGGCTGTGCCCTCGGGTCCTGGCCTCTCCTACTAATGGAAACATCTTCCCCACGTCCACTCTATCCAGGCCTTTCAGTATTCTGTAATTTTCAATCAGATCCCCCCTCATCCTTCAAAACTCCATCAAGTATAGACCCAGAGTCCTCAAACGATCCTAGCTCCGTGAGAACATTAGCAGTCCCACCATCAGCAGGGCCTGATGGCCAATGTCTCAGCTTCCATTGCAGTGCAGGCAGAACCCATCCAATAGCTGGGCACTGCAGTGGCAGGCTCAGACCACTGCCAACCTTGGCTGTGGGTCTCCATGCTCAAGGGCTCTCGCGCCAGCCCAGCAATCTGCCCTCCAGCAGACGCTGAGGAATTGCCGGGCTTCCAATGGGAGTGGCAGTGGCTCCATGAAGTGGGCCCCATCTCAGGATGACGACATTGGTGGTCCAACCATTGCCAATCTGCCAGTGCGCCTCAAATAGCCAGCCCAGGGCTGCTGCCACCCATGCCAAGGCGAGCAGATCCAAACTGGGCCTCAAGGCCCAGAGCTGCTCAAGGGTGTCCTCCAAGGTCATCTGCAGCCTCCCCTAGTGAAAATCAGCAGCCTTCTACCAACCATGCCACATTTACTGGGGTAACACACTATGTAAGAGCGCTAGGTAAGTCGAGGGAACCCCTAGGACAGGCGCTAAGGGAATGCGCTAGGATGAATAGTTCAGTTTGTATAATCGGTTGGGTTTTTGGATAAGGATGTTAATGGAAAGGTTTTCATTGACGGCTTTTATTGCAGGATGGTAGCCAAGGGGAAGCAGCGATGGGTCCCAGATGGATGTAATGGAGGGGAATCGCGGTAACGTTTTCCGATGGAGGCACGAGTCTGAGCAGGCGTTCTTGGACAGCCCTCCCAGAGCGAAGGGATCCAGGATATACCCTCCCTGCCTGCCTCCTCCTCCCGAGATGACCCCTGGATTCCTGGCTCCGCCCTCAGTGGTGACGGTGTTGTGGCAGATACAGCAGACCCCGAGCTCGGATACCTGCCCCTCATACCTCTCCGACTCTCTACCTCTCTCTCCTCCTTTAAGGCGCTCCTTAAACCTACCTCTTCAATCAAACCTTTGGTCACCAGTCCCAAGTTCTCCTTATATGGCTTGTTGCCAAATTTTGTCAGACAATGCTCCTGTGAAGCAGCTTGGGATGTTTTTGTTAAAGGCGCTATATAAATGCAAGTTGATGTTGTTTTATTTTTGCTAGCGGAGCTGTTATGTGAGGCCAGCCTGACATGATCTCTTTAATAGCATAATATCGTGCTGCATGATTTGGCACTGAGGCTGGGAATTATTTTGTTGAGGTGTCCCAGAGCATTGCGTCTCTCTATTATTCTATAAATGATTATACCTGTGGGCTGGTGTATTTGAAATCTGGCTCCACTGAATACTAATAAACACATGGCAACTGTGCCAAGAAATGGAATGCCAAGATCAGAGTTTCTGTGGTTTTTAAAAAAAGCCCCAACCACTTGGCAACATTTTGGCCCATGTGCTACTTATTGAGATGGGAGATGGTGGCGCAGTGGTAATGTCACTGGGTTAGTAATCCTGAGGCCTCGGCTAATAATCTGGGGGCATGAGTTCAAATCTCACCATGCCAGCTGGTGGAATTTAATTGATAGAAACCTGGAATTGAGAGCTAGTCTTGGTGACCAAGACAACTATCACGATTACCATAAAAACCCACCTGGGTCACTAATGCCCTTTAGGGAAGGAAATCTGCTGTCCTTACCTGCTCTGGCCTACACGTGACTCTAGACCCACAGCTAATGTGGTTGACTCTGAAGTAGCCCAGCAAGCCACTCAGCTCAAGGGCAACTCAGGATGGCCAACAAATGCTGGCCATGCCAGTGACACCCACATCCCATGAAAGAATTTTAAAAATCAGCGACTCAGTCTGAGTAAAAAACCCTGAATTAAGTGATTATTCTCTCCCACTCTTGTCCCCTACCGGGTTGCTTGATATATCTCTGATCATTCGTTGTATCCCTTACTTGTTCTACCTGAGGGTCTTGAAACGCTACACACCCCTCACCTTCCCCTATCTCGCCTACCTCCTTGAACCCATAAGCATTAAACCTCAACCTTAATGCCATCTGACCATGACTCCTTAATTGACCTCATCTTTGCCCTACACTTTCCCGTGTTGTCACTGCTCTGGACTACAGGCCTCAGCAATAAACAGAGACGGAGCGAGAAAGGCATCTGATTTTTTATGGAATGAACGCCTAGGTTGTTCTCCCTGCAACAATTGCAGGATTTTGAGAGACCCATTGTCCTTTTCACGTAGAGATGGGTACCATGAGGAGGCCACTGCTAATCGCGTTGTTTTAGACCTCACGGACTATCCAGCTCTTTCATCAGAGGGGCGGAGTTTTCTGGCCCTGTCGCAGTGGAGGCGGGGCCAGGAAATGCAGCGAGCCATTCGAACGTCTATTGGCTTCAGCAGGGCAGGAGGATCCCACCAGCGGGAGGGGCCACGAAATATCCACTAATCTACTCATTAATTCGACAGGAGGATAGCACACTGCCTTTCTTTTATTGGTTCTCAGGATGTGGGTGCCATTGGCAACGCCTCATCTATTGTCCATTCTTAACCGCCTTGAGAGAGTCGTGGACTTTCTTACTACATGCCGTATGATGGCGTTCTTAGGATAATGTTGGTAGGATTTGACCCAGCAACAATGAAGGAACAGGGTGAGATCATCGAATCATAGAATGGTTGCCAAACTGCTGGTCCTTTGAAGGAGCAATTCACTTAGGGTCACTCCCCCCACCGTCTCCCCATAATCCTGCACCTTCTTCCTCTTCAGATAATTATCCAATTCCCTCCTGAATGCCTCAGTTGAACCTGCCTCTGCCACATGCTCAGGCAGTGCGTTCCAGATCTCAACCACTTTCTGCGTGAAAACGTTTTCCCTCGTGTCGCCTTTGCTTCCTTTGACGATCACCTTAAAGTTGCGCTCTCTGGTTCTCGATCCTTCAACTCAGGGGAACAGTTTCTCCCAATCTGCTCTGTCCAGACCCCTCATGATTTTAAATTCCAGAAGGAAAAAACAGTAAAAACTGGGAAATAAGAATACTGGTCTGAACTGGTCTTGTATACCTTAAAATGGAACACCAGTAAGACTGGGAAATAAGAATACTGGTCTGAACTGGTCTTGTAAACCTTAAAATGGAACACCAGTAAAACTGGGAAATAAGAGTACTGGTCTGAACTGGTCTTGTATACCTTAAAATGTAACACCAGTAAAACTGGGAAATAAGAGTACTGGTCTGAACTGGTCTTGTATACCTTAAAATGGAACACCAGTAAAACTGGGAAATAAGAATACTGGTCTGAACTGGTCTTGTATACCTTACAATGGAACACCAGTAAAACTGGGAAATAAGAGTACTGGTCTGAACTGGTCTTATATACCTTAAAATGGAACACCAGTAAAACTGGGAAATAAGAATACTGGTCTGAACTGGTCTTGTAAACCTTACAATGGAACACCAGTAAAACTGGGAAATAAGAGTACTGGTCTGAACTGGTCTTGTATACCTTAAAATGGAACACCAGTAAAACTGGGAGATAAGAATACTGGTCTGAACTGGTCTTGTATACCTTAAAATGGAACAGCAGTAAAAACTGGGAAATAAGAATACTGGTCTGAACTGGTCTTGTATACCTTAAAATGGAACAGCAGTAAAAACTGGGAAAGAAGAGTTCTGTTGAAGAGTCATACGGACTCGAAACGTTAACTGTGTTCCTCTCCGTAGATGCTGTCAGACCTGCTGAGTTTTTCCAGGTATTTTTGTTTTTGTTTTGGATTTCCAGCATCCGCAGTTTTTTGCTTTTATATTCTGGTCTGAACTGTTTTTTCCTTCTGGGATAACCCTATCAAAACAGTTCCAGTTTCTCCAATCATCCACAGAGCTGAAGTTCCTCATCCCTGGAACCAGTCTTGTGAATTTTTTCTGCACCTTCTCTAAAGCCTTCACAACCTTCCTAAAGTGCAGTCCCCAGAACTGGACACGTTTGAGGCTGAACTAGTGTTTTATGCAGGTTTAAATAACTTCCTTGCTTTTGTACTCTAGGCCCTTATTTATAAAGTCTAGGATGCTGAATGTTTTATTAGCCACTCCCTCAACCTGTCTTGCTACCTTCAATGATTCATGCACATTTACACCAGGTCCCTCTGCTCCTGCCCCTGCCTTTAGAATTGTACCCTCTATTTCACGTTGCCGACTGGATGGAAGGGATCCAGAAAAGCTTTATTAACTTGCTTGGCTTTCAGTTCCTTGTGGGCCATGTGAAGCTGGAATGCTACCCCCTCCCCCACCCCCACCCTGCTCCCAAACCCAGGCCCCTCAAGGAGTCCTTGGGCCCTGGATAGATATGACCTTTAACCTCCACCTCAACTGCTGGAACAGGCTGGTGGGGCCTAGGTTTACCTTGTTGTCCAAAGAAAGCAGTGGCTGAAGTGGAAGATTGCATGAGAACACCTCACAGGGAGCTCCATACAAATGACGATTCCAAGATATAGTTTCAAAGCAGGATGGAAAGGAATTACTGGGCGATACTGGTGAGTGCAGGGATAACACTCAAGATGATATGTGGCCATTTCCCTTTGCTTGGACAAGAGGTTTTGTACATTGGGACTGAACAGCAAGCGGTTTGGAGCTCTGTAATTCCACGTTTAGATCAAAGTTGTGTTTGGATCTCAACCTGTTTATGTGAACTCAACTGAACCACCGTGTTCAATCCAATTCAAATATTATTGACATTTTCACTGATGAAAATATGATCCACATGTTGACGTCATTTTATCCATTTGCTGATTCAAATGTAAAACCAGAAGAGCAAGACATGAAAGTTAGCCTTGATTTTAACACCAACATCACCCTCCGCCCCACACCCCCATCATCCCTTCCCTCCCCCACCCCAAAACAGAGAGGAAAGGGTTGGGCAAAGGGTTAAAATCCTAACAATCGAAATTCAACCTCCAACAGATTCCTGGTGATTCAGGCCTTGGACAAGACTCCAGCTAAAAGCGTGCCTGGGCCTACTTGACTTTCAAATGTCACAGCCCAATGATGTCATCGATGCTACCACATAATGTTAACATCAGTGAAGGAGAGCCACCTCCCCCCACCCAACCCATTGTCTGTTGCCCAGCAACAGCAACATGGTGGGGGGAGCTGACCATCTGGGAGAGGCCCAGGAAGGCTTTACAACTTGGTTTGTTTTAAAGTTCCTTATGGGCAAATGAGAAGTAGGAGTGCTTCCCCCTGCCACCTCCCCCATCGAGCCCAGGCCCCTCAAGGAGTGCTTGGGCCCTCCTCCCCCACCACAAACTCCTGTTCAGAAGAAGACCCAACCTAGCCCTCCTGTCACAAAGCCAAGGATCTGTCCACACCCACTGACCGAGGAGGGTCCTCCACTTCATCCTCCTGCCACCAGATGGTCAAAGCCATTTCCTGGCCTGTTTGTTCTTGGGCAGAGCTCTGGAAAGACTTTTTGAAACAAGCCATCCAGGGTCTCCACAACCCAGGCCTTGCTGGGTTCATTGCTGGGTCACTGGTCTCCTGCACCTTCTTCCAGGCCCCAACCCACAAAAATTGAGGCCTAGCAGTTTATGCGCTGACAGCAATATCGTCCCAATCAGCAGGTGCAAAGACAAAAAGACAAACATTTCTACAGCACATAGGAACATAGGAAATAGGAGCAGGAGTAGGACATTCGGACCTGCTCCAACATTCAATGAGGTCATGGCTGACCTTCAACCTCGGCGCCATTTTCACACCACAGCACCTTCCAGGCCACAATTATGATGTCCCACCACGGTTTGCAACCAACCAAGCACTTTTACAATGTAATCACTATTGTTCTCTAGGAAACAAGGCAGCCAACGTGGGCACAGTGAGTTCCCACAAACAACAATGTGACAACGACCAGATCATCTGATTTTAGGTGCTGGTTGAAGGAGAAATATTGACCAGGGGGGAACTCCCCGACTCTTCTTCAAAATAGTGCCGTGGGATATTTTGCAAGCACCAGACTGGGCGGACAACTTAACCTCACACCCAAAAGATGGCATTTCTGACAACCCCTTGGTGCTGGACTGGGGAATGCCAGCCTCGATTATGTCCTCAGGCCTCTGGAGTGGAAAAATCAAACCCACAACCTCCTGATTCAGAAGCCACTGAGCCATGCTGGACGCTGCGATAAGGTAAAAGTGATGCCCATTTTTTTAACGCACAACTTTGCCCAGTACATTTTTTGCAGGCTTGCATGCAACAAGATGTTCAAAAATGAACATAAGAGTATTAGAAATAGGAGCAGGAGTAGACCACATGGACCATCAGGCCTGCTCCATCATTCAATACCATCATGGCTGATCTTGGGCTTCAACTCCACTTTCCCACCCGCTCCCCATATCCTTTAATTCCCTGAGAGACCAAAAATCCATCTATCCCAGCCTTAATTATATCCAACGATGGAGCACCCACAACCCTCTTGGGTAGAGAATTCCAAACATTCACAGTCCTTTGAGTGAAGAAATTTCTCCTCATCTCAGCCCTAAATGATCGGCCCCCTCATCCTGAGACTGTGCCCCCGTGTTCTAGATTCTCCAGCCAGGGGAAACAACCTCTCAGTATCTACCCTGTCAAACCCCTTCAGAATCTTGTATGTTTCAATGAAATCACCTCTCATTCTTCTAAACTCCAGAGAATATAGACCCAGTTTACTCAATCGGTCATCATAGGACAACCCCCTCATCCCGGGGACCAACCTAGTGAACATTTGCCCCCAGTGCAATCGACCTCTCAAAGCCTGGCAAGAAGTATGAACAAGTGTGGGGCCGAGGCCCCTAATGTGAACAAACGGAGTGTTGTACGGCTGGGTTTTGAATCTGGTGAGGATATTTAGCCATGCTGCAGGCTAGGTGGTAGAAAATTGGGGATTTGAAATAGATTCCAGCCCGTGTCTGCAAAATGCTCCTTAGCCAAAGATGACCAATTATTAGAACAGTTGTTGATAATTAATACAGAGACAAATTTGATTTTAACTGGTGCACTGAACAACTTAAGTGCAGCCAGCTGAATAAACAATTTGCAGAAACTTCCTCTGCTCTGATTTATGAAAGACCGTGATAATACACTCACGCCCATTCCTATTACATACTGTACCATTCTGGCTGAAAACACATTTTTCCAGTCTAACGTAATGTATCTAACAGTTCCACTCTATATGTCAGCCAGTATTGTTTTTCTCTTCCCTGTATCACGCACCTCATTCACTATGTCACCAGGTTTGTTTTCTAAACCCAAACTTTGAATGTGCTGCTGCCTTCCATTCATTACCATCATAATTCAAGCAGATTGTCACAGGAGCAAGGGAAAACTTGGGTACGTTGAGCCCTCTCTTATAAACTCTGGGCGTTCCCGCTCAGCTTTCTAAGGGGTAGATTCCCTTGTAAGACCAGTGATGTGAGGAGGGACCTGCAATGCTGGGTGTTCCCACTTCTCGCAGGTTGTTAACGGCACAGAAGGACGCCATTCGGCCCATCATGTCAGCACCAGCTTTCCAAATGAGCATTATGACCTAGTGCCATTGCCCTGCCTTTTCCCTGTACCCCTGCACATTTGTTTCTATTCAAATAATCATCTAATGCCCTCTTGGATGCCTCAATTGAACCCATCTCCACCACACTTCCAGGCAGTGCATTCCAGACCCAAACCACTCGCTGTGTGAAAAAGTTTCTTCTCACATCACACTTGCTTCTTTTGCAAATCACTTTAAACCTGTGCCCCCTCGTTCTTGACCCTTTTACAAGCGGGAACAGCTTCTCCCTATCTACCCTGTCCAGTTTCCTCATGACTTTGAACACCTCTGTCAAATCTCTTGAGTGCGAATGAGACACAAAGCAAGCCCAGGGGAGCGAATTAGGCCATTGGGCTCACGTGAACATACGTAAATGGCTGGCAGGAAAGGCCAACTGGTCCAACGAGCTTGCCCCACACGCCTTGATGGCTGGAGAATCACGAGTGAACATTCCTTCCCTTCTCCCATCTCCCCCCCTCCACCCTTTCAACTTCACACCCACCCCTCAGCCAGTAGCTTCCTGGGACAGGCAACAAAAACCAGGGCCATTAAGCTAATGCACGATGGGTGGAATTTGACGCAGGCGGGATTTCACATTCCCGCCTGGTTTGCTGCATTTTACACCCCTGTTCCTGTGGCATCAGGGCCCTAAAATGTGTGTGACACAGCAGAATTACAGGCATGCAGTAACCTTAATCTCTTCTTCATGGACAGTCCCCTGGGATGGAGGGTGATTTGCTTCCACTCCAGTTCGATGGGTCCTGAGATGCTGATCAGTCCAATGGGCGATCTGCAGACTCTGCCACATGGTGGGGGGGGGGGGGGAGGGGGGGAAGAACGGTGTTGCCGGGGGGGGGGGGCTGGCAGTGCTTGAAGGATTGGGTCAATCAGGTGTTTGGAGGTTAATGCACTCCCTCCCTCCGACACCTCGACTTTGCCTCTGCACGTTCCTGAAAAAGCCTCTCGATGTGCTCGGTGCCTTCCTGAATGACCCCTCTCCATTTTGGTCAGTCACAAGCCAGGGGCTCCCATGAGCCAGTGGGGCTGTTTGATTGCTTCAGCGATGCTTTGAAGACACCCCTGAAGCGTTTAAAACAAAATAATCTAAATGTAATATACATATAAGAATCAAAATGGTTACTTATGCAACAAAGTTATCGAAACGGACATAAATAATGCATTTTTTAAAATGCAAATGGCAGAACGATGTAAAAGACAGTGCATTTCCATAGCAAGTTCTCCTTTTGCCTCACATGAGCCTTGGGCCTTGAATTCACATCTGGATAAACTGCAAGATCTGGCGATTTTGTTTCCAGCTTCTTTATGAGGGTTCCATGGAGCACCAGGTCCAAAGCATCATGAGGTGTGATGAGAGCAGAGTAAGTGGGCTGTAACTGAGGCTCCCTACACTTAAAGCTGCAGTCTGTCCTCCACATTACTGTCAAGAGCAAAATGCAGCCTACTCCTTGCCTTTGGTCCACAAGTGCCTCCAAAGCATCCAATAATGGATGCCATGGTAACCCAAGTTTCAGTTTTGCTAAGATGTGAATCATTTGTTGTTGGTCTGGGACACTGCGCCAGTGCCATGGAGCACTGAGGTATGGGCACCTCAAGCTGGATCCACCTCGCCAACCTTGGAAAGGCACCTTTAAAGTGAACCAATGGCTCCTGGGCCCATTCTTACCCCCCACCACCACCCCCCACCCCCCCCCCCCCCCCCCCCCCCGCCCCCACCAATCTATAGCCAAGAGCAACAGTGAAACATTGAGTGTTGGCTTGCATGTGTCACCTTTTACCTACTTCTCGCCCCATATTTTACCCCATTCACTGTTACGTATCTTCTCTTTGATACTGTAGTTGACATCAATGTGTCTCTCCAGAACAACTTGTACAGTCAGCATCATCTTCCCCACACATCCCTGAAATACCTGGCTATCATTTTAGGGAGAGATAGCATTTGAATCACTTAATTGCACAGCCACAATCTCATTGAAACTTATAAAATTCTTCAAGGGCTTAACAGGGTCAATGCTGAGAGGTTGTTTCCCCCTGGATGGGGAGTCTAGAACAAAGGGGCACAGTCTCAGGGTTAAGGCTGAGATGAGGAAAAATTTCTTCACTCAAAAGGTTGTGAATCTTTGGAATTGTCTACCCCAGAGGGTTGTAGATGCTCCATCATTAAATATATTTAAGGCTGAGATTGATAGGTTGCTGAAGGGAAAGCAATGGATGTTGTCTCTATGGATTTTAGGAAAGTCTTTGACAAAGCACCAGAGAAAAAGCTGGTTAACAAAATTCAAGCTCCTGGGAAAGGAAGTTCCAGTGACAGCTGGATAAGACATTGGTTTAAGGACAGAAAATCAAAGTAAATGGTTGTTTTTCAGACTGGAGGATGGTCGACAGTGATGTCCCCTGAGGGACAGTGCTAGGACTACTGCTTTTTTGATATATATATATAAATGACTTGGATATTGGAGTACAGACTAAAATGTCAAAATTTGCCAATGATTTCAGACTTGGAGGAGTGGCTGACAGTGAGGTTGATATCAATCAACGACACCAGGACATAGATCGGCTAGTAAAATGGGCAGCCAATTTAATACAGAGAAGTGTGAGGTGATGCATTTTGGCAGAAGGGAAAGGGAGAGGCAATGTAGACTTAATAACGCAGTTCGAAAGAGTATGCAGGACAGAGAGACCTGGGGGTTCATGTGTACAGATCTTTGAAGGTGCAGGACATATTGAGAGAGCGGTTAGCAAACCGGATCTTGGGCTTCATAAATAGAGGCATTGAGTACAAAAGCAGGGAAGTTCTGCTGGATCTTTATAAAGCTCTGGTTAGGCCACATCTAGAGTATTGTGTCCAGTTCTGGTCACCACACTTTAGGAAGGATGTGAGGGTCCTTGAGAGGGTGCAGAGGAGATTTACCAGAATGGTTCCAGGGGTGGGGGATTTTAACTACAAGGTTAGGTTGGAGAAGCTGGGGTTGTTCTCCTTGGAGCAAAGGAGATTGAGGGGCGATCTGATAGAGGTGCACAGGACAGATTTAGATCAGGTAGACAAATTAAATCTGTTCCCATTAGCTGATGTGTCAAGGAATAGGAGGACACAGATTTAAGATTCTGGGCAAGACATACGGGGGAGATGTGAGGAGTGGAACTCGCTGTCTACGAAGGTGGTGGAAGTGGAGATGGAAAATGGTTTCAAAAGGAAATTGGATGGGCACTTGAGGGAAATAAACTCGCAGGGCTACGGGGATAGAGCGGGGGAATGAGACTGACTGGATTGCCCTCCAGAGAGCCAGCATGGGCTCTATGGGCTGAATGGCCTCCTTCTGTGCCATAATGACTCTATGACAGGTGTTTTGACACTGAGGGAATCAAGGAATATGGGGTCGGATGGATCAGATGGGAAAGTGAGGTATGTGCTGAAGAGCGTCCATGATCGTATTAAGTGTAGCGCCGGCTCGAGTGGCCATAAGGCCTGCTCCTACTCCTATTTGTTATGTTCTTACTGCGTGGGAGACTGATAATGAAGGTAAGAGCCCATGGGATCCAAGGCAATTTGGCAAATTGGATCCAGAATTGGCTGAGTGGCAGGAAGCAGAGGGTGATGGTTGAGGGGTATTTTTGTGGGGTTCCACAGGGATCAGTGTTGGGTCCCTTGCTGTTTGTGGTATATATAAATGATTTAGACTTGAATGTAGGAGGGTTGGTCAATAAGTTTTAAGATGACACAAAAATTGGTGGGGTGGTAAATAGTGAGGAGGATAGCCTTAGATTACAGGAGGATATAGACAGGCTGGTCAGATGGGCTGATCAGTGGCAAATGGAATTTAATCTGGATAAATGTGAGGTGATGCACTTGGGCAGGACAAACGAGGCACAGGAATACATGATGAATGGTAGGACCCTGGGAAATACTGAGGATCAGAGAGACCTTGGTGTGTATGTCCACCAGTCCCTTAAGGTAGCAGGACGGGTAGATAAGGATAAGAAGGCATATGGGATACTTGCCTTTATTAGCTGAGGCATAGAATATAAGAGCAGGGAGGTTATGCTGGAACTGTGTAAAACACTAGTTAGGCCACAGCTAGAGTATTGTGTGCAGTTCTGGAATCCGCATTATAGGAAGGATATGATTGTACTAAAGCGGGTACAGAGGAGATTTACCAGGATGTTGCCTGGGCTGGATAGTTTTAGTTATGGGGAGAGATTGGATAGACTGGGGTGATTTTCCCTGGAGCAGAGGAGATTGAGGGGGGGCATGATTGAGGTGTATAAAATTATGAGGGGCATAGATAGGGTAGACAGGAAGGAACTTTTCCCCTTTGTGGAGGGATCAGTAACCAGGAGGGCATAAATTGAAGTAAGGGGCCGGAGGTTTAGAGGGGATGTGATGAAGAATTTTTTCACCCAGAGGGTGGTGGGAATCTGGAACTCACTGCCTGAAAGGGTGGTAGAGGCAGAAACCCTCATAGCATTTGGATGTGCACTTGCAATGCCATGGCATACAAGGCTATGGGCCTCGTGCTGGAAAATGGGATTAGAATAGTTAGGTACTTGTTTGACCAGCGCAGATTCGATGGGCCTAAGGGCCTTTTTCTGTGCTGTAGGCCTCTATGACTCTATGACTCATGCACACAAGTTTTGTGAGTGCCCCAAAGAGGATCCTGCATAATTTCTAGGTCATTGAAAACTGAAAATGGATGGATTCCAGACTTAAGAGTAAACAGAGGGGATTGATTGCTCAAACAGTCTCGCCTCGGAGTACACCTTGGCACACCAACGCTTGATGCTATGAACTGCTTCTCAGCCTAAAGCTTTGAGTGTTGAGGCATGGAAGGGTTCATGTGGAAACACTGAAGTACATAATGCTCTGGTGTCTATTCATCACCCGGTAACATTGCTTGGAAGTGTTTGAGAGGAACAGCTCCTTCCTCATACACAGGTCCTTCATTAACTTGTCTGCACACATTCCTCAAGGCTTGGAAGTCACTCCCACTTGTCAAGAGTCCTAACCTCAATGGTTGGACATGGAAGATACCCCTTGATGAATAGCTTATTCCATGAGTGGAAGCCTTGTTCATATTAGAATGAGAAAAAGCATCAGCTAGCTAAAGGCAGAGCGACCAGTGGTGAACCGATGAAAATCGAGGATACTCAAGAGGCCAGAATCGGAGGAGGGCAGAGATCTTGGAGGATTATGAGACTGGAGGAGGTTACAGAGATAGGGAAGGTTGTAGGGGCTGGAATATGTTACAAAGATAGGGACGGTTGTAGGGCCTGGAGGAGGTTACAGAGATTGGGAGGGTTATAGGGCTGGAGGAGATTACAGAGATAGGGAAGGTTGTAGCGGCTGGATCAGGTTACAGCGATATGGAGGGTTGTAGGGGTTGGTGGGGTTTACAAAGATAGGGAGGGTTGTAGGGGCTGGATGAGGTTACAGAGATAGGGAGGGGTGTAGGGGTTGGAAGGGTTTACAGAGATAGGGTGGGTTGTAGGGGCTGGAGGAGATTACAGAGATAGGGAGGGTTGTAGGGGCTGGAGGAGGTTACAGAGATAGGGAGGGTTGTAGGGGCTGGAGGAGATTACAGAGATAGGGAGGGTTGTAGGGGATGGAGGAGGTTACAGAGATAGGGAGGGGTGTAGGGGCTGGAGGAGAATACAGAGATAGGGAGGGTTGTAGGGGCTGGAGGAGATTACAGAGATAGGGAGGGGTGTAGGGGATGGAGGAGGTTACACAGCTAGGGAGGGTTGTAGGGGCTGGAGGAGATTACAGAGATAGGGAGGGTTGTACGGGCTGGAGGAGGTTACAGAGATAGGGAGGGTTGAAGGGGCTGGAGGAGGTTACAGAGATAGGGAGGGTTGTAGGGGATGGAGGAGGTTACAGAGATAGGGAGGGTTGTAGGGGTTGGTGGGGTTTACAAAGATAGGGAGGGTTGTAGGGGCTGGATGAGGTTACAGAGATAGGGAGGGTTGTAGGGGCTGGAGGAAATTACAGAGATAGGGAGGGGTGTAGGGGATGGAGGAGGTTACACAGCTAGGGAGGGTTGTAGGGGCTGGAGGAGGGTGCAGAGATAGGGAGGGCATTTAGGGGACTGAAGGAGGTTACAGAGATAGGGAGGGTTGTAGGGGCTGGAGGAGGTTACAGAGATAGGGAGGGTTGTAGGGGCTGGAGGAGGTTACAGTGATATGGAGGGTTGTAGGGGCTGGAGGGGTTTACAGAGATAGGGAGGGTTGTAGGGGTTGGAGGAGGTTACAGAGATATGGAAGGGTGTAGGGGGCTGGAGGAGGGTGCAGAGATAGGGAGGGCATTTAGGAGACTGAAGGAGGTTACAGTGATAGGGAGGGTTGTAGGGGCTGAAGGAGGTTACAGAGATAGGGAGGGTTGTAGGGGCTGGAGGAAGTTACAGAGATAGGGAGGGTTGTAGGGGCTGAAGGAGGTTACAGAGATAGGGAAGGCTGTAGGGACTGGAGGAGGCTACAGATATAGGGAAGGTTGTAGGGGCTGGAGGAGGTTACAGAGATATGGAGGGGTGTAGGGGGCTGGAGGAGGTTACAGAGATATGGAGGGTTGTAGAAGCTGGAGGAGGTTACAGAGATAGGGAGGGTTTTAGGAGCTGGAGGAGGTTATAGGGATAGGGAGGGATGTAGGGGCTGGAGGAGGTTACAGAGATAGGGAAGATTGTAGGGGCTGGAGGAGGTTACAGAGATATGGAGGGGTGTAGGGGGCTGGAGGAGGGTGCAGAGATAGGGAGGGCATTTAGGGGACTGAAGGAGGTTACAGAGATAGGGAGGGTTGTAGAAGCTGGAGGAGGTTAGAGAGATAGGGAGGGTTTTAGGAGCTGGAGGAGGTTATAGGGATAGGGAGGGGCGTAGGAGGCTGGGGGAGGTTACAGAGATAGGGAGGGGTGTAGGGGCTGGAGGAGGTTATAGGAATAGGGAGGGGCGTAGGAGGAAGGAGGAGGTTACAGAGATGGGGGGGGTTGTAGGGGGCTGGAGGAGGTTACAGAGATAGGGAGGGGCGTAGGGGGCTGGGGGAGGTTACAGAGATAGGGAGGGTTGTAGGGGCTGGAGGAGGTTACAGAGCTAGGGCGGGTTGTAGGGGCTGGAGGAGGTTACAGAGATAGGGAGGGTTGTAGGGGCTGGAGGAGGTTACAGAGATAGGGAGGGGTGTAGGGGCTGGAGGAGGTTACAGAGATAGCGAGGGTTGTGGGGCTGGAGGAGGTTACAGAGATAGGGAGGGTTGTAGGGGCTGGAGGAGGTTACAGAGATAGGGAGGGGTGTAGGGGCTGGAGGAGGTTACAGAGATAGGGAGGGTTTTAGGAGTTGGAGGAGGTTATAGGGATAGGGAGGGTTGTAGGGGCTGGAGGAGGTTACAGAGCTAGGGCGGGATGAGACTATTGGACACTGAAACTTCTCTAGGATCTGAGTTCAAATTTGGGACAAAAATGAAGGGATGGGAGTGTTGTGTCATCCTGTCTGTAATGACCCTGTATGAAGTGAGTTCCTTGTGGCCACTAGCCCAGATCACTAAAACCACCTCTAGTTTAGAACACAATTGGTTAAGGCACAGAAGGTTTATTTTACGGCTGCCTGTGTTGTATGAGAGCTATGGGAGCACTTGATGCTGAATCGAGATGCCTGAGGTGTGAAACAATTCCATTCTCCATGCCCTCACCTTGATGAGCACAACACAATGGGGATGGAAAACAAAAACAGAATTACCTGGAAAAACTCAGCAGGTCTGGCAGCATCGGCAGAGAAGAAAAGAGTTGACGTTTCGAGTCCTCATGACCCTTCAACAGAACAGTAAATTGCACTCAAATATTTTATTTAATTGATTCATTCGTCGGATGCCACCATTTATTGCCCACCGAAACCATACCCAGCTTGGGTAGTAAAATCCAGCCCCAAGTGTAACAGCTTGAGGTTTTGACCTGTTTTTGCCTGAAAGGGGTTCTGGATTACTGCATATTTTTATATTGTTCTGCAGTGAGGCAAATATTCTGACTGAACACTCCGGACCACATGTACATATATCGGGAGCTCAGGTGCTGAGGTAAACCCTCAGATCCAGATATGTTGCGCACTGAAGGTATCAGCTGTCAAATTTCAAGCAGAAGGTCCAGTCACACAAAGCCCAGTGGCTGGGAGTTCTTAAAGCCAACAGATCTTCCAGGTTAAAGTATAGGAGCTTAAACTAAAGGGATTGCTGGGGTGGGGGTTGGTGGGGAAGGGTGGGTGCAGGGAAAACATTACGCACTTCCAATCTGCAGTGCCCTATCAGTTCTCAAAAGGCTCATTCCAAGCAGGTTGGCGATTGATAAGAACGGAATGCAAGAATTATCTGAATGTTGGCTGGGTGTAAGAACTGATCTTCTCTCCCACTTGCAGGTTGAGGCATGTCTCAGTTAGGCTCATCTATAAAAGTCTGTCTGAATTCAAGAGACATGACAGGAGCCCCGGGAATGTCAGACCGAGCCTGCCGTTGTATGTCAAGGGCTCTGTTGGCGAGACGGCTGGAGTGTGATGCAGAATGTGGCCCTGCCTCCTCACCTTGCCCCATACTTGTGGAGTGCTGCCTCTCCATGTGATATGTATATACCTATATACAAAATTATATAAAATTATCTGTAGATATATAATTGTCTCACTCTCTCTAATGGAGAGCAATCCTATGACCCCTATTGTTAATTAATGGGGCAGGGGGAATCTTGGAGGGGTGCGGACAGGGCTCCACACTCAGCACAGAGCCTTGCTGATAATGAGCAGAAAATGGGGTGGGGTGGGCTGCTATCCTTTCGCTTGCGCCCCCACCCCCAACCTCCGCCACTTGCTGTTATCGAGACCCCGTGCTGGGACTGGAGGCTTGCAAGATTACCCCTAGCGCATCCAGTTTTTGTCAGGCATTTGGTTTGAGACCAGTCCACAGTTTTTTTTTTAAATGTATGGAATCAAATCAGTTGGGCATGTTAATAAAAGTAAAGGTTCAGGGGAAGGCACTGCCAACTTTCTTTCTCGCCTAGGCCCTGGCTTGTTAACCACTCTGACTTTTCCTAAAGTGCTCGATTCCAGGGCTGTCCTTTTGAAGGCCTGCAGGCCCCTTTGAGGCCTAGCTACCCATCTGGCCCTCAAACCCCAGGCAACCCGATTGTATTTTTTACTTACTGATGCTCCTGTTAGATCTTAGCAGGCTGAGAGGTTTGGAAAGGGCTGGTGCTGCTGCTCCCTCACTGAATCAGAGCACCCAGATGCGTTGATAATATCAGTAACTGGAGCTATCTGCAAATCAATGGGAACATGGATTTCAACTTTGTATGGAGGCTCTGAGTCTGACCCATTTAATCTACCTATGCAAGCAACAAAACACTTGGGACATCCCGTGCTTTTACTCCGCAGTGCAGTGAAATCACAACGAGTCGAACTCAGATGACATGAAATTCCAGTTATTTTGAAGCCGTCAATCTTTCTCCCCCCCACCTCTCCCGGACCCCCGGCAGAACCACACAAGAGCGCAAAATCATGGAGCGCTGATCATTTGACATCGAGATCTCCCTGTGTATGGCTAAACCTGGGAGAAAGTTGAAAGCATTGTCGATCAGAGAGAAAGTGAAGCTGATGCAGCAAGTGGAAAACCGTAGCGCAGAGCGGAAAGTGGACACCGAAACTGCATTTTTAATTCATTCTCGTGATGTGGGCGTCGCTGGCTGGGCCAGCATTTATTGTCCATCCCTAATTGCTCTTCAGAAGGTGGTGGTGAGCTGCCTTCTTGAACCGCTGCAGCCCATGTGGTGTAGGTACACCCACAGTGCTGTTAGGGAGGGAGTTCCAGGATTTTGACCCAGCGACTGTGAAGGAACAGCGATATATTTCCAAATCAGGATGGTGTGTGACTTGGAGGGGAACTTCCAGGTGGTGGTGTTCCCATCTATCTGCTGCCCTTGTCCTTCTAGGTGGTAGTGGTCGTGGGTTTGGAAGGTGCTGTCTAAGGAGCCTTGGTGAGTTCCTGCAGTGCATCTTGTAGATGGTGCACACTGCTACCACCCTGTGTCAGTGGTGGAGGGAGTGACTATTTGTAGAAGGGGTACCAATCAAGTGGGCTGCTTTGTCCTGGATGGTGTCAAGCTTCTTGAGTGTTGTGGGAGCTGCACTCATCCAGGCAAGCGGGGAGTATTCCATCACACTCCTGACTTGTGCCTTGTGGATGGTGGACAGGCTTTGGGGAGTCAGGAGGTGAGTTACTCGCTGCAGAATTCCCAGCCTCTGACCTGCTCTTGTAGCCACAGTATTTATATGGCTAGTCCAGTTCAGTTTCTGGTCAGTGGTAACCCCCAGGATGTTGCTAGTAGCAACATGGTGGCCTGTATTGCGCACATCCAAATAGAACACACTAAACAGAAAGATTACCGAGTCTTTCCAGAGTTAATGCCCCACATTTTTCAATGCAAAGCTCTGGCCTTTTACAAGGTCAGGCCATTGTTAGGTGTGAACAAATTGAATGAAGACTTTTTCACACATTAACTGCTTTATTGTGTTTTCATTTGGCATTTGAATCTGATTTTGACATAGACCGTGTTTGTAGGCATATCGGGTTACATAGAGACACATTCATGTGGGAATGGGGCCTTCTCAGCTATCACAAAGCCCTGCTTAACACAAATTTGTGAGCAGATCGCTTGGGATTCGGATTGGGATTTGACTGTGTTTTGCTTTTACATTATTGATTCCTCTCTTTAATCACCATTCAACAGTCTTTCTCAGCCTCAATCTTTACCACTTTCTCATTGTGCCTCTTTCTCTCTCTCTCTCTCTCTTTCTTCAACACCCCCACCAGTTTTACAGTACGGACTGGGGTTCAAAATAACCGGCTGTATTATCTGTTTGGAGTGCCAATGGGAAGTTCAGATTCCTCCTTGAATCTGGCTCCCTTATTCTGAAATGGAAGTTTCAAATTAGAAAAGTCGAGTGGATGTGCCAGTATTAACAAACTGAAGCCTTATGACCTGTATCTCCAGGGACTGATCTTTTCATTCTTTTGAAATTCATTCACTGCCTCCCACCCATTCACAATCCCCATCCTTTCTTGTCTGACCTGCTGTCTCTGACCATTGTTAATGAGGATGCTTGTATAATGATGTCAACCATGGCTCAGTTGGTCGAACTCTTGCCTCTGAGTGAGAGGCTGTGAGCTCAAGTCCTACTCCAGTACCAAATCCAGACTGACACTCCCAGTCCAGTGCTAGGGAGTACTGAACTGTCCAGAAATGCCATCTTTCCAATGAGGCAACATTAAACTGATATTTCAACTCTTTCTTGGACTCGAAATCAAGTTCTGTCGAAGGGTCATGAGGACTCGAAACGTCAACTCTTTTCTTCTCCGCCGATGCTGCCAGACCTGCTGAGTTTTTTCCAGGTAATTCTGTTTTTATTAAACTGAGGCTCCAGCTGCCCCCCTCGGGGGGATGTAAAAGATCGCATGACACTGTTTGAAGAAAAGCAAGGGAGTTATCCCGGCTAATATTCATCCGGAAACCAACATCATTAAAACAGATTATCTGGTCATGAACACCTTGCTGCAAGTGGGAGCTTGCTGTGCGCAAATTGGCTGCTATGTTTCTTATGTTGCAACTGTGGCTGTGCTTCGAAAATACTCGATTGGCTGTTACACGCTTTGGAAGGTCCTGAGTTCATGTATAAATGCAAGGTTTCCTGTCTCGTTTTGAGGCACCTGCTATGCAAAGGCGCAAGATTTTTGTTCAAAATGTG
Organism: Isurus oxyrinchus; assembly: GCA_026770705.1. Classification (NCBI taxonomy): domain Eukaryota; kingdom Metazoa; phylum Chordata; class Chondrichthyes; order Lamniformes; family Lamnidae; genus Isurus; species Isurus oxyrinchus. The sequence continues at coordinate 13,127,992 of JANJGN010000032.1, forward strand.
CAAGGTTTCCATTCCTCACACTGCCCTCCATCCTTGCATGATTCCTGAATGAGAATGCCTGTTTAGTGCCGCAACACTGGACAGGCTGTGCTTTGAGTCTGCCCAACTCTTGAGACTGCCCAGTCCCATTTCATGTTGGACCGTTGAGAGCAGCAGAGGGAAATGACCTGTGCCTCAGAGATCAGAGATTTATTCAAACCCAAGTTCCAGGACCATGTTCCCATCTCTGCACTACCCAGTCCTAACTGCACACTGTTTGTTTCTGTGAATGAATGAATGTCCAATTCGCCAGTGTAATAGTAGAATTGAAACAGTTCCATTAAATACATCCACATGGATTTCAATGCTAACCTTGGGTTATGGCACCCAGTTCAACAGTTTCTTTCTGTGAAGCAACCTTCTATGCCTAGATTAAGTTTATATAGCTTTTGGTGACTATTCCCGCTGTCTTCATTAACTGTCAGCAACCAATCTTACATTGTGTTAATGATTCACTGACAAACCAAGATACCGAGAGATACTCTTTTGTATTATCATATAATGAGGCTGTAGGTCTTTCAATCCTTGGTTACTTTTAAGGCCAATTAATGATACTGTGCTTCACCTTTAAACCTTCCACTGATACAGTGATTAGAAAAGTCCGGTGATTCTCTGACTCAGGCTGAGCCAGACTCTTCATAACCTCAATGGCCTATTTGACCCTGAGCTGCGCTCCTGGCCCCATATTGTCCCTGTCACCTGATCTGCCTCCATTACATTACCAGTCTCCCGCCCTGCCTCAGCCTATCTGTGGCTGAAACCCTCAATCAAGCCTTGGTTATATCTCCAGCTTGACCATTCCAATACCCTCCTGGATGGCTTTCCACCCTCTCTAAACTTGTGTTCAAACAAAACTCTGCTGCCCATGTCCTAATTGGCACTATGTCCCGTTCACCTAGTAACCCCGTACTCCCCTCTTGATCGCTCCACCAGTGGTGACTGTGCCTTCAGCTGCCTGGGGCCCTAAGCTCTGGAATTCCCTCCCTAAACCTCTCCGCCTCTCTACCTCTCTCTCCGCCTTTCCTGTTGCCCTTTAAAGCCCTCATCTTTCACCAAACCTATTGGTCTTCTGCTTCAATACTTCTTTATTTAAATTGGAATCAAATTTAGTTTGATGGTACTCCTGTAAAGCACCTTGGGGCACTTTATTTTGTTAAAGGCGTTATATAAATGCAAGTCATCGTTGTTGCTGACTGCCTCAGCAGGTCCCTGTCTGACAGCTGCTTTGCTTCTGACTTTGCCTTGTGAATTGAAAACTGTTTGGCATACGCATTTGAATTGTTGCCAACGTAGTCTGCACCTCTTTCAAAAGTCGAATTCGGATTTAATTGAACACCACACAGTTGGGTTCAGTGATGCTTTCGTGTTTTGAATGATTTGCCCGATTGAGGGGAAATTTTTTTGTTCACTAAAATCACTTGTTTATTTGTGTTCCTTAGCCTGGGAGGTGTGAGCGCTGGGGACGGATTAGGCCTTCACTTTCATAACCAGTGTCAATAACAGACACTCAGTGTCAGGCATAACACAGTCACTAATGGAATGAAGTTTCCTCTGCATTGTCCCAATAGCCTTAGCACCCCCAACCTCAGAACACAGCCCTCTATCCAGCTCTACCTGTCCCACCCACCCTCCCCTCTTAAACCAGCTTATATTTCACCTCTTTTCTATTTTTCCTTAGTTCTGTTGAAGAGTCATATGGACTCGAAACGTTAACTATGTTCCTCACCACAGATGCTGCCAGACCTGCTGAGTTTTTCCAGTTATTTTTGTTTTTTTTTGGATTTCCAGCATCTGCAGTTTTTTGCTTTTATCTCAGAACACAGCTTCCCGCTGCGCCACTTTCATCAGTAACCATCCCAGAGCACTTTAAGAGGGGTTGTGCCAAATCGTGGTAAGCTTTGTCCAAGCTATACTAGGGTGAGAGTTGAGCAGACCCAAGTCCATTTCACTTGTGGCTCCTACAGCTGTCAATGGGAGGGATCTTTCAGCCTGAGCTGAATTCCAGAGGTGAAAGGTTAGTGTACAATGCAAGAGAGCTTACTAAGCCAAGGTTTAGAGGATTTTTTTTATAACGTGGAGAGCTGGAATGCCCTTTCAGAAACAATGGTAGAAGCTGAATATTTAACAGCTTTTTAAAAGTGACATGTCAAAGCAAAAACAATTGAAAAATATGGGTAAAAGGTAAAGGAATGGGGCTATAAGTTGATAGCCCTTTCATGAGCTGGCAGAGCCATGATGGGCTAAATGGCCTCCTTTAAGATTCTACAACTGAAAGTCTATAGAGCAATAGTCCTGCCTACTCTGCTGTATGCATGGACGGTGTATCAGCTCAATCACTTCCACTTGAGCTGCCTTCAGCGCTTCTGAAGATCAGATGATCAGACAAAATACCAGGTGCTGAGGTGCTCACCCGAACTGGCATGCCAAGCGTCTAACCCATATTGAGACAGTCACAACTGAGTTGGGTTGGCCATGTTGGCAAAATGCCTGACACTCCCCTTACCAAAGCAAATCTTCCATGCAGAGCACGAGTCTGAGGTGTGCCCTCATGACGGTCAAAGGACACTCTGAAAGCTTTACTTCGGAGTTTTGATTTTTGGTCCCCGAGCCCTGGGGAAGCAACCAAATAAAAAAGCAGCGCCGCCTCCTTCGAAAACAAGCGCATATCAGAGGCGGAAAGAAAACGCGAGGAGAGGAAGACCCGAGGCAGAAACTCATCCAAAACTCTGTCCTATTTTGCAGCAGAGCCTTGCGGGTGCTGTTTGGCCTTCGCAGCCACCCACATACCCACCAGAATCCCACCAAACATCCCAGATGTTGGACATGGTCATCTTCGCTTTGAAGGACGGGCAACAAAATTCTACAATTCTATTCCATGGTAGCAAATGGCATGTTGCCCTTCTTTGCAAGCGGAATGGAGTGTAAAGGCAGGGAAGTCTTGCTACAGAGCATTAATGAGACCACATCTAGATGGCTGCTTGTAGAGAAGTTAGGCCAATTGGCTGGCAGCTCTTGGTGGGCAGGAATTCTGCTTCCAGGGCCCTTGATTAGCCCAGCTAAGTGTCTGAGTGGCACTTAATTCAGCGGGCCTTCCCAAAAAGAGGCAACATGGGGTCCTCACTGACTCTCCAGCCAGCAGACGAGAGCCCCCCGTCACCTCCATAAAATACCACCTATTGGTTTCTCTCCCTTTCCTCACCAAACAATGCTGAGACTTAAGTATAGCGTGCTTACGGTCATCTTAGCTAGGATCAGCTAGCTTAATCCAGACCAGCGATTAAATCTGTGCCCTTCCTGGGAGGTGTAGCTCGAAGATGCTGGACTTACCTGCAAACTCCTGATGACAGATCTCCTTTTTATACTCTAGGGCCTGTCATATGTTTTCCCTGGGGCTCAGGTACTTCAACACACTCATGGATTTCTGGGCTCCTAGCCAATTCTGATTGTGCATTCTTGGCTGAGAACCCAGACATCCATTAGTGTACTAAAAGATCTGAACCCCAGGGAAAGCATTGCTCAATTGACAGCTCCGGTGCTCATAATGTTTATTCTCACAAGGTAAAGAGGTTTCAAGTGCTTGCTGTTTCTGCTATTGATACTTTAAAGGGTCTGGATGAGTTACACTTTTATTGGCCTGTAGTAAAAAAGAGTCTTTTTTTCAGAAAATGGTAAGCTATCAATGAACATCTATGTTTTTAAAAGTTTTTTTTAAATAGGTCACATTGTTACTATGGGGTTCAATAGTTCTGTATAATGAGTAAATGGGCATGGAAGGGCCATGGCTTGGCATGAAGGGCCATAGGGGGTGGGTGTGGGGCGACCTTGGCAAAGGAGCATGGGAGGCCAGAGGGTGTGCTTGGGGGGGGGGTGGGGGGTGCATATCTTGGCCTGGGGGCTTGAGGAGCCAGAGGGTTGCTTGGGTGGGGGCATACCTTGGCATGGGGCATGAAGTGGGTGGTTGGCGGGCATGAGGTGGCAGGATGGGGCAAGGAACGTGTGTGTGATTCCAGCACGCAGCCGCCCATCCCGCCAACCCGCCTACCCTGGAACAAAAATTCCTGGCCTTGCAAGCACTTTCTCCCAAGGCAGAGCGTGGGTGGGGGAGGGTGGAGGGGGTGGTTGCTGAGCCGGGAATTTCCCCAACTTCGGCTACCCACCTTGTGGAAGAAAGTCCAGGCCATAATCACTATGCTACTGTACATCTAAATCCAGATTTTGTGGGGTTGTGGGGGGGAAGCAATCGCCATGGAGAAGATAAACAGAAGAAAGCTTTGGGCTGTCACTTTATTCAAGAGACATTTGCCCCCACCCACTGCCCCTAAATCACTGACATTACAGAACATAAGACCATAAGATCATAAGACATAGGAGTAGAAATTAGGCCATTCGGCCCATCGAGTCTGCTCCGCCATTCAATCATGGCTGATAAGTTTCTCAACCCCATTCTCCCGCCTTCTCCCCGTAACCTTTGATCCCTTTACCAATCAAGAACCTATCTATCTCGGTCTTAAATACACTCAATGACCTGGCCTCCACAGCCTTCTGTGGCAATGAATTCCATAGATTCACCACTCATCGTAAGACCATCTGCTCCATCCCCTGTGCCAACCATGTTGGTGTCTTGACCACACTCCCAGGCAGTGCATTCTGGATCTGAACCGCTCACTGTGTTAAAACAAAAGGCTTTCCCTCAGGTGGCCCCTGTTCATTTGCCAATCATTTCAAACCCTGAACTGACCCCTCACGTGACCCTGCCAGCTCTCCTCGCCCCCCGCCCATACCCACCACCCCCCTCCCCCAACCCCCCGCCATGGTTCTCCCCTCTACCCCACTGGCCCAGAGTTTGGGGTGGTCAAATTCTTGGCAATCGTGGACCAGCCCCTCTCAGAGAAGGAGAATATGGCTCCCAAAGAGTTAAGCAAGCAGCGAGGCTGCTTCAATCAGCAGGAAGCATTTGCATGGTGATCGCAGTTAAATTCAGACTTCACAAAGGGGGGAGCAGTTGGTGGTGAGCTGTCGGTGCAGAGCCTGCTCACTGCTGACTTGCATTTTCTCCTTGCGTGCAGACAGCTGAGGAGCTCCGAGCGAAAAGGGGCTGCTCCACTTGAAGAGAATTCCTCTTCTTCCTGCTGTGCTGTTCTTATCAAGTACCAGTGCCGTGGGAATTCCAAGCACCAAATCACTGATGACCCTTTTCCAAACCCCAGCAAAACATTAACCACTCTGGGAAGATAACCTTATCACTCGGATTTCAACAATATTATCATCAGGCTCGCTCGGTTCAGCCAATGTTGACTGAGAAAATGCAGCTATTTAGCGAATGAGGGAGGAAACATTCCATGATTTTATTATTCACCAGGTTTGAGCTGCATCAAAATTAAAAGTTATAATTACCTTTCTTATCACATCATTGGGCAGATTGAAAAGCCTCCCCCGCCAAATCACACCCCTTCCCCGCCAATCACTCATCTCTCCCCCTGCCAATCACTCCCCCTCCCTCCCCTTCCCAAACACTCCCAAACCCTATCACTCCCCTCCCCCCTCCCGATCATTCCCCCTCCCCGCCTGATCACTCCGCCTCCCCCTCCCAATCACTCCCCCTTCCTCTTCCAATCACTCCCCCTTCCTCTTCCCATCACTCCCCCTTCCTCTTCCAATCATTCTCCTTCCCCCTCCCAATCACTCCCCCTTCCTCTTCCAATCACTCCCCTTCCCCTCCCAATCACTCCCCCTTCCTCTTCCAATCACTCCCCTTCCCCTCCCAATCACTCCCTCACCCTCCCGATCACTCCACCTCCCCTTCTCCCTCCCAATTACTCCCTTCCCCCTCCCAATCACTCCACCTCCCCCTCCCAATCACTCCCCCTTCCTCTTGCAATCATTCCCCTTCCCCTCCCAATCACTCAACCTCCATCTCCCAATCACTCTTCCCCTCCCACCCAATCACTCCCCCTCTCCCGATCATTCCCCCTCCCCCTCCCAATCACTCCGCCTCCCCTGATCACTCCCCCTTCCTCTCCCAATCATTTCCCTTCCCCCTCCCAATCACTCCCCCTCCCGATCACTTCCCTTCCCTCTCCCAATAACTCCCCTTCCCCCTCCCAATCATTCCCCTTCCCCTTCCTGATCAATCCCCCTCCCTCTCCCGATCACACTCCCTCCCTCTCCCAATCACTCCCCTTCCCCATCCTGATCACTCCCCCTCCCTCTCCTAATCACTCCCTTCCCCCTCCCGATCACTCCTTTCCCTCTCCCGATCACTCCCTTCCCTCTCCCGAGCATTCCCCTTCCCCCCAAATCATTCCCCTTCCCCCTCCAAATCACTTCCCCTCTCCCTCCCAATCATTCCCCCTCCCTCTCTCGATAACTCCTTTCCCCCTCCCAATCACCCCCCTTCCCTCTCCCAGTCATTCCCCTTCCCCCTCTTGATCAATCCCCATCTCGCTTCCAATCGCTCCCCTTGCCCCTCCCCCGATCACTCCCCCTCCCTCTCCTGAACACTCCCCTTTGCCCCTCTCAATCACTCCCCCACCTCCTGATTTCTTCCCTTCCCTCTCCCAATCACTCCCCCTTCCCCTCCCGATTATTCCCCCTCCCCCACCCGATCACTCCCCCTTGCCCTCCAAATCTCTACCCCTCTGATCTCTCTCCCTCCCCCTCCCAATCTCTCACCCCTCCCTCTTCCAATCACTTCCGCCTCCCCCTCCCCTTCCCGATCATGGTGCCTCTGGGTGGCAGATATGAACTAATTCCTAGGCCACTAATTCTGTCGGAGTAACTGTCTGTCTCTAATAATCTTGCTTCAATGTATTGATGTAAACACACTGCAGCTGTCAGCCAACTTCAACCTTTGGCCTAGTTTCCTCTCCAAGCACCATCAATAAAAGAAAGCCTTTGCATTTCTGTAGCATCTTTTACCATCCTTGGACACTCCAAAGTGTTTTGCAGCCCATGAAGCATGCTTGAAGTGTAGTCGCTATCGTAATGTAGGAAACACGGCAATTTCCACACAGCAAGATCCCACAAACAGCCACGTGATAAAGGCCAGATCGTCTAGTTTTTTTTTGCAATGTTGGGTGAGGCACAAATATTGACCCCAGGACACCGGGGAGAACGCCCCTGCTATTCTTCAACATCGAGCCTCCAGGGGATAGGTGAAGCCTCGTTTTAGACCTCATCCAAACAAGAACTCTGAAAGTGCTGCACTGGTCTTGTCGGCCCTGATTTGGTGCTCAGGCCACTGGAGTGGGATATTAACCCACAATCTAGTAACTCACCGGCACCGGCGCTCCCCACTGAGCCAGGCCTGACAACAGTCAGCATTGCTGCTGCATTCTTTCCTTCTGCACTACAGCCCGCTGTAAATAAATGCTGCTTTAATTATACCTCAGGTAGAGAGCACCGGGTACCATTGCCATTGATCAGAAACTGGCCTTTTATGGGAGCTGTAAGCCTGATTCCTCACTCTGAAGAATAGTACATCAGTCAAGCTATGCTTTTTGCCTCAAGCCCCCTTTAAATGGTGCAAAAAATTGATTAGGGCTTGTGGATAGCTGTTACCAGTATCTTCAGAGTAAACATTACTTGAGGTCTGGCACATTCTTGGCAGCGAATGATAGTTTGTCAAGATCTATTTTCATTCTGTCTATTCCTGGACTGGATAGTCTTTCTGCTCCATGCCCCAATCCTGACCACTTTTTTTCTTTATTCTTTCATGGGATGTGGGTGTCACTGGCAAGGCCAGCATTTGTTGCCCATCCCTAATTGCCCTGGAACTGAGTGACTTGCTAGGCCAGTTCAGAGTCAACCACATTTCTGTGGGTCTGGAGTCACATGTAGGCCAGACCAGGTAAAGACAGCAGATTTCCTTTCCTGAAGGACATTAGTGAACCAGATGGGTGTTTATAACAATTGACAATAGTTTCATGACAAGCTTTGTATTCCAAATTTAATTTTAGATTTACTACCTGGATTTGAACTCATGTCCCTAAAGCATTAACCTGGATTACTAGACAAGTGATATTGCTACTCACCACCACATATTTCCAGGGCGAGTTGGGGGGAGAAAAGCACTGGAGTTCTTTGCACTGCCCTCCCCATGCTTGGCAGTGGCGGGCACACCTACACACATATTGGGCACATGTCAGTGGCATGCCAACCAGTGAAATGCATGGTTTACAAAATTGATTCTTCAGGGGGCTTTTTTACAAAAGGGAGGGGGGGTTTCAGTCATGTGGAGAGATGAGAGATTGGCGGGGTCGTTCACCTTACAGCAGAGAGAGCACGGGGAGATTTCATGGAGGTGTTCAACTTTATGAGGGGTTTTGATGGAGTGAGGAGAGACTTTTCACTGGCAGGAGGGTTGGTAACCAGCAAACACACATTTAAGATAATTGGCAAAAAATGCCAAGGAGGGGATGAGATTTTTTTTTAACACAGTGAGTTGTAGCAAAAACAACTTGCATTTATATATAGCGCCTTTAATGTAATAAAGCCTCCCATGATCTGGAATGGGCAGTGGGAGTAGATTCAGCAGTAACTTTTGAAAAGGAATCAAATGAATACTCAAAAAGGAAAGATTTACCAAGCTCTGTGGAAAGGGCAGAGAAGTGGGACAAATTGGTGGCAATTTCAGTGAGCCAGCACAGGCCCAATGGGCTGAATGGTCTCCTTCTGTTTTCAAAGATTTTATGTCATGAGGGGAAAGGTTTTGGAAGAAAGTTCCAAAGAACTGAGTACTAGTGATTGAAAGAATAGCCTCCAGTGTTAGAGAGGGGGATTCAAGGAAGGGACCATGTGATACCACAAAAAGACTAAATCAGGTAAATAAGGTAAATCATCAATTAGTTTTTTTAATTCATTTACAGGATGTGGGTGTCACTGGCTGGGCCACCATTTATTGCCCATCCCTAATTGCCCTTCAGAAGGTGATGGTGAGCTGCCTTCTTGAACCACTGCAGTCCATGTGGTGTAGGTACACCCACAGTGCTGTTAGGGAGGGAGTTCCAGGATTTTGATTCAGTGACAGTGAAGGAACGATGATATATTTCCAAGTCAGGATGGTGAGTGGCTTGGAGGGAAACTTCCAGGTGGTGGTATTCCCATCTATCTGCTGCCCTTGTCCTTCACAGTGGTAAAGGGCACAGGTTTGGAAGGTGCTGTCTAAGGAGCCTTGGTGAGTTGCTGCAGTGCATCTTGTAGATGGTACACACTGCTGCTACTGTGCGTTGGTGGTGGAAGGAGTGAATGTTTGTGGATGGGATGCCAATCAAGTGGGGCTGCTTTGTCCTGGATGGTGTCAAGCTTCTCGAGTGTTGTTGGAGCTGCACCCACCCAGGCAAGTGGAGAGTATTTCATCACACTCCTGACTTGTGTCTTGTAGATGGTGGACAGGCTTTGGGGAGTCAGGAGGTGAGTTACTCACTGCAGGATTCCTAGTCTCTGACCTGCTCTTGTAGCCACAGTATTTATATGGCTAGTCCAGTTCAGGTTTTGGTCAATGGTAACCCCCAGGATGTTGATAGTGGGGGATTCAGTGATGGTAATGCCACTGAATGTCAAGGGGAGATGGTTAGATTCTCTCTTGTTGGAGATGGTCATTGCCCGGCAATTGTGCAGCACAAATGTTACTTGCCACTTATCAGCCCAAGCCTGGATATTGTCCAGGTCGTGCTGCATTTGGACATGGACATGGAAGTAGATGTTAAAAAGGAGGGAAAAGTAAGGAAGGTATGGAGTTCTGTAGTGTGGTGGTCCTGGACCAGAATGATTAAGAGTAGAAGATACCTTTAAAGTTGTATCATATTTCATAGATGTCAATGAGTGGTGGAAATTCTATCAGGGTAACTGGAAGCATAACTGAAAAGCTGGGTTTTGTGAAGCTCTGAAAGGCGGGGAAAGAATTGAAGGAGAAAGTTCCACAGAGTAGGGCAAAGACAGTGGAAAGCCCTGCTATCTAAAGCTCTGGGTCCATGGGTTCAAATCCCACCATGGCAGCTGATAGAATTTGAATTCAATTAATAAAGTCGAATGAATGGGTGACAATGAAACTAGCATCAATTGTCATAAAAACCCATCTGGTTCACTAATGTCCTTTAGGGAAGGAAATCTGCTGTCCTTACCTGGTCTGGCCTACATGTGACTCCAGACCCACAACAACGTGGTTGACTCTTAAACGCCCTCTGAAATGGCCAAGCAAGCTACTCAGTTCAATAGCAATTAGGGATGAGCAACAAATGCTGGTCTTGCCAGTGACACCCATGTCCCATGAAAGAATACATTTTTAAAAAGTAGAGTGGGGAGTGTAGAGGGGATGGCACAGAATCAGAAGATCATAGGATGTGACTTGGGATGTGGAGCTGCAGGAGGTCACAGAGATAGGATGGGATGGGATTTGTAAATAGAATGAGAATTTTGAACTTAAAGTACAGTGAGCCAATGGTAGTTGGCAAGGATAGAAGTGATGACCGAGTGGGATCTAATGCCTGGAACGTTGCTTTGGACTTATTGGGAGCTTGTGATATCGGTGTGGAAAGCAAACGTAACAACAATGTCGATGAGGTAATTAGGGGTGATTGTCATGAGATTAGGTGTGGTCGTAATGAGGTAAGGCCCAGATAGGAAATGGTGCAGAATGGTCTGGCGGCAGATAAGTCTGGAGTTTGAATCTCAACTCATTGCTGAACAGGGGCACTATCTGGTTCAACCTCAGAGAGCAGCTGGGGAAAGTGGTGGATTTGGGGGCAAAAAAGGAAGGTTAAGCATGGAGCAATATTTGGAGAGGACAGAGGAGTTGCAGGTGGGCTTTTGGGGGCGAGGGTTGCTGGTGGTATTTTTGAAGACCATCTAGTCATGATCCGAACTCGCGAAAAATAAATAGCTGTGGAACCAGGCCCAGAGATCATTAAATCACTGCAACTATCTTACTGGAAAAACAAACTCTTGATTTGCAGAATAAGTTCAAAAGCCATTGCAAATTCTTCTTTCTGAGTTTGGTTTAACTTTGGAAGAGTTGAAATATTAGTCTCTTCCTAAAACACAGAGAAAGCTGTGTGGAAAACGTTTGACCGGGTGTGCTTGGAAATGGCCAAAGGAATTATGCCAGCACATGATAGCCCTCAGTCTGTAAAGAAACTGGTCCAAGTGCAGCATGTGATAAATGTGCATGTGTCCAACTCAAATTATGCGAGTGATTCTTGTTAAAGAACGTCACAGTGAGGAGCAGCTCTGCCACTGTTTGTTTTCACTTGTACAGTGAACGTTGACATGTATAATGTGATTTAAGTGTTAATGATCCAGCCTTAGCAAAGCCCCATTGTGACTGAGGGCTGACTGAAAGAAGGGACCCCAGGTTGAGCCTGTTCATCCCCAATGACAACTTACTCATGGATCAGCGCATGACCATTGTTGCTATTGAATTGGACATTTGCATCTCTATTCCAGATATTTTAGCTGCCAAGATCATAGCCTTTTAATTGGCATAAATTCAAATGAATCCACGTGGAATGAAATAATCTGTAGAATGCCACACTGAACGCAGAGCATACCCTCCCCAAGAACCATGTGCCACACGCAAGTTTTACCGGTCTACCAGAAGGATTAGCTGTCATGCTGGACCGTGAATTCAGTTTGCAGTTTCAAAGCTAGCCAATCCTGTTAAAATAACACAAACCTATTTCTGTCCACTGAACTGCTGTGGATTTATGAGAATCAGTCAAAACTGGACTGCACTACATAGCTCTGATCTACATTCACCAGTTTAGTAACATTGTGTGTTCAGTAGAAACACTAACTAGTGGAATCCATGCTTCACACAAGTGGAAGAATTTTGAAAGACCTGGAACATATTTTTACCTCAAATCAGCTTCAGCGAACTGCCTTGTCATTGTAGCCACCAATGCCTCTCTGTCCAGGCACAGGGGCTCATTGTCACTATTTGCTATTAAAAGCAAAATCATATATACCTTTCCAATCTTGCTATAAAAGGACAACAACCCCAGCCTCACCCTCACTATCTCTCGACCCCCGTTTATACTGCCTGCTTCATTGTGCTTCCCAGTCACTTTTTCCACAACTTAATTAACCTTTGTAGAAGTGGGGAATGCTTCTGTGTATAATGCCATCAAAAAAATCAGGCACATCGTTTCAAACAACAGTGATCTGTTATTCCATTTCTGCAATGATTTCATTCCTCTTACGCTTGGATCCAGAAGTTACACTTGACTCCCTGTCATACACCTAACTCCCCAACTTCTACCTGGGATTTAGCCCTTTGCCCCACTGACCTGAAAGGAAAAAACAGTTCAAAATGTTCAAATTCCAGTAAAAAATCAATAACATTGGCAGCTGTAATACTGGAGTTCCATTTTAAGGTACACACGACCAGTTGAGCAAGTTTTACTGGTACCCTTCATTTGCAAGCTTCACTGGCTTTTCCTTTGAGAGTTTCTTTCATAAACTTGAAAGCTTCAATTAGATCACCACAAAGTTTCCACCCTCCCCCTCCCCCCCGCCCCACCATCCAAAAAAGGAAACCAGCCCAATATCCTTCAGCTTTTCCCATAAAATCCTGGTGCCAGGAATCATCTTAGTTACTCACCTCGACATCCTTCCTGGAATTTGAACCACACTGAGTGTGATGACCGGTTAATGGAGTCATTGGTTGGTTACAGATGAGTGGGATGCTTCATCAGTGTGATCAGCAGCTCAACAAATTGTTGGTGAATGTGACCAACCATGAGTGGGTTCATGTGATTCAAAAAGCAGTTCCTTAAGTGAGTTTGTGCTAAACCCCAAGCAGACTGGTATGAATTAGTTCAGCAAATACCTGAACGCAGCCCAAGTTGAACACTTGAAGTCTGGCCTTAGAAAAACAATGGTGGCGACCATGCACAGAATGGCAAGCTCAAGCTGGGGGTGGAGGGCATGCAGTTTGAGCTGCTAATTCGCGAACAAAAAAAAAGGGTCAAGCTCTTGAGAAGGCTGCACAGCTTTTCAAGTGTACCACTGGAATAAGGCGCATGTATCCCAAGAACGGCCTGGAGCCTGGAGTCTTTTCGAGAGAATGGGTTCTGAGTTTCAGTTTGAATGTAAGACGCATGATTCACAGCATTAAATAAAATTGATGGCATGGATAGGATTAGTACAGTGAATGGTATTGTGGACTGCAGTCCCGAACCATGAGTCACTCTGTGTGCTTTACAAAGTCATTGATCTAATGATGTAGAGGTGGTGTATAATGCCATAAAAATTAGTCAGGCACACAGTTTCAAGCGACAGTGATCTTTTACTCCATCTCCTACACTCCTGTACAGTTCTCTGTTCTTCTGCTCCAACATTCACAAGGACCAGTTCTCAAAATTGCCTGAAGGAGATTCAGCTGATGGACACTGTGTCAATGCTTTCATAATCTGATGTTTCTCTTATTAAAAAAGAATATTGAAAAGTGTACAGTTACAGTACCATCCCTTGTAGCACTCACAAAAAGTGCAGACATTGCTTTCCCTAAAGGCCTAGTGTGCAAATGGCCAATTGAACCATACAGACCAGGAGGTCCTAGGTCCACTCACTGGTCAGAGAAACACAGGCTGGAGAAGGTGGGACTGTTCCTCTTGGAGAAGCAGAGGTTGAGAGGAGATTTGATCGAGGTATTTGAAATCATGGGGGGAGGGGGGAGGGGGGAGGGGGGAGGGGGGGAGGGGGTCAAGTCAGAGTAGAGAGGGAGAAACTGTTCCCACTGGGGGAAGGATCGAGAACCAGGGCACACAGATTTAAGGTGACTGGCGAAAGATGCTATGGCGACATGAGGAGACACTTTTTCACCAGGGAGTGGTTAGGATCTGGAATGCATTGCCTGAGAGTGTGGTGGAGGCAGATTCAATCAAGGCTTTCAAAGGGAATTGGATCATTATCTGAAAAGGAAGAATGTGCAGGGATACAGGGAGAAGGCAGGGGAGTGGCACTAGGTGAAGTGCTCCTTCAGAGGGCCAGCATGGACATGATGGGCTAAATGGCCTCCTTCTGTGTTGTAACAATTCAATGATACTGTGATCTCTGCTGAGTTCTGTGGTCTCAGCCAAGGCAGCTGGTTGGGGTGTCTGCAAGGGGTCTCCCACATATTAGGGAGGGGGGAGAACTGAGGCAGTGTCCCTGTTGCTGACTGCTGTCCAGTGATTCCTGTTAAAAAGCGTGAATGTTTTGAAGACAGAATTAGGGCTCTGCTGTGATGTCCTGACTGGGTTCACACCTGAGCAAAATACCTGAGAACCACCAGCGCCATGGAACTCTACCCCATGAGAAATCGCTGTCGCCAGAAGAGAGAGGGAACCGAGCAGAGAGACTGGAGACGCAGTAAGATTATGGGATTTTGACGGCAAAATCCTCAGTTAGGTCTCTTGGAGGGTGGTTCAGCAGGTGAGAGTGGGAATAGCTCTTCGAAAATGCATTCTGAATTTGCAGTCAACATAATGGAACACAACAGGCAACACCTTGTGTTTACATGGTGTAGCACAGACCTGTCCAGTGCATTAGCCACATGTGGTTGACTGGGCATCTAGATGTGGCTAACTTCATTTCTGATCAGTAAACTAGAGACTGAGTAATAGCCACTGTCATTGGGCCTGTGATCTCAACACTCACATTCACATGACAAATACAATGTGAATGTTAAATTTTGTGTGTGGCTATTGGCAAAATGGTAAGATGAAAAGCAGAAGGCGTAAGTATTTTTTCATTGTTGTAAATGCTTTACCTCCTTAGTTACTGAATGGTGGTAGGTCAACATCCTGGGGGTTGCCATTGACCAGAAACTGAACCGGACTAGCCATATAAATACTGTGGCTACAAGAACAGGTCAGAGGCTAGAAATCTTGCAGCAAGTAACTCACCTCCTGACTCCCAAAGCCTGTCCACCATCTACAAGACACAAGTCAGGAGTGTGATGGAATACTCACCACTTGCCTGGATGAGTGCAGCTCCCACAACACTCAAGAAGCTCAACACCATCCAGGACAAAGCAGCCCACTTGATTGGCACCACATCCACAAACATTCACTCCCTCCCACCACTCCCCTCCACAGTGACAGCAGTGTGTACCATCTACAAGATGACTGCAGCAACTCACCAAGGCTCCTCAGACAGCACCTTCCAAACCCATGACCACTACCATCTAGAAGGACAAGGGCAGCAGACACATGGGAACACCACCACCTGGAAGTTCCCCTCCAAGCCACTCACCATCCTGACTTGGAAATATATCACCGTTCCTTCACTGTCGCTGGGTCAAAATCCTGGAACTCCCTCCCTAACAGCACTGTGGGTGTACCTACAGCACATGGACTGCAGCGGTTCAAGAAGGCAGCTCACCACCACCTTCTCAAGGGCAACTAGGGATGGGCAATAAATGCTGGCCTAGCCAGCGAAGCCCACATTACATGAATGAATAAAAAAAGGTAATTGTAAGAAAAGAGACATGAGTGAAGTACATTGATCTCTATTGTATCAGAGGTGTTTTTTTCCTAAAATTAGTGCATCTAGCTAACGTAGCATCATTGTAAGCACCTCTGTAGCTGGGCACCTCATTGCTGTGGTTCCTACATTGCAAGAGTGTTTCATTAGGAGCTTCACTTCAATAATAATTCATTAGCTGCAAAGCGCTTTTGAGTTGTGAAAGGCACTATAAAAATGCAAGTGTTTCTTTTGGTCAGCGATTTCTTTTGTCTACAGCAGAACACAGGAAGACACTTTGGGGTGTGGGGGATGAGGGTGCTGGGCAAATCAAGCACCAGACATGAATTTGAAAAGGTGCTTAGGGAGGTAACCAAAGGCAGGGTAGAAGAGATTGATTAGGTAGCAAAAACAAAAACAGAATTACCTGGAAAAACTCAGCAGGTCTGGCAGCATCGGCGGAGAAGAAAAGAGTTGACGTTTCGAGTCCTCATAGGTCATGAGGACTCGAAACGTCAACTCTTTTCTTCTCCGCTGATGCTGCCAGACCTGCTGAGTTTTTCCAGGTAATTCTGTTTTTGTTTTTGATTTCCAGCATCTGCAGTTTTTTTGTTTTTATCTCTGATTAGGTAGCAGCTTCTTTATTCTTTTGTGGGATGTGGGCATCACTGGCATTTGTTGCCCACCCCTAGTTGCCCTTGAACTGAGTAGCTTGCTGGACCACTTCAAAGGGCAGTTAAGCATCAGCCATATTGCTGTGGGTCTGGAGTCACATGTAGGCCAGACCAGCAGATTTCCTTCTCTAAAGGGCATTAATGAACTAGATGGACTTTTGCAACAATTGATAAAGGCTGTTATAGTCAACATTATTGTGACTAACTCTTAATTCCAGATTTTATTAATTGAATTTAAATTCCACCAGCTGTTGTGGGATTTGAACCCTTGTACCCTGAGTTTTCACCTAGGGATTACTAGGCCAGTGACAATACCACTACACCACCCTCTTTCCCTTCAGCGGGCTGTAAGAAACAGTGTGAGATAGGGACACAGTTCCAGTGTATTGAACCAGTTGACTGAAGGCTGCATCATGGTGGTGAGGGGTAGGAGGATCCAGTAGGGCAGAGTTGGAAAAGCAATAGGTATGCTTTGGGATGTAGGCTGGGGTCACATATTGGAGAGACATGGAGGGATGAGGTCATGGATGCATTTGTAAATGAGGATTTCAACATCAGTACTCCAGGGTACAGAATTCCAGTGGAGGTCAGTAACGACAAGGGAGATAATGAGCAGGACTGAGATCCTAGCTACAGATAGTGAATAGGGAATACACAGGAATGTGTAGGTGACCGTAAGAATCTATTTATTCTGATTCATTAACTAAAGGCTGTCATGTGTGATTCTGCAGGGTCAGGGATGGATGAGGGCACCTTGAGCTAATTAAAATGCTGCTCAAGAACTGAGCTTTACAACAGCATAAAAAGAATAAGAGAAAGAAGCAGATGTCTGGCCTGGCATCTCCATTTGATTGAAGTTTGTTTTCTGGAGCTGCAATTGAAATAAGCACTGCTGTCTTCATCCTTACCCAGTGTCAAGCCTCTATTCTTCCATTCCAATGACAGCAACCTGCATTTATATAGCACCTTTAATGAAGTAAATCATTCCAAGACAGTTCACAGGAGTGTTATCAAAGAATATTTGGCTCTGAGGAACGCCAGTGAAGATTAGCTGGGTAAGAAAATCGGCTTGGTGTTTGATCAGACGGTAGAGAGCCAGGGTTTTAAATGAGAGGGGAGAAGGGTAGAACAAAGCGAGGTACTCAAAGGAAGAGAAGGTGCCAGAAGAATAAGGAGACAGGCCAAGATGTGATTTGGTGATAAGAGCCACTACACCAACATCACAGTCTAGAGGTGTGGAGGGCAAGTGATGAAAGGTATAGCCAGGCAGGGAGGCTTTATTTAGGGCAAAGGTGTTATCACCCCTCAGCCGGGTTTCATTAGGGCCATGATGTTGATCCACTCATCCACAATGAGTTCATGGATGGCAAAGGCATTCTTCACAAGTGAACGGACATTCTGGAGGGAGATGTGGAGAAGAGCAGTGAGAGCTGATCCGCTGGCAGAGCCCACAGGGTCAGCAATGGGAGGGCTGAGTTGAACAGGAAGGAGGTAGGAAAGATTATCCCCCTCATGGACAGGGGGAGAGGAGTGGGGCAGTTGGGGTTGCAAATCGAGGCATTGACAAGTGCTCGATGGGCCCTTTGGAGAACGCCAGGAGCAACACAGAGGGGAGCTGTAAGCTTAACTTAGATTGCTCCATCCCTAATCTGGAATCTATTCAACCCTCCAACTCCTACTTTAACCTGGAACATGCTGGATCATTTCTTATTGCCTTAATAGGTCCCAAGACATTCAGAGGGAGGTTAAGTCTGTGACTCTTTGGCCTTTCCTAAATCCTTCACAATGCAATCATTGTACTCCCCAGTACAGTACGCGGTATCAATGCTTCCTCTCTTTGGGAAAGTTGGGTGAGTCTTGATATAGTTTCTGAAAGAGACAAACATCACAAAACTATTTTAACAGTGAGAGAGGAACAATATGTGAGCCATAGGCTTTTGAGAACTCTGTATCCATTGGAGGGGTATAGCTTTAAGAAATTGGATGAATGCCAGCTGACAAAGGGAAGGCAGTATAACTTTAAGAGATATTTAATGGCAATTAAGATCAATTAGGAATGATTTCAACCCTGGAGAGATAAGACAGAAGGAAATAGTTCCATTGGGTGAATGGGAGGAATAAGTTGAGAGTGTATGCTGAAAAGTAGTTACTGTTTTGGTCACCTTTGCACTTAAAGACACAACTGCTAGGGGAAATAAGTCTCACTTGTTTAGGGCATTAGTCTGTGTCCAATGACTACTTGGCCCTTCAGTGTGCCGCAGCAGACAAAATGCAGTTGCTGCTGTTTGTTGTGTGTGTTGGTGTCCTGATTAAATGTTGGGTCTGAGGATTTGCCAGCCTTTGTTACAAGTTGCCTGAGAGAGGTCATGTTCGAACCCAAGTGCTATCTCCTGTGAAAGCTGTAAGTGCCAAACTGTAATTCCATACATATCAACATTTCTACTGAATTCCGATTGAATTCTGCTTTAGCCTGACTATAATTTGGAACTCATTTGTGGGCAGTTTGGGAATGCTCAGCCTCCCACTGAGGGGTGAAGTTTTGACCCTGACAGCCGTCTCTCTCGAGCAGGGTTCTGATGTTTTTGTAGCTCTTTGCTTCTGTTGCCTCCGAGTTAGAAGTTTGTGAGTTCGAGACCCACCCCAGACTACAAAACCTTGGCCAACCCACCCAGTGCACGACTGAGGGAGTGCTGCACCGTTGGAAAGGCTGAGATGTTAAACCCAAGGACGTAAAAGTGCTCATGGGACTATTTCGAAGAAGGGCAGGGGAGTTCTGTCCAATATTCATTCCTCAACCAATGCCCCCAAACAGGTCATCTAGTCATTACCACATTACTGCGCAAATTAGCTGCTGCATTTCCTACATTACAACAGTGGCTTCACTTCACTGACTGCAAAGCACTTGGGGACACCCTAAGGTCGTGAAAGGTGCTATAGAAATGCAAATTCTTTCTCTTCCCTTTTGCACCTCCTCGGAGCTTATATGCTGGATTTTTGCAGGGGTCTCGGATGGCTGGACATCCATGTGTGAGTACCCTGTCCAGCAGAGATCAGAGGACTGTGGTAAGGAGCAATAACCCCAGCTGAGCTTAAAGCTGAGACGCTGCTAAGCTATGGCTATATACTAAATACTATAAGCTCACTATACACCTCGCAGAATCACAGAACAGAAGAGGCCCTTCGGCCCATCGAGTCTGCACCTACACGTGAGAAACACCTGGCCTGCCTACCTAATCCCATTTCCCAGCACTTGGCCCATAACCTTGAATGTTATGATGTGCCGAGTGCTCATCCAGGTACTTTTTAAAGGATGTGAGGCAACCCACCTCCACCACCCTCCCAGGCAGTGCATTCCAGACCGTCACCACCCTCTGGGTAAAAAAAGGTTTTCCTCACCTGCTGGCCTTTATTTTTTATACGATTGTAGTTGAGTGAATTTTCAAGTAAAAACTATGACATTCCCAATACAGACTCAGGTTAACAAAGTGTTTAAAATACAACAGTGACTGAAGAAGAATGATACCTTGTGATCCCTTTTTTTAAGCCATTCTCTCAACATCTCAGAGACTTTTTAAAATATAAAAATATATAAAATACAATGGATGCTCGAAAAAGCTGGTGTTAAGAGGCACTTGCTTGAAGCAGTGATGTCAAGGAAGCTCACATATTTTAAATATGTGATACGAACAAGCGAGGAGTGTTTGGAAAAGGTGGGGGGTAATGCAAAGCAAAATACCTGGAAAACATGCAGAAGGAAGGCCCAAGCTGGAATGGATGGATAATATCAGAATGTAGACTGGCCTCTCTGTGGGACAGGCAGTGAGGGCAGCGGAGAATAGATTGTTCATAGGGTGGCCACCCCTCGGAATAAGGACAGATGAAAGACAAGACGTTAAAATTGTGTCACACTCATCTTTATTGAACGCCGACAGGTTCCATTGCTTGCACATTATTCCATGAAGTCTAATGGTGTCCCAAACCCAACCACGCCACTCAAAATGGCTGCCATGAACAGAACAACTGGACACCTGGGTGACGCTCTCTTCCAAAGCCTCTACAATGTTTTTACTCCACTTATGAACTCTGGTGCCAGTATTCTAACCAGATGAGCATGCGCCTTACAGTATCTCAATGTTCTTCCCAGTGTAAATGCAAAGCAGGTCCTCAATTTATCTCTTTTGTTTCTCTCTCTCTCTTCATTCCAGCCATGCTTTGTTTCTATATTTTTAAGTCGTATGTGGCGTAACGTTGGTGCAGCGCGTGGACCTAAGTGACCCAGGACACACTGAGAACATTTTCACTGTCTTCAGTCCTATTCGCTCGCCCACTGTGGTCTCAAGCCCTCTCCCTAAGCCTAACATAGAAGTGAATAATTAACTCACTGATTCGCGTGATTGCAGAAGATTGCAATAGAATATTTCTGTGACCACATATTCCATCACTTCCCCCTAATGATCTCTATCATCCTGCATGTTTTCCCGTCTCTCCTTCAAAGCACCTTAGGACATTTTGTTGTGTGAAAGGCACCATATAATTGCACATCACTGTTGTTTTTGTGCCTTATTAGAGTTTCTTTGATGTCTTTTTTTTCCTTCACAATTGCATGAGTCCGGGGACCAGACTACGAGCTGAAACATTCAATGCTGTGTTTAAAATAAGCCCAATTAATGAAATGCTTCAATGCTACCTGGCTACTCAGACCAGAATAAAAGTCTCGACAAAGGAAGCTGCCAATTAAAGATGTGTACCATCCAACTTTCAATTTATATAGCACCGTTTAACATGATAAAACATCCTGAGGTGTTTCACAGGAGCTTCATCAAACAAAATTTGACACTGAGCCATTGAGAGATTTGAACTGGTGATTGAAGGCTTGGTCAAAGAGCTAGGTGTTAGGAGTATCTTAAAGATGAAGTGCAGAGGCGGAGAGATTTAGGGAGAGAATTCCAGAGCATGGGGCCTTTACAGCCGCCGGTGGTGGAGCTAAGGAAGTGGGCAATGGACAAGAGGCCAGAGCTGTAGGAACACAGTTCCCAGAGGGCTGTAGGTCAAGGGAAGGTTATAAGGGTAGAGAGGGGGTGAGGCCATGAAGAGATTTGAACATGGGGATGAGAATTTTTAAGTCTGAAACATGCTGGACTGGAAGCTGAAGTAGGTCAGCGAGCACAGCGTGAGTGGTGAACGAGACTTGGTGTGAGTTCTGATACAGACAGCCGAGTTTTGGATGAACTGAAGTTTATGGAGCCTGGAAGATGGGAAGTTGGCCAGGAGAGCATTAAAACAGTCAAGTCTAGAGGTAGGGAAAGCGCGGGTGAGGGTTTTAGAAGCAGAGCTGAATTAGAGGCTGAGACGGGCAATATTCCAAAGGTAGAAGTAAGTGGTCTTTGCAATGGAGATGATAAGGAAGTCAGGAGTTTAGCTCAGAGTCAAATAGGGCACTAAGGTTGTGCACTATCTGTCTGGCTCAGCTTGAGACAGTAGCCAGGGAGGGGAATGGAATCGGTGGCGAGGGAATGGAGTTAGTGGTGGAGCTAAATACAATGGCTTCGGTCTTCCCAACATTTAATTGAAGTAACTTTATGTTTGTCCAGTGCTGGATATCTAACGAGATATCTAACAAGGAGAGTGGCTTAAGGGGATGATTGGTGCTGAAGAGAAGCCCAAATTTATCTTTGCTTTTCCGGACGATCCTGGAGGAGTGAGCAGTGTTGACAGAGAGCGGCCATTGTGTGCAGTGAGGCCCAAGCGGGTCTCAGGTGAATGGCTAAACCACAGGATGTGGGGTTAGATTGCATTCTGGGCTTTTGTTTGAGGGAGGGGACGTTAGACTGTGGAAGGAATGGCCTTGATTAGTTGAATGTCTTTTCTCTCACTGCATGTTTGCCTATATTCTATCAACTCATGAACCCAGGTCAGTAAAATATGGTCATCGAATAAGGAGCATCAAACTTTCGAATCGTGACTTTAAATGTAGAGCTTTCTCTCTCTGTGACCATATGTAGAATTTACAGCACAGAAACAGGCCATTTGACCCAACTGGTCAATGCTGGTGTTCCTGCTCCACACGAGCCTCCTCCCACTCTACTTCATCTCACCCCACCAACATATCCTTCTATCCCTTTTTCCCTCATGTGTTTATCTAGCTTCCCCTTAAATATATCTATACTTAATCACCTCAACTACTGTGGTAGAGTTCCACATTCGAACCACTCTCTGTTAAAGACATTTCTCCTGAAAACTTTCAAATCTATTTGAACATGCACGTAGACCGTTACCTATTAAACTTGACTTGTATGCCCGGTACAACTTTGCGTTTTGTGCATCAGCAAATATTCTGTTGCAATCCTCTACGAGTCAGTGAGTTAATTATTCACTTCTATGTTGGAAATGAGTCATTGCCCCTTGGCTTGTTTCTACCAGGGGGCAACTGGGGACATCTGAATGAACTTCCCCTGAGGTGACACAAAATCCAGTTGGATCTCAGTGCCGATTCTTTTTGCAGTCATGCTATCTCTTGTGCTGTTCCATCGTTGACGTTCATGCCTTGAATTGAGTTCAGGTTGATTACTTCAAACCATCTTTTTTTTTATTAATTGACTTGCCTTATTAATTGTCAAATCCACAGGTGCACGGTGAAAATTCTCTCTCAAAGTTGTAGTTTCACACTATAATGCTCCCTCCTTTTGAGTCAGGTGGTCTTAAGAGCAAGCTCCAATCTCTGGCTTGAGCACGTAATCCGAGGCTAACACTCCAGTGCAGTACTGAGGGAGTGCTGCACTGTCAGAAGTGCTGTCTTTTGGGTGAGCTGCTAAGTTGAAGTCCAATCTGCCCTCTCATGTGGATATAAGCAATCTCATGACACTATTTGGAAGAAGAGCAGGAGAGAGTCCATATTTACCCCTCAATAAACGTCACAAAATAACAGTTTAAGTGGCCACTTATCTCATTGCTGTTTGTGGGATCTTGTTGTGCACAATTTGACTCCTGCATTGCAATAGTGACTACACTTCAAAAGTACCGAATTGGCTGTAACGTGCTTTGGGAGGCCCTTGGTTTGTGAAGGGCGCTATATAAATTCGAGCCTCTATTTGTTGTGAAGATAACACCAGCAGTGTTGAAGTTACAACTGTTACAGGGATGTGTTTCTTTTAAAGAAAAAGATACAATTTCTAATGCCTTTTCTCCTGGCTGGATTTTTAATAAACTGGAATCCCATTCGGACAATGGAAAGGCTGCCAGCCAGCTGAATATACAACTTGTATTCCACCCCAAAGTGGGATGAGAAGGATCAGACTATCTAACGCCGATTCCCCCCACACTCCCCATCCCCCCCCCAACCCAGGGAGCATGAAAGACCCCATCTCCTGTTGACTATCACACTATTACTCTTCAAAGAGACTTCAAAATAAACGTAATTACCTCAGGCCCGCCCAGCGTGAAACTAGCGAGGAGGCGGGCGAGCATGGAGCAGGGACATGTTATTAACGAAAAGCTAAAATTTTTATTTTATTTTTCGTTGCTGTCGGAAACCTCACCCCGGCCCGTGGATGAGGTTTCCTAAAAAATGTAAAGGCCGCTTGGGTTTTTCACCTGCCCGCCAACCATGAGGTTAGGCAGGCAGTGAAAAGTGACCTTTAATTGGTGCTTTAATAGCCTCAGGCCTGTTAATTGTCAGTGGGCGCGCTGCTGACTCCCGCACATGCCTGCTGAGCGAAATATCGCGCGAGCGCGTGATGATGTCGGGGCGCTCGCCCGTCGGCGTCTCGCATCATTTTATGCTTGTTCGGGTCAGGCGTGCGCCCGCCCGCCAAGGTAAAAATTCTGGCCCAGATGTGGTAATCAAATTCTTCTGGAATATGCAGCCAGCAAGGCTTTTCAAGTACTGTTTACCAAGTCAGTGTAGAGATCGGAAGGATATATTGAAAGGCTGCCCGAACCATGTCTCTCTCTCTCTCTCGGAAGTATTAATGTAAGAAATTGGAGCAGGAGTAGGCCATTCAGCCCTTTGAGCCTGCTCCACCATTCTATGAGATCATGGCTAATCTTCTACTTCTAGACCATTTTCCTGCACTATAGTGTACGGATATTGCAGAATAACCAGCCTGAGAAGAGGAATCTATTGCAAACCAAGATCTTTTGGGATCAAATGTGGAAATCTGCTCTGTACAGCTACACCCAGGAAGACAACTGAACAAAATGGGCACAGTGTGGAATCATCACCTCAAGAACAGCCAAAGAACAGTTAACTGTATATTTCTTTGATTGTTTATTTTCTTCACAAACTGTAAAAATCTTTAAGTCTATCTTTGTATTCTACCATCTGTACTAGTGTGTGTGTGCATATATATATGTGTGTGTGTGTGTGTGTATATATATATATGTGTGTATGTGTGTGTGTGTATATATATATATATGTATGTGTGTGTGTGGAGGGGCCCAGGGAATGTGTGTGACTATGAATGAGGGTTACAATTTACCTTTTTTTTCCGAAGTAGGGTCAATAAATTCTTCCTGTCTGATTAATCCTTCCTAATCTGAAAGCGTACATAGTGGGACCCCCCCTGCAGTGTTGGCAAAGCAGATTCTCGCTAAATTCACAACTAACAGTCAGACCGGGTGTGGTAAATTAGGGGGGTCAATTTTTACCCCTCCTCACATGCTAGTAACAGTTGTAGGGAGAAGTTTGAGGTGCTGTGTTACTATCTCAGGGAGGTTAGCCGAGGCATTTCTTGGTCTGAAAATGAAATCAGTGTCCACTATAATGGCTATCAGGCAGGGTTCCTACAATAGTGCCTGCTATTTGGTTCAGGAAGTCGAACAGAGGCTTTTTCACCCAGAGGATAAGAGAGCTGTAGAACGCTATCAGGAAACGCCATTGAAGTTACCATTTCAGTGGTAAACCTTTCCGATTTGAGTGAGAGAAAGGGCTGAGAGATATGGGGGTGAGATTTTAATTGTGTGCTGCAGGTCATAAAGCCATGAAACTGTTTTTATCAAAAATCTCGCCTCCTTGTGATAGCTTCAGATCAGAGACAGGAGGCTTGTTGGGTCAAGTGGTGCTTTCTGTGATCTTCCCAAATTCTGACATTCTTATTTGTACAGCCTAGCAATTCAAGGGTTTTCTTCTATTTCTAAATGTGGGCTGGGATTTTCCAGCCCCATCATGGCGGGATTCGCTGTGGGAGATTTGGCAACTGACATTCGGCAGGACTGGAAGATTCCGGCCTTAGTTTTTGTCTTGTTTTATACTTTATTGACTTTATAAATAGGTCATAGTGTACAAGGGTGAAGAGCTAATGATATATTTGTACAACGCAATGATTACAGTCCGAGTGCTCCTGCATTCTGGCCATGTCATTATAAAAAGTATGGATTCACTAGGGTAATGTCAGGGATTGGTATCTGTGTTTATGAGGAGAGACTTGAGATCCCAGGGCAAAGGAGGGGAAGGGGAGATTAAATTCATGTTCTGATGGCTAGAATATGAAAAAATCTAAAATGGGGAAGATGACCAAAGGAATCCAGGAGGACAAAATACACAGATCACAAAAAATAATGATGCAGGTAAAAAAGGCCATAAGAAAAGCTAACCAAACATTAGGGTTTATTTTTAGAGAGCTAGAACTGAAAATTTGGGAAGTTATGTTAAATCTGTATCGAGCCTTGGTTAGAGGACACTTAGAGTACTGTGTGCGGTTCTGGTCGCCATATTATAAAAATATATATAAACACTGGAGAGGGTGCAGAGAAGATTTGCAAGGATGAGACCAGAAATGTGTGGGTTTACATATCAGGAAAGGGTTGACAGGCTGGGTCTCTTTTCTCTTGGAAACAGGAGACTGAGGGGTGACCTAATAGAGGTCTTTAAAATTCTGAAAGGTTTTGATCGAGTGGATACGGAGAGAATGTTTCCTCTTGTGGGGAAGAGCAGACTAGAGGCCGTCAATGTAAGATAGTCACCAAGAAATCCAATAGGGGATTCAGAAGAAACTTCTTTATCCAGAGAGTGGTGAGAATGTGGAACTCACTATCACAGAGTGGTTGAAGAGAATATTGTAGATGTATTTAAGGGGAAACTAGACAAATATATGACTGTTATACTGATCGACTTAGATGAAGAAGAATGGGAGAGAAGCTCAACTGGAGCATAAATGCCAGCATGGATTGGTTGGGCTGGAAAGCCTGTCTGTGTGCTGTATACCCTACGTAACACTGTGTTGTTCCACTGTGAAGGCCTCTTCAGCCATTTACTTTCCAGATTAGTCAATGGGAAAAGCACATGACACAGTATCTTTTATGAAAAGAAAATGCAAAGCAAACTTTATTAGGCTGCTGACAGACAGCACATTAGGGAAGCCCTGCAGCTATATTCCAACGTGCTATAGGATCAAGATGGCCTGCTCATTTATTTGCATCCTTTTATGAGCATGTGATTAGCATGTTATGAGCTATGTGCTATGGGGCTATGAATTGTTAGTGAGTGATTAATGGTGTAGACTACAGGACAAAGAAAAAAGGTAGAAGGTCAATTTAGATTACCAGGTACTGTGTCGCTGGGGAAAAAAATCTACACAGCACATCCTTAGGTCCTTGTGGGTGAGAGAGCTCCCTCTCTGGAGGAATGTCGTGCCATAGGAATGGAAAAAATCGAAATGTAGGTAGAGCTTATAGTTAGCAACTTAAGTGTTGTCAGATTTGAGTATTTCTGAAGCTGCAGATTTTCTGCTTCTCAATGCTGAGCTATGCAGGTACTGGAGAATGGGTCTTCATTTTCCCTTTCAGCATCGAGCAAAGTGAAGAATCTCCCTCTCCACATTGCCCTCACCCACTTTCACATTGCGCATCAATCCAATTTTCCAAAACGCCCTCCTCCTGTCCCACTGTCTTCCAAGCAAGCTATCATCATGGCTCTGCTAAAAGGCAATAAATTGTCATCCCCAATCAGTCTGTTTTGCTTTGTGCGTGGGGGTTCATACCCAAATTGAACTAAATTCAAATCATTCAAATTCTCTTCATGCATGGAAAACAGACGTTGATATTTTTAAGAAGTAAGACTGCCTTTCTATAGTGCCTTTCACAACCTCAGAACATCCCAAAGTGCTTCACAGCCAATCAAGTACCTTTTGAGATGTAGTCATTGTTGGAATGTGGTGAGCTAATGTGCACACAGCAAGCTCCCACAAACAGCAATGTGATAATGCCCAGATTATGGGTGCTTTAGTGATGTAAAGTCAGCAATTAATTATTTGTCAGGACATCAGGGAGAACTCCCCTGATCTTTGAAGTAGTGCCACAGGATCTTTTACACCTGCCTAACAGAACAGACAAGGCCTCGGCTTAAGGTCTCACCTGAAAGATGGCACCTCCGGCAGAGCAGCACTCCCTCAGTTCTGCACCTGTGTGCATGTCAGTCTAGATTTTTGTGCTCAAGTCTCTGGAGTTAGACTTAAGTCCACAATTTCTGTCTGAGAGGTAAGTGCTACCCTCTGAGCCATGGCTGATGTGGCACGATTTCTTGAAGACAGAAGATATCACTTTGTGCTGGATTCAAACCAAGTTTCCTTAGTACTCTAACCCAGTGCACCCCAGACAGCCTTAGTGCACATCGCCCTCAAATTTGTTCTATGATTGCTACTTTGCAGCCTTCAGCCTGAAAGAACCCGGGTTTGCTCCATCTGAGACATTATCTGTGTGAGAAAGAAAGGACTAAGAAAGCTAAGGGGTGACCTGTTGAAGTTTCCAATATTGCAAAGGGTTATTAAAATAACAGAGTGCTCCCACTAATCACAAAAAAACCATAGGGGAGGTGAGCGGATATGTCTTCACGCAGAAGATGGTTAGACTGTGGTACCTTCTGCTACAAACCGTTCGGGTAGTGCCTACAAATTTGTTTATTAGGGAATTAAACCATTGCTTGTAAAAAGAGTGGAGGAGTAGGCAAGTGAGTGGGAATGGATAGGTGCTTCTTGTGGAGAGAAACGCCTGCATGGACCTGTTGGGCCAAACAGCCTGTTTGTGGAGATGCAACACTCTATCATTCTCCAATCTTTCGTCCTTCCTACCCCTGCTTTATTTAAGGCCATCTCCCACTATGCATAGAATTGACAGGCCATTTGGTCCATCTGGTCTGTGGTGTTCATGCCCCAAGCCCCCACCTTATTTCGTCTGCCCCAGTCTGTACATCATTCTATTTCTATCTTCTTCATTTCCTATCCCTACTAAGTTACTGGGGCTTGACTTCCAAACTTTTCAGATTGTATATAATGCCACAAACCATGGAATGTTTACAATAGGTGCATAATTTGTTATCAGACCAAAGGTTGCAGTTTTGAAGACCATATTCTGATGCAAATATTAAACAAAAGTACGTCTTAGCCATTTGACTTTAACCTTTTGCATTTTTCCCCTCTACCCTCCTGAGATCAATGACTTGCGCTCGGATTTAATTCCATAATTGCCAGCAGCATCCTTTGGCATATTCTGGTAGATTTGTCTTGTGGCATAGTTACACAGCACCTGGTGAATTCAGTACCAGGGCAACTGCGTGAAAGGAAACAGCCAAATTTACATTAATATTTGAGTTTTAAGCATGTGTCACATGATCAAAGTCTCCTTCTCAACTTCACACTGCGTATAAAACACCAACAAATTCAAGACACATTGGGACAGGCTGAAGCCATTCAGCCCTCAAATCTTTTCCATCGTTCAGTTATATCATGGCTGATCTGTATGACCAGAATTTTTCAATGTCCGGGCGGGAGCGGTTGGGAACCAGATCACTGCCCGCAATCAGCTCTGCACTGCCATTTTACATGGGCGGGCCAATTAAGGCCCACCCAGAGTAATACACGAGCAGTGGCGTTGAGCACTCCCTATGCAGGTGGGGGGAGGAGGGAGACTCGGGTCCAGCGCTCTTTTGGGCATGCACGTGAAAGGGTGTTTCAATCTCCCTGAGGCATGGCGCTGCCTCAGGGAGACTGAAGCGATTGTTAAAAATAAAAATAAAACCAATAAGAATTTAATGAAACATGTCCCCTCATGTGACTGTGTCACATGAGATGGGACATGTTTTTATTTTTCAGAAAAAGTTTTTAAATAATCATTATCAGCTTTAGGAAACCTCATCCGGCCCGTGGATGATGTCTCCTAACAAATGTAAAGGCCGCTTGGCCTTTTAGCCTGCCCAACAACTGTAAGGTTAGACGGGCAGCGTAACATTCATGTTAATTGCCTGTTTAATGGCCCTAATAGGCCTTTCAATTATCGGCGGGTACGCAGCCAACTCTGGCGCACGCCCACCAAACGAAATATCATGAGACAGCGCAATGACATCAGGACACACGCCTGACATCATCATGCGTCACATTATGTTCTGGCATATCGGGCACACCGAACGGAAAATTCTGCCCTATCTTACCTCCATCTACCCAGCTAGGCTTTGTACCATTACCTAACAAAAATCTATCAATCTCTGGTTTGGAAATTTTCAATTGACCCAGCGCTCCACCCCCCCCCCCCCCCCGCAGCCTCAACAGCTTTTTGGGGGGCAAAGAGTTTCAGATTTCCACTCCCCTTAGTTTTATTTTAATAAGTTATTCTTTCATGGGATGTGGGCATCACTGGCAAGGCCAGCATTTGTTGCCCATCCCTAATTGCCCTTGAACTGAATAGTTTGCTGGGTCATTTCAGAGGTTAGTTTGGAATTGACCACATTAGCTGTGGGCCTGGAGTCTGGAATCACATGTAGGCCAGACCAGAAAAGGATGGCAGATTTCCTTCCCTAAAGGGCATTAGTGAACCAGGTGGGGTTTTAGAACTATCAATGATAGTTTCATGGTCAACTATAACTGAGACTAGCTTTCAATTCCACATTTTACTAATTGCATTTAAATTCTACCTGCTAGCTGTGGTGGGATTTGAACCCATGTCCCTAGATCATTGGCCTGGGTTTCTAAATTACTGGTACAAATGACATTGTCACTATCCCATCATCTCCCCAAAGCATGAAAAAGTGCTTCCTGACATCACCCCTGACTGGCCTAGCTTGAATTTTAAGGCTACGCCCCCTTTGTTTTCAATAATCTTAAAACAAAAGTGTAGCCAAAAGGAGAAACAGTTATTTTCTGCTGCTTCTCCTGACATAGAAATGCGATCTCAGGGTTCAGATAACATTCTCAAACCACTCACGACTCTCTCTTTGCTTGCAGAACAATCCATGCCATTCAATATGATTCACTGCATGTGAGTCACTTTGGAATCTTACTAGGCAGTGTGATATAGTGCTGCACAAATATGTCTTTTATGGCAACTTCTGAATTTCTCTCATGCTCCTGCCTCGAACTCAAGATTCAATTTTCCTTCCTGTGCCCCAGACGTGCCACGTAAACTTTACTCAAACGTATAATCGGCAAGGTGGTGGGGGGGGGACAACATAAAAATCAGTCCACTCAGAAGGCAGCTCCTTCGTCCCTGAGCTATGGAGGTGACGAACGAGCCAGGACTCCATCCGCTGAATGCTGGAAGTGCTGTGGGCATCAGACAGAATTGGGCTCTGCTGTCATGCCCTCCTGGTCAAATAGCCTGCCCACGCTCACTAAGCAGGCGCGTGAGTCACAGTCGCATGTACAAGGTACCAGAGGGCTGCTGGGATCTATGGAACTGATCCCCACAGTGAAACCTGGCGCCATTCTGAGAGCTGCAGAGATATCAGTGGTCTTGGAAGAAAGGAATGCAGAGTGGAATTTCCTCAGGAATTCAGATCTCCCATCGACATGCGGGCCGAAGATCAGGAAGAACCCCCGAGAACTGGCTCAAAACTGAGTTGGGTCACCGACCAACTATGGTCTCAGAAGAGGCTCCGGGGGCAAAGTGGCCACCCTCTCCACCTGCGTTCCTATAAAAGGGTCAGAGTCCGCAGCAGAGGGAACAGGAGAATTTTTGAGGGAATTCTAACTCTGTGCTCTTCTAAATGATAAAGCCCAAATTCGATTGCGTTGCCCACCCTGAGCAATGTTTCTGCACCTGATAACCGTGTCCAAGAAGGAATATTTAAAAAAAATGAGCTGACAAAGTATAAGGTATTCAAAGCATGCACAAACATCAGTCTTGGTCTTGGTTCAAGGAAGATTTTGCTTACAAATGATTTCCATCTGTGTGCTCGCCTAGTGTCTGTGAAAGGAGGAACAGCAGCCTGAAATACTTGACTTCTGACCTTAATTGCATTTTGTCTGTTTAAAGATTTCCCCCATGCATGCTCTGGTTTCCCCTATTCAATTGAGGATTAAAACTGCAGTGTCCTTTTCTGTCATCCTGAACAGGACATGCCACAAACTGTGTTTACTATATTTCTACACGGGCGTTTCTTTTCATTAACGATGCATTAAATAGTGAGAGCTTTTTAAATATAAATATGGAGATATATATACATATATATATATATATATATATAAAATCACTACTCCCTGTTTGCTTTCCCCATTCTTATAATACTCCTGAAGTCCATAGAACTATGGAATAAAAACACAGCATTGCTGTAAGTCTATCTAACCCACAATCTCTTCCCTCATCAAATGTTTATCGAGCTTCACTGAAGGCTGGCACACCTCCCAGGTCTCTGTCAGGGCACTGTGGCATGCTGGAGAATTGGTTTTGCATTGGCTTTGCCTATCCCACTGCAAGCACAATGACAATGGTCATTGATGTGAAAAACCGAAACTGATACTCCCAGTGCAATACTGAGGGAGTGCTGCACTGTCGGAGGTGCTGTCCTGCGGGTACAACATTAAACCCAAGGCCCCCGCCTGCCCTGTCAGCTGGATGTTAAAGCTCCCATGGCACTATTTCAAAGGCGATCAGAGCAATCCTTCCCTGATGTCTTGGTCAATATTTATCCCCTAATTAACATCACAAAAACAAGTCATCTGGTCAGCATCACATTGTTGTTTGTGAGAGCTTGCTTTTTTAAAAAAATTCTTTCACGGGATGTGGACATCGCTGGCTGGGCCAGCATTTATTGCCCATCCCTAGTTGCCCTTGAGAAGGTAGTGGTGAGCTGCCTTCTTGAACCGCTGCAGTCCATGTGGTGTAGGTACACCCACAGTGCTGTTAGGGAGGGAGTTCCAGGATTTTGACCCAGCGACAGTGAAGGAACAGTGATATATTTCCAAGTCAGGATGGTGTGTGACTTGGAGGGGAACTTCCAGGTGGTGGTGTTCCCATCTATCTGCTGCCCTTGTCCTTCTAAGCGGTACATGTTGCAGGTTTGGAAGTTGCTGTTGAAGGGGCCGTGGTCAATTCCTGCAATGCATCCTGTAGGTGGTACACACTGCTGCTACTGTGTGTTGGTGGTGGAGGGAGTGAATGTTTGTGGATGTGGTGCCAATCAAGCGGGGCTGCTTTGTCCTGGACGGTGTCGAGCTTCTTGAGTGTTGTGGGAGCTGCACTCATCCAGGCAAGTGGAGAGTATTCCATCACACTCCTGACTTGTGCCTTGTAGATGGTGGACAGGCTTTGGGGAGTCAGGAGGTGACTTACTCATTGCAGGATTCCCAGCCTCTGACCTGCCCTTGTAGCCACAGTATTTATATGGCTGGTCCAGTTCAGTTTCTGGTCAATGGTAACATCCAGCTTGCTGTGCACAAATTGTCTGTCACGTTTCCATCATTACAGCAGTGACTACGTTTCTCAAGTACTTCATTGGCTGGAAAAGCACTTTGGAGCATGCTGAAGTGCAGAAAGCTGCTTTATAAGTGGAAATTCCTCTGCCTATACCCACTGCTCTCCACTCTATGATGGCAACCGTTGACCCTGAACTCACTGACCACCCACGTTTTGTTGATTCACCAACTGCTGATAAGGTTCTGTGGAAACCGGTCAGATGGTGTTAACATTGCTGGTGAATTTATGGGATCCTAAGATTTACTTATTGGAAGCTTCCAGGTTCCAATGTGTCCATATATCTCTCGAGCTGCTTTCCAGCTCCCTGTCCCCCTTGTTGTCCCATGGCCAATCTCCAGATTGGTTTTGGACTCTTCAGTGACAGCTGTAATCGTTCTGGGTAAGCCCACATGGCCTATGTGCTGTTACTGTGCTCAGCCTCTGATCTTTGGCAGTAGTCACCGCACAATGGGATGGAAATAACACTTTGGATATTTGGATAATTAGCATTTAGTTTAAATTGAATGTCCCCGATTTAACAGAAGTGTTAGCACATCTCTGCTAAAATGCCAAGACTCGCATGAACAGCTTGAATTCACATTGCACCTTTGACAGAGTAAAAATGCCCCAAAACACTTCACAGGGATGCAATCAGACAAAATTTGACATTGAGCCACATAAGAAGATATTAGGACTGAAAAGGGAAAAGACTTGCATTTATATAGCACCCTTCACAGCCACCAGACTGTGAAGTACTTTTTGAAGTGTAGTCACTGTTGTAATGTAGGAAATGCTGCAGCCAATTTGCACACAGCAAGCTCCCACAAACAGCAATGTGATACTGACCGGATAATCTGTTTCGTGGGGTTGATTGAGGGATAAATATTGGACTGGACACTGGCGAGAACTCCCTAGCTCTTCTTTGAAATAATGTGCTGGATCTTTTATGTCGACCTGAGAGGGCAGCCAGGTCCTCGGTTTAAAGTCTCATCCAAAAGATGGTATCTCTGACAGTGCAGCATTCCCTCAGTACTGCATTGGAGCATCAGCCTTGATTTTTATACTCAAGTCCTAGAGTGGGACTTGAAGCAAAACCTTCTCACTTAGAGGTGCGAATGCTGCCCACTGAAACATGGCTGACTGGAGGCTAAAAGGCTGCTCAAAGACATAGGTTTGAAGGAGCAGAGGGAGGCAGAGAGGCGTAGGGAGGGAATTCCACAGTTTAGGGCCTTGGGTAGCTGAAGGCACGGCCACCAATAGTGGAGTGGTTAAGCGATTAAATCGGGAATGCTCGGGATGCCAGAATTGGAGGGGCGCAGAGATCTGAGGGTTGTGAGGCTGGAGGAGATTACAGAGATAGGGAGGGGGCGAGGCCATGGAGGGATTTGAAAACAAGGATGAGAATTTTAAAATTGAGGCGTTGCCAGACTGAGATGGAATGTAGGTCAGTGAGCACAGTGGGTAACAGGTAAACGGGAATTGGCGCAGGGTAGGATAGGGGCAGCAGAATTTTGGAGAATAAATGCCAACGCATTCCAAATATTGCACAGTGTGATTTCAACTCCGTAATCCTCACCCAGTGTTGGCTTGATTAAATTGAGATTTTTTTGCTGTTTGACCTTGGGTTTAACCTGTTCCCCATCCAAGCAGCCTGCCAAGGTTAATCTTGCTTCCGTCACCACGCTGTACATGAAAGCAGGCAAGATTGACTGGCCCATTGTGTTTTTTCCTCTCCTGCTGAAGGAGATTTGACAAAAGGTAGTGCCGAGCTACTGATGCTGAAATGCTATTAGAATATTTAATTGGTGCATAGTGTGAACATAAGCAAATGTGACGGTTCATGAGGTTCTTGCCTGATTAATAAAGGACTTGAGTTGTTTCAGCAGAACAACTGAACACTCCTATTGAGCACAAGTGCCCTGTGCCAGGGGCTGGCAGCTTACAGTTTCCTTTGCTGTGATCCCAGCCACATTTTTTCAGAGGACATTTCAAATAGATGCTGAGAGCTTGCTCACGGTGCAGGAGGTGGGGGTTGGGAGGGAGCACAGAGACACTGGGGCTCTTCAAGCTTGAAAAGAGACAATTGAGAAGAAAATTCATGGAAGTATATAAGATGGGTAAAGATCTGTCCAAAATGCTACTCCCAAGTTGGTTAGGCCTCAGCTGGAGTACGGTGCTCAATTCTGGGCACTTTAGGAAGGATGTCAAGGCCTTGGAGAGGGTGCAGAGGAGATTTACTGGAATGATGCCAGGGATGAGGGACTTTGGTTATGTGGACAGACTGGAGAAGCTGGGTGTTATGGCACAGCTGATGGTAAATGCTGAGTTGTTCAAATCTCAAAGGGAAATTTGAAACAACTGCCACAACCTGTTTTGCAATTTGTATAAATTTCGAGATGCATGCCTTGCATTCAGTAGTAATAAGACCACCAAGTCTTATACCTTTTACAAAGCTAGATTAAACATTTATTAACAAGAGAAGTGATTCTGAATACATACTTAGATCTACAAATTACTACTATGATAATTTCTAAATCCCCTAATCAATCTAACTCCCAGTTATACTTTCATTAAGGCAACAGTGAGACACATAAACTTTAGAAGACCCAGGCAAAGAAACATGATACCCTGAACAATCCAATTCAAAGTGAGTTTTCTTAACTTCAGTCCTTTGAAGACAGCAGCTTGAGGCATAGATGCTGAAGGCTTTTCATACTTGTTCAATCTCAAAATGCCTCCCTGACAAACAACCTTCTCTCCTTTATACATATTTTCCTCTCTGAATGCAAATTCCCATTGTTTCACTATGTATTTTGAACTTTACCTCTCTAATAATAAAAAACCTATCATAGCTCCAATTCCACCAGTAATCTTTGGGAAAAATAAATTAACTCACTATTTCTTACAACTTCTGCTGGTTGAATTCAAACCACTCTAGGTTGTTTAAAAATGCAAGGGCAGAATTTCACCCTCGACAGGCGGGCTTGGAGTGGGTGGGTGGGGGCAGTCAGGAAGCAGACCGCCGCATGCGATCGAGGCCGAGCCACGATTTTGCGCCGGCTGGCCAATTAAGGCCCGCCCAACGTGAAACGTGATGGCAGCCTCAGGGAGAGGAAGCATTTTCAAAAAGAAAATAAAGAGATAAATAATGTAATAAAACATGTTGTTAATTAAATTTTTTATTTTATGTTCATTTGCTTTAGGAAACCCCATCCTGTCTGTGGATGAGGTTTCCTAAAAAATGCAAAGGCCACTTAGCCTTTTCGCCTGCCCGCCAATCGTAAGGTTGCCCGCTTGACATCAATGCGCGTCATTTTACCTTCGAGCAGGTCGGGTGCGCACCCACCCACCGAGCTAAAAATTTTGCCCCAAATGTTCCCTTTACATTCCACATTCTAAAACGTCCCATCTTTACCTAATTAACATTTCAAACCTAACTTCTCTCTTACATCTAAGCACCCAGATTAGCTGCCTCTAATTCAGTTAAGTCTCATACACACACACACATAGACACATCCCACTGTTACTCTACTTTACAAAATTCCAATAACATTATGGAAATTATTATATCTTCCTGACAGTGGGATTGTTCTCCTTAGAGCAGAGAAGGTTAAGAGGTTGTTTGATAGAGGTATTCAAAATCATGAACTCTTTCGATGGAGTAAATAAAGGGAAACTGTTTCCAGTGCAGGAGGGTCGAGGATAAGATAATTAATTTAAGATAATTGGCAAAAGAACCAGTGACAGCATGAAGAAACTTTTTTTTAACACAGTGAGTTATCCTGATCTGGAATATACTGCCTGAAAGGATGGAGGAAGCAGATTCAAATGGGAATTGGATAAATACTTGAAGGGGAAAAACATTTCAGGGGCTATGAGACTAATTGGACAGCTCTACCAAAGGGCCGACACAGACAACATGGGCTGAATGGCCTTTTTCTGCTCAGTATCATTCAGTGAGGTCAAAGTGCGAGACGAGGACAAAGGGGCACTGTTTCAAATCAGTCAAAGGGCAAATTTAGCTCTGACGTCAAAAAAGGTGGCTGCTCATGCAAAGTGTTGTCAGCATGAGGGAAGGAATGAGCAGGGTTAGTAAAGGCAAAACCTCCTGCTTCATGTAAGAGACAATTGAATGATGTGACGGTGGGGCTCTGGAGGGAGGTGGAGAGGATTTGGGAGTGGTGGAAGAGGGGGAGGAGAGAGAACACTAGAGTATAAAAGGCTTTGTGGCTGAGTCTTCTGATCCAGAAACTCACCAAGGCTCCTAAGACAGCACCTCCCAAACCCACCACCACTACTACCAAGAAGGTCAAGGACAGCAGCTAGATGACCATAAGACATAGGAGCAGAAATTAGGCCATTCGACCCATCGAGTCTGCTCCACCATTCAATCATGGTTGATAAGTTTCTCAACCCCATTCTCCCGCCTTCTCCCCGTAACCTTTGATCCCCTTACCAAGCAAGAACCTATCTATCTCGGTCTTAAATACACCTCCACCTAGAAGCTCCCCTCCAAGTCACTCATCATCCTGACTTGGAACTACATCACTGTTCCTTCACTGTCACTGGGTCAAAATCCTTGAACTCCCTCCCTAACAGCACTGTGGGTGTACATACACCACACGGGGACTGCAGCGGTTCAAGAAGGCAGCTCACCACCACCTTCTCAAGGGCAATTAGGGATGGGCAATAAATGCTGGCCTAGCCAGCGACACCCACATCCTGTGAATGAATATAAAAAAATAATTCTGGTGCAGAGTTCCACATAGTCTTTCCAGTCCCATCTGACTCTGGCACTGAAATTGTACCGCACTGCTCTTTCCATTTCTATATCTGCAGGTTTTCACCTACATTTATCTACTTCGGAATCATAACATTTACAGGATCTTTCTCTTGAAGTCAAAACCAGAAGCAAGGTCATAACTGCTATCTGTTGCAGCACCACACCCTCCGAGATCTCTGCGCTTCTCAAATTCTGGCCTCTTGAACATCCCCGATTTTAATCACTCCACCATTGGTGGCCGTACCTTCAGTTACCTGGGCCCAATGCTTTGGAATTAACCTCGCTAAACCTCTCTACCTCTCTATCTCTCTCCCTCACTCTCCTCCTTTAAGATGCTCCTTAAAACCTACCTCTTTGACCAAGCTTTTAGTCATCTGACCTAATATCTCCTTAGGGGGCTCAGTGTCATGTTTTGTGTTATAATGCTCCTGGGAAGCACCTTGGGACATTTCATTACGTTAAAGGTGGTATAGAAATTTAAGTTGTTGTTGTTGAGAAGACCCCCCACCCCCACTGCCCACATCATGGTTTTGATCTCTTCAACCTTTTCACAGTTAAAATCCAAAGGCCAACTCTTCACCTGTCAGGCCAGTTAGTACTGGATGTTGGCGAGTTCCCACTGTACAGTTAAGCAGCAAGGTCAAGTCAAGGCCAACTCTTCACCTGTCAGGCCAGTTAGTACTGGATGTTGGCGAGTTCCCACTGTACAGTTAAGCAGCAAGGTCAAGTGAGGTCACTAACTGCCCCATTGGCGTGTGTCTTTCCATTGCTGCTTGTCCAGCAAGAGACACATTCGCAGTGCTAGTTCTCATTTCAACCACACCGCACCTCTCCCTGCCCCTTTCCAATTGCACCAACAAAAATGCATCGAGGTGAAACACTCGCTAGCTGCAATGCCTTACTCAATGAGCTGTTGAAAAGTGACAAAGCTCACCGTGCGCAATGCTGAATTCTGGCATCAGGCAACCCAGAGAAGCAGCAAGAATAAATGGGTCATCATTCTGCATAAATCCACTTCCAAGGTGTGACGGCTTTGTTACACAGAACTAGTGTTTTCAGTGACTGTAAGGGACACCCATGGCTTTCAATGGAAACAAAGAGGTGACATTTAGAAAGTACAAAAATTGGAAGTGTATTCAATTCCACTGAAGTGAAGTGCATTCGCATTGTACTTCCAGTGTGCAACTCGATAAGGTCAACACCGGATAAGGGACAGAGAATAAGTTCAAACTGAAGACAGTAAGCTGGTGATAAGGCTCTCTATTCCTGAATGCAGCCCATCTGTTGTACCCTATATTTTGTCATCATTATTCAGAACTTGGATGGGACCCAACCAAACTCTGCTGAAATTTAACCTCTGCTTCAGCTAATTTCCTTTTCATGGCAGCTTGGCGCACAATCGGGGCATCTTTTGTCCCTCCAGTTTTGCTCCCCCACCCCCACCATCCTACTTTCCTCTGGGCACCACCGCCAGGTCAGGGTACAGCTGTTGTTCTCTGGTACCTCACTCCTGAGGCCACTCTTTGACCAGGAATTTCCAGCCCCATCGCGGCAGCCCAGCCAAGAGTCCATTGACTTCCAGCGGGGCCGGACAATCCTGGCAGTGGACAGGACTGGAACATCCCGCCCTTTGTGTGTGTGTGTGTGTGTGTGTGTGTGTGTGTGTGTGTGTGTGTGTGTGTGTGTGTGTGTGTGTGTGTGTGTGTGTGTGTGTGTGTGTGTGTGTGTGTGTGTGTGTGTGTATGTGTACACCGGGACAGGCAGGGATGGCCTTTGCCTTGCCAGTGGTGGTGGGGGTGGGGTGGAGGACAGCAGTGGAGTCCCACGCAAAGGTCCAGGTTGAGGATTGAATCTGCATGGGGGGAGCAGAGGCGTGGAGTTCTCCTGGCTGCAGAGCCAGTGCAAGCACTCAACAAACTAGGCAGCCATCTATAGAGCAGCAAAAAAACGGAATAAACTATTCATGCAATGACACAAGCAAACAAACAGGCTTCGGTCATGGGAATGAAAGGTCTACATCTACTGATAAACATACACATATTACTGACATACATATAGATTTCCATGTATTCACACTGCAGTTCCCAACATGTCATTCTATATTCCTCATTCTGCTGATGCAACAGTTTTACCGATTTGTACACCTACGTGACTATTCCAGAACTACGAAGCAGTAAATAATATCAAAGAATGGAATTTAATCGAGCGCACTCTATTGTAATGATTATTGATTGTGTAAATTGTGCATAAAATCATCTTGGAACTGTTGCAGGAACAGACAGTATTACATCATGTGAGCCATATTACACGTTATAATGTGCACTTCTTCTAGTACATATCCTGCGAAAAGTGTAGAACAATGAGAGTGTCTTTTTTTAATTCATTCATGGGATGTGGGCATCACTGGCTGAGCCAGCATTTATTGCCCATCCCTAGTTGCCCTTGAGAAGGTGGTAGTGAGCTGCCTTCTTGAACCGCTGCAGTCCATGTGGTGTAGGTACACCCACAGTGCTGTTAGGAAGGGAGTCCCAGGATTTTGACCCAGCGACAGTGAAGGAACGGCGATATATTTCCAAGTCAGGATGGTGTGTGGCTTGGAGGGGAACTTCCAGGTGGTGGTGTTCCCATCT
Organism: Isurus oxyrinchus; assembly: GCA_026770705.1. Classification (NCBI taxonomy): domain Eukaryota; kingdom Metazoa; phylum Chordata; class Chondrichthyes; order Lamniformes; family Lamnidae; genus Isurus; species Isurus oxyrinchus. The sequence goes on from JANJGN010000032.1 coordinate 13,168,218, forward strand.
ATCTGCTGCCCTTGTCCTTCTAGATGGTAGATATTATGGGTTTGGAAGGTGTTGTCTAAGGAGCCTTGGTGAGTTTCTGTAGTGCATCTTGTAGATGGTACTGTTACTGTACGCTGGTGGCAGAGAGAGTGAATGTTTTTGGATGTGGTGCCAATCAAGCGGGCTGCTGTGTTCTGGATGGTGTCAAGCTTCTTGAGTGTTGTGGGAGCTGCACTCATCCAAGCAAGTGGAGAGTATTCCATCACACTCCTGACTTGTACCTTGGGCAGGCTTTGGGGAGTCAGGAGGTGAGTTACTCGTCGCAGGATTCCTGGCCTCTGACCTGCTCTTGTAGCCACAGTATTTATATGGCTTGTCCAGTTCAGTTTCTGGTCAATGGTAACCCTCAGGATGTTGATAGCGGGGGATTCAGTGACAGTAATGCCATTGAACATCAAGGGGAGATTCTCTCTTGTTGGAGATGGTCATTGCCTGGCACTTGTGTGGTGTGGATGTTACTTGCCACTTGTCAGCCCAAGCCTGGATATTGTCTAGGTCTTGCTGCATTTGGACATGGACTGCTTCAGTATCTGAGGAGTCGTGAATGGTGCTGAACATTGTGCAATCATCAGCGAACATCCCCACTTCTGACCTTATGATGGAAGGAAGGTCACTGATGAAGCAGCTGAAGATGGTTGGGCCGAGGACACTACCCTGAGGAACTCCTGCAGTGATGTCCTGGAGCTGAGATGATTGACCTCCAACAATCACAACCACCTTGACTGCCCTCTGAAATGACCTAGCAAGCCACTCAATTGTATCAATCCGCTAAAAAGTCAATGTACAATCAGGATCATAATATTCTGCTTTCCCACGTAAAATAAATCTGTAATTGTAAATGCAGAATTTTTTTCTTACTAATGGATAAATTGCAAGTTAATTGTGTGGGGGTGTGGTGGGGGGTGGGGGAGGGGAGGTGCGCAAGGCTGAAAGCTCACTGAAGGAGCTGAATCCTCTTGTGCCAGACTTGCCCGGTTGTGCAATGGCATTGTGTTGCATGGACCCTAATGCTGCCCCTTTGCCAATGATGACAAACCTCTACAGATGACATGAGCAGAAACAGAATAATCTGCGTCCATGCCCTAACTCTCACCAAGTCCTGCTCACCCATCCCCCCCCACTGAGCTCACTGACCCACATTGGCTCCCCCTCAAGCAATGCCTTGGTTTTAAAATTCTCACCCTTAGTTGTTTTCAAGTCCCTCCTTAGCCTCGCCCCTCCCTATCTCTGTAATCTCCTCCAGCCCCACAAACCTCTGAGATCCGAGAGTTCATTTAATTCTGGCTTCTTGAGCATCCCAGATTTTAATGGTGGCTGTGCCTTTAGCTGCCTAGGCAACTCTGGAATTCTCTCCCTAAACCTCTCCAACTCTCGATCTCCCTTTCTTCCTTTAAGACATTGCTTCAAAGCCGCCTATTTGACCACCAGCCTTAACAGCACCTTATGTGGCTCAGTGTCTAATTTTGCTTTAGGACCATTTGTGAAGTGCTTTGGGATGTTTTCTTGCATTAAATGTGCTGTGTAAATACAGATTGCTGTTCAATTGAGCACAAAGCCTGCCTGGACTGACCAATGTTGCCTGAAGGGATTGACTCGACTCGGGCTGGTGGTGGGGGTTTGTTACAGCAGGGTGGGGGGGTGGGTGGGTGTGTGGACTTGCACAGACCCTAATTCTGCCCTGCTGCAGGCCATCTGGGGTCTCCCTGATCTGCTTGGCTGCTCCTTAGATAAATTGAAGTAAAAACAAAAAACTGCGGATGTTGGAAATCCAAAACAAAAACAAAAACAGAATTACCTGGAAAAACTCAGCAGGTCTGGCAGCATCAGCAGAGAAGAAAAGAGTTGACGTTTTGAGTCCTCATGACCCTTCAACAGAACTGAGTAATATTAGGAGAGGGGTGAAATATAAGCTGGTTTAAGGTGGGGGGGTGTGGGGGGGAAGGGGGTTGGTGTAGTTGTAGGGACAAGCAAGCAGTGATAGGAGCAGATAATCAAAAGATGTCACAGACAAAAGAACACAGAGGTGTTGAAGGTGGTGATATTATCTAAACAAATGTGCTAATTAAGAATGGATGGCAGGGCACTCAAGGTACAGCTCTAGTGGGGGTGGGGTGGAAAGACTAACAGGGCATAAAAGGTATAGATTTAAAAATAATGGAAATAGGTGGGAAAAGAAAAATCTATATAAATTATTGGAAAAAACAAAAGGAAGGGGGAGGAAACAGAAAGGGGGTGGGGATGGAGGAGGGAGTTCAAGATCTAAAGATGTTGAATTCAATATTCAGTCCAGAAGGCTGTAAAGTGCCTAGTCGGAAGATGAGGTGTTGTTCCTCCAGTTTGCGTTGGGCTTCACTGAAACAATGCAGCAAGCCAAGGACAGACATGTGGGCAAGAGAGAAGGGTGGAGTGTTAAAATAGCAAGCGACAGGGAGGTTTGGGTCATTCTTGCGGACAGACCGCAGGTGTTCTGCAAAGCGGTCGCCCACATTGGGAGCAATAAATGCAGTAGACTAAGTTGGGGGAAATGCAAGTGAAATGCTGCTTCACTTGAAAGGAGTGTTTGGGCCCTTGGACGGTGAGGAGAGAGTAAGTGAAGGGGCAGGTGTTACATCATTTACGTGGGCATGGGGAGGTGCCATAGGTGGGGGTTGAGGAGTAGGGGATGATGGAGGAGTGGACCAGGGTGTCCCGGAGAGAACGATTCCTATGGAATGCCGCCGGGGGGAGGTGAAGGGAAGATGTGTTTGGTGGTGGCATCATGCTGGAGTTGGCGGAAATGGTGGAGGATGATCCTTTGAATGCGGAGGCTAGTGGGGTGATAAGTGAGGACAAGGGGGACCCTATCATGTTTCTGGGAGGGAGGAGGTGTTGGGGGAATACCGTTACACTATAGAGGATAACTCGCTCCTCCAAAGGACTAGGTGGCTGTTTGGCATTAGCACGTGGTCGATTGTTAATGAATGAACCAAGTTGAACGTTAGATTTGAGTGCAGCACAGCGAAAGCTGTTCAAACCTGGAACTAATGCACATTTTCTACCACTTGTATTCACAACACAACTGGGCATTTAAACAGGAATTCATTTACATGCCCCAGTTTTCTTACTTAGCAAGTTGTTCTGAGCTGGAATGTGCTGCCTGGAAAAGTGGTGGAGGCAAATTCAAACGTAGCTTTTGACAAGTAAATCGGTAAAGGGGATCATTTTGCAGAGCCAACGGGAAAGATGTGGAAGGGTGGTGAGTGGGCGAACTCTTTCAAAGCACCAGCGCAGGCATGATGGGTTGAATGGCCTCCTCCTGTGTTGCTCCTTCTGATTCTACCAAAGCTTGAGCTAAATGCTCATACCTGGTGAAGAATTTGAGTTTCCAGTGTTGTTTGTTGACAGACAGGAATTTCTGCAGACCGTTGCCATTATGCTCTGCCCCAGCGAGTAAGATGTGTATCTGTGTCCCTTCCTTACAGTTTGATGTTCGACCTAAGTGACATGACAAAAAGCATACAGGGTAAAAAGCACAGCTTGACAAGGAAGAAAATAAAAGATTGCATATAAATTGTACCTATTGAGACTGTCAGCTAAAGAACCAGTGCCAGCTTGTACTAATATATGCACTTTCACACCCAAGATGTTAAATTATTCTTTTTCAACGAGTTAAATTTTGAACTTGTTAATTTGAAGTTTAACTTCCATGCTGTGTGCTTTGAAAAGCTGTCTTCTGAAATTAAATACCACCCACCCTTGCCAATGAATATGAACCCTTAACAAATTACCATTTCTTTGTAACACTAATCCTCACCGAATAGTATCAACCCCTTCAACAGTGAATACTGATCGTCAACTGAGACTCAACAAGTAGCACGGCTGAATATCAATTTGCCAGCTAATGCAACTATTGCTATCTTATCAGCTAATACGACCCTCAACATCTCTATAGATATAAAAACAAAAAAAACTGCGGATGCTGGAAATCCAAAACAAAAACAGAATTACCTGGAAAAACTCAGCAGGTCTGGCAGCATCGGCGGAGAAGAAAAGAGTTGTTGTTTCGAGTCCTCATGACCCTTCGACAGAACTTGAGTTCAAGTCCAAGAATGAGTTGAAACATCTCAAGTCAAGTCTTCAGGTCTGGGAGACCAGCCGGAATCAAGGCTTTGGACAATTCAGCAGCTAAAAACCCACTGGCTGTGATTTTGCTGCAACCAGGCATGTCCTGTGTCGGGGCGAATGCGGGTGCCTGGCCTGCACAGGAAGGCAGTGGGACCGCGGCAGCAGTCTTCCAAGCGGTGGCCAGTTAAGAGGCCTCCGCCAGGCCTGCCCACCCAACTAAGGACGGTGGCCTGCCTCTCAGAGGCACTGGCCCAGTCAGAGGGCCTGCACCTCAGCAGGGCCGCTGATTCGAGGCGAGGCGGCGAGGGGAAAGATCGGGCCCCTCCAGGCCAAGGGGGCCTGAGTGAGGAAGTGGGAAATGTTATTTCCGTGCTGGGGCCAGGTGAGCAGGCCCTGGCGATCCGAGGGGTAACCCCCTCTGGCTGCAGCACTGGGGCCATTGGTGGTGCTTATTGCCACCAGCAGCCCTGTCTTCAGAGCCTCTGAAAAGCTAAGTCCCACCACCACCCCCTCGGTTGCCTCTACACAGTTGGAGGCTGCCCCACACGGTGTGGTTGTTGAGTGGGGGGAGTGGAGGGGGAGACAGGAAAATGGCTGTCAGTTGGCCATTTAATTATTTAGGTTGTCCGCCTGCCTCTGGTCCTTGCTGCTGCAAAATTGGCAGGACTGTGTCAGGGAGCCCTCCAGACATTATTCCACACCATTTTCCCACCCCTCCTGTCTTCCCAACACATCCCCAGAGGCCCGTCAAAATCCCGGCCACAATGTCAGACTAAGGATCTAGAAGTTTCCATTGTTTTCAAGGCAAGGTTCGAGAAGCCAGCCCTGGCAGATAACGGTGGATCACTTATTAACGCTAGCTCCTAAACATCAACTGATAACTCCAATCACCCTTTAATAGTGTTGAAAAGAGAGACGTGTTGCTGAAGCTTTTCCTCTTGTACTGATCAGGACAAATGCAAGAACACCAAATTTCAAACAATCGCAACAATTTATACTGCAGAGGAAAAGCTGGGCGTGAGGTGGTGGGGGAAGGGGGTGTAGTATAAGTTGTTGTGATCTTTTCAAATTTGGTATTCTTGTGTTTGTCCTGATTGTTGGGGGGGGGGCTATTTTATGAGGAAAGGTTGGGCCTGTATCCATTGGAGTTTAGAAGAATGAGAGGTGATCTGATTGAAACGTATAAGATCCTGAGGGGGACTTGACAGGGTGGATGCTGACAGGATGCTTCACATTGTGGGAGAGACCAGAACTCAAGGACACAGTTTAAAAAGTAGGGGGTCTTTCATTTAAGACAGGAGAAATTTTTCCTCTCAGAGGGTTGTTAGTCTGTGGAATTCTATTCCCCAGAGAGTGGTAGAGGCAGGGTCATTGGATATTTTGAAGGCTGAGGTAGACAGATTCTTGGCTAACAAGGGGGTCAAAGGCTATCGGGGGAAGGCAGGATAGTGGCATTGAGGCCACAATCAGATTAGCCAGGATCTTATTGAATGGTGGAGCAAGAGTGAGGGGCCGAATTGCCTGCCCCTGCCCCTAATTCATATGCATGTGCGTACGAGTGCAAGATGAAAAGCTTCAGCCATCTCTTTTCAACCATCTTTGCTTTACCGAATCACCATACAACACAGGCTGTCACAGGGCACAGCCAAATACAAGTATAAGTCAATCAGTAAAAAGGACATGTGAAATTCTTACCCTGCTTTGAAACTGACATGTTTCATGCTGCAGGGCTATGGGCCGGGTGCAGGAAGGTGGGATTAGAAAGGGCACCTGGGTGTCCTCGGGCTGGCATGGATAAGATGGGCTGAATGGCCTCTTTCTGTGCTGTAACTTTTCTATGGTTCTATGAAATATTATTGTTGTCACTCATTGCTTTTATGGTTAAATATAAGATCAAATTATTTCATTTAACAAATATCACGTTAACTGGATGCTTTCAAATGTTTTGTAAGGTTTTGTGTTTTAAGGAATACACTTCACATGGTAAGTACTATAGATACAGGAGATATGAAAAGCTAGTTCCTAGAGCAGGCCTTACCTTAAATATAGATATACCATTAGGTGGCTTGTGCTGGGAACCCATATTAGCAGATTGCCAGCACACAGCCTATGATTTTCCATCCCTTCATTTTGTGATCTACACTATGTCGATTCACTGATAGGGAGACAAAATAGGACAAAGCTGGGGCCAAACAAGCAGAAGGCTGACCCTAGAATATACATATTTGACTCCCTATTAACCAGCAGTAGAACTGCTGATCTGATCTAGTGGTCTCCCATTTTATTCTTCCGATGTACAGTACCCTTGTCTAAATTTCATCTCCTCTTGTTATGCCCACGTGCATATTTGGCCCAGTCATTTTATAGCTTGCTGGGTGCCTCCTCGAACTGAAGTACCCCTCTTGGTTTGGCATTTCCTGAAAATTTGAGCAGTTTGCTTGGGCATCTGAGTCAAAGTCAATAATGTGTTATGAGTGGTCCCCAGACTCCCAGTCCGAATGTATTTACTTCTTAGAAGGAGCCAATTTAACCAGGCTTTCTTGAGTCAAGGAAAGAGTAAGTTTATTAGTTACTAAACCCTGGGAAAAATAATAAAAATGCAATACTCATACACACAGATCAGAAATGAGAAGTTAAGAGTCCAAATAAAAGTTAAAAAAACATACAAATCAGTCCTTTGCTTGTCCTTGAGGCATAGATGGCAGTACATTGCGGCTGTTAAGTTGGGTGATTCTGGTAGAGCTGACCTTGGCAGACTCGCAGTTAGTTGGAGACACCTAGTTCTGCAAGGTAGCTAAAGAGGCTGTCCTATTTCTTTTTTGATTGTGGCTTCATCTGAGCCTTGCCTCCAACAACAGAGAGAGAGAGAGGGACTTCGCCTGATTGACTGCTGTTTCTTCTTGGTTCTGTCACACACACAGCACCGGCACACTCTGCACTGCACTGCAGTTAGCTTTTTAACCCATTTTTCCCTGTGTATTCCTATAAGGAAAAAAGAAACATCTCATGCGCCCAGAATCTGTTTTCTTTCATCTCCGACCATTTTACACATTCTGACATATGAATCAACAGGAGATGGATTTTAGGTGACTGCTGAGTCATGGTAATCAGTCTTTTGTCTCTGCAACCACAGGAGATTAAAGTTCAGTCTTTTGTATCTTTCCTATCTCCCTTTCAAGTGTCTCTGCTTGAAGAAGGCCATGACACCTTTTCAGGTCCGACATTCCATGTTGTCTCAGGACCAGTCAGTCAACTATAATCCACATAGGTACTTTCCAGAAAGTGGTCACTTTACATTATCAGCCATCTTTAGCTCAGTGTCTTTGCTTGTATTTCTTTTAAAAAACACACTGATCTTCCTTTAAAAGTTCAATGTGCCCACAAGTAATTTGTGGCTGTAATCTGCTTTTCATGACAAATGCAATTAGGATTCAAAGTCCCAACAGTGATTCACCTGGCTCAGCAATTGCCCCTGTGCCTGTAACTCCTGGAACAAGTGCAGTTTCCCACCCCTCAATTTCTTATCAATTCCCCTGAACCTCTCCAGCTTTGAGCTGAAAGAGTTGCGCTTTGTGAATAACTTGGTCAAATGTTTTTTGGAAGTGGTGGTCAGCTAGGATCTTCCCCTTTTGAATTCATGATGGTGGCCCATAATGAAATAAGCTTACTGCTGATAGTCATTTCTATTCTTTTATGTGATGTTGACATTAAGTTAATGGGCCTTTCCTGGCCAGGACTGTTTTGTCAGCTTTTTTGAAAATAAGCAACCCATTAGCCTGTTTCCCATTCAATCCACTGGCCATTGACTACAATTATCAAATGTTATCCCTTCTCTCTCTCAGTACTTAGGAATTAATACTATCTATGTTCAAAGGTTTGGGTCTTTTGCACTTTTTTAGCCTGCTAGATTGTTTTTATTCATTCAAGGGATGTGGGCATTGCTGTCTGGGCCAGCGTTTATTGCCCATCCCTAATTGCCCCTTGAGGAGGTGGTGGTGAGCTGCCTTCTTGAACCGCTGCAGTCCATGTGATGTAGGTACACCCACAGTGCTGTTAGGGAGGGAGTTCCAGGATTTTGACCCAGCGACAGTGAAGGAACGGCGATATATTTCCAAGTCAGGATGGTGAGTGACTTGGAGGGGAACTTGCAGATGGTGGTGTTCCCATCTATCTGCTGCCCTTGTCCTTCTCAGTGCTAGTGGTCATGGGTTTGGAAGGTGCTGTCGAAGGAGCCTTGGTGAGTTTCTGCAGTGCATCTTGTAGATGGTACACACACTGCTGCTACTGTGCGTTGGTGGTGGAAGGAGTGAATGTTTGTGGATGTGGTGCTGATCAAGCGACTGCTTTGTCCTGGATGGTGTCGAGCTCCTTGAGTGTTGTGGGAGCTGCACTCATCCAGGCAAGTGGGGAGTATTCCATCACACTCCTGGCTTGTGCCTTGTAGATGGTGGACAGGCTTTGAGGAGCCAGGAATTATGTTCAAATCTTTCATTTTATCACCATTGAGGGAGGGCATGCTTTTTAAAAATTTATTCTCTGAGGGCATCACTGGCAAGCGGGCATTCTTTGCCCACCTCAAGTTGCCCTGAGAAGGTGCACCTGATCCTCCCCAGCTTGAATCTCTGCCATCCCGCTGTTTGATACAACAATGGGTGGCTTGCTAGGGCATTTCAGAGGGCAGTTAAGTCAAAGTAGGCCAGACTAGGGAAGGACTGGCTACATTTTAATACCGATCCAACAGCTTCATGGTCATGTTTGCTGATCCTGGTTTTTGAAAAAGATCTAGACTTTTTTTAAACCTAATTCTCAAACTGCATGGAATTTGAACACACGTTCTCAGGATCATATAATCATTGGAGCATTGTACCCAGGCATGATGCCCATGGCCTCCCTGGTGAATAAAAAAAGATAAGATAATGGAGCTCAAACTCCACTCTTTGAGTTACTTACTTTGCTTTTCGCTCTTGGCTTCTGATTTCTGGGAACTACAGACAGACACACTTTCTCTCTCTCTCTCTCCTCTCTCCCTCTCTCTCACTGACTCATACACACGCCCGCCTCTTCTTGCACACTCTGGTGTTTGTCTTTCCCACATATTCTGCCTCTCTGTCCTGCTCCTCTGCACTTATTTTCTGACTTGCGCACACAATTGCATGCATCCTTTTCCTATCTGGCATGCCCCTGATCCTCCCTGCAAATGGCTAATGGTGCTCATGCCTTTTCAATGTCACACACTCACTGCCACGTCTCCTGCAGCAGTAACAGCAGCAATACTGCTGGACCACCAGCTGCTCACACACGCTGTGATGTCACCAAGTGCTTTCTGAAGGACACCGAGATTCCCCGTTAAAGTAATGTGGGCCACTCACTCTGGCGAAAGGTTTGAAAGCCTTGCCCTCACCTAAGCTTTCCAATCAGAAAAGACTAATTGCCCTTGATAAATTCATTCAGCCAACGCACATGTGGAGTCTGTCAGGAGAGCAGGGAAGGAGGTGGAATCGATTCAAACAGCTGGACCCTCACAGCCAAGACCAACCCTGTCTGCATCTATAGTCTGCTGACACACATGATCCAGCAGTCAGGTGGGTTCCTGTGCCCAAGTATGTGGACTTTGGGCTGAGATAGGGATAGGCTTGCTGTGATGCCCCATCTGCCTGAATAGCTTCAAGGTGCTCGGGGCCAGGTTTGCAATTAGCATAAAATGAAACCTGCCGACCCCATCGCCAATGGAAATGAAAACTGGGCGATTTCTATAAGGGGCAATGCCAGGTTTCTGCCCAGGCAGCAAGTTGCCAGCCTACACCTGAGCATCTTCAGGCTTACACATGAAGATTGGTTGGTTGCACCAGATTCGAGCGAGAGTCAGCGTCTTTGGGATTTGGTAAATAAGTCTCCTCATCTTATGATTTAAAGAAAAGCTGCCTTTTATTTCCCTCTTTTGTGACGATTTCCCTCCCGTTTTTAAAATATACTGTCCTCGGCGCACTCACACGCTTACACACAGGGCTAGAAATTCATCTTAGATAGTGGCGCAAAGCAGATGATATTGGACTTGCTGCCCATCATACAATTGGCTGCCATGGAACTGGATAACAGGCGCTATATATGACAGGCAGCTGATCTGATGCCACCCCACCACCCGTTTTGTGCCACCATCCGAGAGGATTTCCTGCCCCCCTCTCTCTCTCTTGCACACTCCCTCACTCACACACCATTCCCTGGCAGCAAGGGAGTGCCGCCAGTAGACGGGTGCGAGCTGCTTTTAGCAGCTTGTCCTTTGACCTTCCCTCACTCTGCTGGAGGGGCTCTTGCCTCCCATTCGACACCAGCCTTTGAACAAACAGGCAATGACACAGGGCAGAATGTCCCTCCATTCCAATTTGACTTTGCGTGCATGAGCAGCATATTCAAGAACATTTTGCTCCCCTCGTAGGCACAGAACTTAAATTGACTAAAATAGTGAAACAATGTCACGTGTATTTTTTTAAAGTTGCTAATTTCGTGTTTTTCTCTCAGTGCTGCACAGAATACCTGGATTGGCCTTAATTTTCTATTTGACCAAACATTGCTTGCTTTAGGTCTTGAGTAAATAAGACCCCAGTGACTACACATTTCCTATCTCAGTTGGAGGAAAGTATGTAGAAGCATGAAAGGAAGTAATTCTTCACTTGTCTCAGTTAGCCTGGTTAACCTCGCTGCCTCTTTCCCTCTCAGTGACACTCATTCTGCACTGACACCTACGGGCACACGATGTGGGTGGGAATGCCTTGAGGACTAGGGGGTTTTAAATGTTAAAGTTAAAACCACTCCAGAGAGTGGAGATTGTCCTGTGGGTGCATTGGTTGTTAAACCCTAGTGCTGAGAGTCAGCGATGCAGCTCCTTCATTCACCAGTGCTTTGGGTGGCTATATATTATTCTTTTTTGGTGGTGCTTCAGTGAGGTCTGAGCTAAAACTGACAGCTCAATGGTAACATTGGCACAGGCGCAGGATGCCTGTATAATGGAATGCAAGTTTGGTGCTTTGCCTGTGAAATACCGAAAAAAAATTAACATCAATGTTAGCAACTACAGGCACTCAGTCCAAGTTATTACGATAGCTGTCCCTATCATCACAGCAGCAGAGGCATGCAGATGTGGAGGTGAAATCATCGTGGCATTGTGAGGTAAAGCGCTTATGGTGTACAACAACAACTTGCATTTAAATAGCACCCTCATCACAGAAGTGTTATCAGAAAAAACATTTGACGTTGATTCATGAGAGACATTAGGGCAGATGACAAAAAGCTTTAAGGAGCATCTTAGAGTGGTAGAGAGGTGGTTTAGGGAGACAGTTCGAGAGCATAGGGCCCATGCAGCTGAAGGCTTGGCCACCAATGGTGGAGCAATATAATGAAATAGAAACATAGGAAAGCACATATTGAAAAAGCACTATTCAGCTCAGCACCTACTCCTTCTACAAACCTACCCTGTCACGGATTATATTACTGTGGGAAGTTTGCATTAAATAGTTCCTGAATACTTCAGAGTATGGATCCACTTCACCTCCACTGGCCCACTGTCCTTCACAGACAAGGCTCCAGCAATTAAGGGACCATTGTGGTCCACAGATATTTCATTGTCTCTCTAAAACGACCCCAATAATCCCATTCCCAAGCAAGTATTTAGCTAGCTCTTTTTAACTGACAAATCCAGTTGCTTTTGCTGAGACTTGTTCGACCACCCAATGGGAAAAACGTATCTACTCGTTTCTAGTCTCTCTTAAGACTACTAATTTCAAACCTGCACTTTTCTAATTGTGTCCTCTTATTATGAATCAAAATACCTCCCCTCATCTACATTGTATATAGCTTTGAATTTTGAAAACTTTTCTCCAATGAAATTAAGTTCAGGCCCTGTGAGTCTTTCCTTATCATTTGGAACCATAAGCCCTGCAATCATCTTTGTGCTTTTTCTGAACCTTATTCACCTTCCTTTTGAAGGAAGAATTCCAAAGTTGCACACATCATTCGTTCTTCATTACTTTATCCTTTCATACCTTTAAACATTGACAAAAGGGATAGAGAGTAAGATGAAGCAGAAAAGGCATGCATATGTCAGGTTGGTAATACAAATGAGAACTAGGCTCAATAGAGAACCTTCAGAGGGGAAGTGAAAAAAGAAGAAAAGCAAAGACAGAGTATGAGAAGAGACAGACAGCTTACATAAAAGGGAATCCAGAAGTCTTTTATAGACATATAAATAGTAAAAAGGTGGTAAAAGGAGAAATAGGGCCAATTAGAAACCGAAAAGGGGGGTTACACATGGAGGCAGAAACATGAGGGAAAGCCTTTCTGCGCAGTGAGTGGTTAAGGTCTGGAATGCACAGCCTGAGAGTGTAGTGGAGGCAGATTGAGCCAAAGCTTTCAAAAGAGAATTGGATCATTATCTGAAGAGAAAGAAATTTGCAGGGTTACAGGGAAAAGGCAGGGAAGTGGGACTAGGTGAGTTGTTCTTGCAGGGAGCCAGCAGAGTCTCAATGGGCTAAATGGCCTCCTTCTGTGCTGTAACCATTCTACAACGCTGTGATTCTATTCTTCCAGAACATCCATTATGTTATTGTGAGATTAGTGTCCACATAAAGTGACAGGCATCTTTTTCTTCCCAGCTACTTAGTCTAATTCCCTTTTGAATGTTACGTTTGCTTCTACTGCCCTTTCCAAGTAACAACTTGCTGCACGGAAATAAATTCTCATCTTCTCCTTGACTGATTCATTTGCAATCAATCCTGGAAGCTGAATGCATCTGTAGCGACCATTCCTGCACCAGTTATTGCCACTAAGCTTGTGTGGTGGGCAAGGAGTGGGGGTGATGGAGGGGGTCAATTCCAGTCAATATCATCATGTGGCTGCTTTGGGAAACTAGACAGAGGCAAAGCTGGAGTGGCTTTGCAAAATAGTTAAAGCAGGTAGATTTGTAATTTCATCTGCCATGGGGCATTGTGTTTTTGTTTGATTTAACTGTACAGGATAGGCCAGTTAACCTTGAACATGTTTATGACTCCTACCTACAAGGTTCAGCCCTGTGCAGGAGAGAAAACGTATTTTTTTATACTCGTTCACAGGATGTGGACATTGCTGGCTAGGCGAGCATTTATTGCCTATCCCTAATTTTAAAATGCAGAACAAGAAGTCCACGCATTGGACTCACTCGCCCTCTTAAACTGCTGCAGGCCGCGCGGTGTAGAGCGCTGTTAATTCTTTACAACTGAGTGGCAGGAGGAGTTAACCACATCACTGTGGGCCTGGAGTCACATGTAAGCCACAGCAAGGGGCGTGAGTGAACATATGGGTTTTTATGACAATTGATTCATGGACACAATTACTAAAACTAGCTTTTAATTCCAGACTAATTAATTGAATTTAAACTCTACCAGCTGCCGTGGTGGAATTTGAATTCATGTCCCCAGAACATTAGCCTGGGCCTACTAGATTACGAGTCCAGCAACATAACCACTATGCAGTCACCACACCACCGCTACCTCTGCATCTATAATATAACACAACGCAAACCAAAGCATTGCAAGACAAAAAGCACCAGATTTGATTCTGATTTGTGCTGAGCGAGCAGATCACGCCCAGAGAAGCAGTCGGGGCATTGCAGCTTGGCAGCTTAGTGGTCCCGAGATAAAGGGGAGAATCAGTCAGCAGGAAACACTGGATTTAAAAAACACGGGTCAATGGGCATCCGGTGAGGACAGGATAGTGCTCGGCAACCCCCAAGGGCAGGATTTTTCGCTTGGGTGCGTGCCCGATACGCCCGAGCTTAAAATGGCGCGCAAGGACACCGGGCGATCGGCCCAACGTCATTGTGCAATATTTCGGGCAGCGGGCGCACGTGACAGTTGGCAGCGCGCCTGCCAACAATTAATGGGCCTGTTGAGGCCATGAATGTATTAATGAACCTGAATTTCTCGCTGCCCGTCCAACCTTACGGTTGGCGGGCGGGTGAATAGGTCAGGTGGCCTTTGCATTTTTGAGGAAACCTCGCAGGCGGGAAGAGGTTTCCGATATTAATTTAAAAAAAAAAATGTTTGGGAAGAATTTTTATTATCTATGTTTAGTTGAGTGAGTCCGATATGTGGACATTTTTTTTTTCTGCGTTTTCAAGTCTTTAATTGATGGTTTTAAATTCTTCAGCTCCCAGAGGTAGCTCTCTGCCTTCGGGGGGCTTTTATTCCGCGCTCCCCCTGTGCCCGCGCTGACTTCAGCTCTCGCCCTCCTCCCCCACCAACCCTGACCTATCAGCGCGCCTTTCACACTAGCTGGCTGTTAAATGGCCAGCGAGTGTGAAATCACAGCCGGGGGCCGATTCCCAGAATCCCCAGGGGCTTCCCCACTGCGCCAACCCTACGCCCTCAAAACTCTGCCCCAAGTGCCAGTGAGCTAAAGCTCGCTGCCGAGGCTCGGCCATGATGAAGGGTCACTCTGGTGAAGTACAGCAGGGCAAGTCAGCTTGAGATATTGCATTGAGGAGAGGCCGGGAGAGAGAGAGAGAGAGAGAAAAAACATAGCAGTGTTTTCTCAATGCTGTAACCCATCCCGAGTTTCAGATGACATTCGGAAACAACCTTGGTGATTTATGATGTGCTCTGAATTCCAAGCCCAAACGTTCCGAACATGGTTCATAAATAATCAGTGTTAACTTTTGGTGGGGTTCGAGAGGTTTCGTAACCTTTCACTTTGTAAGCCGTAGGGTCCCAGGTGCAGCTTCCTGTCAGTCAGCAACAGTCTCCCGCAACCCAGGGAGCAGTGAGGGACCTGGATGTTGATGATCTCTCATCATTGTGCTCCTATTTTTAATCACGGTGTGGCTGAAAACAGGGCTGTGCAGACAACGGACTTGGCAAAATCAGTTATGGACCAGGCAGCCTTTGAGAAAGCTTGTGACTCCCACACACGTGCAGTAAAGGTTATTAGGCAGCCATTTCAAAGCAAAAGGCCCGGGGATTTTTTACCCTCCTACCCAAATCATACTGAGGTCAAAGGCCGCGTCCCCTCTGCTCCCTGATCACTTAACTCTACACAGGCCGGAGATGACCTGTGTGTGACTCAGCATCACACTACACAACGCATTTTCCCACTGAACCAGCAGCCCTTGTGAGAGGGCGAACGTTCATCCCAAGGAGCAGCAGAGCAAATGAAGGATAACGTTAACAAGTTGGGGTAGTGGAGGGCAAGTAGGAGGATTCGCTGAGATTATGAGAAAAGTGAAGAATAGCATAAAGGGGATTAAATAAGGGATAATGGAAATCATTTTCAAATCTGTCAATCTCCACTTTAAACATACTCAATGTCTGAGCTTCCACAACCCTCTGGGGTAGAGAATTCCAAATATTTACAACCCTCCGAGTAGAGAAATTTCTCCTCATCTCGGTCCTAAGTGGCTTCCCCCTTATTTTGAAATTGCGTCCACTGATTCCAGACTCCCCAGCCAGGGGAAATATCTTACCTGCATCTACCCTGTCTATTCCTTTAAGCATTTTGTTGGTTTCAATGAGAGAATACAGGCCCAGTTTCCCCAATCTCTCCGTAGGACAATTCTGCCATCCTGGGAGCTAGCCTGGTGAACCATTGAATTGATTGAACCATCGAACCATAGAAAGGTTACAGTGCAGAAAGAGGCCATTCAGCCCATCATGTCTGCGCTGGCCAAAAAGAGAAAAAGGAAACTAGCTGCTTATTTTACTCCAACTTTCCAGTGCCTGGTCCGTAGCCTTGCAGAATATGCTTAAAATGGTTAAAGGATTTGATAGAGTAGACAGGGAGAAACTATTTTCTCTGATGGTGGAATCCAGAACAAGGGGGCAAAGTGATCACATTAGAGCGAGATTATTCAGAAGTGAAGTACTTCTTCATTCAGTAGGAATCGCAAATTTGCCATTGCCCCACCACCCCCCCCCCCCCCCGACCCTCCCTCACTCCCTAGGGTTGCCAACTGCAATTAACTGTATTCCTGGAGGTTCCATCACATGACTCGCCCCCACCCTCCAGCGATTAGTCGGCCAACACATCCATCCCTGTGACCCACTGCCCTCCTACGTCAATTGGAAAGCAAAAAGACTCATTACCCAATTGGGTGAGGTTTGACTGTCAGCCAAACAGCCATTTGTCCCCCAATTTTCAAAATTTTTATACATGGTAAAGGGAAATTTTCAAAGAAATTTTTTATTTAAAACTATCTTTTTTAACGCCCCAATGATTTTTCTCCAGGGTTGCACACAGCAGTGTCCTGGAGGCTGATCTTCAATTCCTGGAGACTCCAGGCCAATCCTGGAGGGTTGGCAGCCCTACCCCACCTCCATCGCAAACGTGCCCTAAAAGAGAGGAAAGGTGTTGGGGCTGGCGGGGGGGGGGGGGGGGGAGGGTGGGATTCAAGATTATTCCAGTTTTCCAGTTCTGTCTAAGCAATTTCCAATGCAGCCCCTGGAATTGTAAGTATCTAGATAGATCTTCCCACCCCCGACCATTAACCCCAGGGATGCCAAAGCCCACCCCCAGGCATGGTCTGTTTGAATAAACTCTGATTCTACCAACTCAGCTACCTTTAGCCTGATTTAAACAACAGAATCGAATCTTAACTCCAACACCTAGTGAAGGTATGTACATAAAATTCACAGCTCTTTTCAAGTTGACAGTTTAAAGGTTAATGATCTCCAGCAAAAGACTTTGAAAATAGTGGCTTATCAAACTGCAGCATAGATACGCTTGTGACTTTGCATTTCTAAAATGTTTTAGAGTCATAAAGCGTTGGATGTTCAAAGGGCTGCAGGTTTAGGGACCAGTGCAGGTGGGATTTGAAAATCATTGTCCCGAGGGTCACCTTGGGGCCCTGACTCCCCCGGGACAGTTTCCATTCTTCAAAGGGTTTGCAGGGGTGGGGGAGGGAATGGGTAATCCACTCATCGCCAATTAACGGCCCCTGAGCTCACCAAGAAGCCTGTCCAGTTCAGAACTGAATTTTTGGATTTGGAGACCCAATGATGTTTATTTAGTGGCTTGGTAGTGCAGAACGTGAGTATTACCGAAAAAAGAGACATGCTGTCAAAGATTTTCATCTTGCACTCACCAGGACAGATTCACAAAAACAACAAATCTCAAAGAATACCAAATCTCAATACTGCATAAGAGTGTGGTGATTGGTTGGCAAGTGAACTCTGATAGGTAGAGCCATTACCATGGAGAATGCACCAGGGAACAGTATAGGGCCAGGCTTTTGTCTAAATTCATACCAGGCAGGTGAGCTCTGATTGGTCAAGGCATTGCCATGGGGAATGAACCAGGGAGTGGCTGCACCCCACCCCCACCCCCCCCCAACAAGCTTTCACTTAGTTGAAAAAGGTGGAATGATTGGACATGTTCTTTCTTTGGGATATTGGCTACCCTGATCAGATCATTGCTTGCTGTATATCGCACAAACTCATGAGTGGGCCTAAGGCTTTCATGGCTTTCAGCCATGAAAAGTGCCCAGTCTACCTTAGATTACTCTGGTAGGCTAAGGTGTCTCAAAAGCCTGAGTAACAGGTGAAGCTAGCTGTTTCACGCTGCCACTATGCAGTAGCAACACAAGTGATATTCGCCACTAACAGGACACTGCTGTCAAGCCAAGAAGACATTCTGCCTATCACACAAATGAGTAATGTGCTCTATGAATTTCAGTGCCAGTGTGGTGGCAGGTATATTGGCCGTACCTCCAAATGATTGGGGGATCGTATCAAACAGCACATTTCTTCAGCTTTCAAAACAGGCAAAATACCGACTGTACTCAACCAGCCCATGCTTGCAAAACTCAGAACATGGTGTCCAACATTGGATGTGATTCCG
Organism: Isurus oxyrinchus; assembly: GCA_026770705.1. Classification (NCBI taxonomy): domain Eukaryota; kingdom Metazoa; phylum Chordata; class Chondrichthyes; order Lamniformes; family Lamnidae; genus Isurus; species Isurus oxyrinchus. Next base: position 13,186,221 of record JANJGN010000032.1, read on the forward strand.
CAATTAGACAACACTTGCTAAAGAATCCTGATTGTGCTAAGAATTTCGCTATCAGCCACTTTAAGATTATCAGCCGGGCTTTCAGTGTGGCTCACTTATTCATGCTAGAAGTTATATATATTCACACACAGGGCCCTGTTCTTTGCAAATAGAAAGAACATGTGTACGAATTGCACCTTTTTCAACAAAACAAAAGCTTAGGGGACAGTCATTCCCTGGTTCATTCCCCATGGCAATGCCTTGACCAATCAGAATTGACCTGCCTGGTTTGAATTTAATCAAAAGTTTGGCAGTTGCATGTTCTATGGAGCACTCTCCATGGCAATGCCTCTACCAATCAGAGACCACTTTTCAACCAAGCAACACCTTCTTATGCAGTATAAATTGCTGTTCCCTTTGAGATTTGATATTCTTGTGAATCTATCCTGATGAATGCAAAAAGAAAAGCTTCAACCGAATGTCTATTTTCTTCAGCAATACTAATATTTATTTACCTTGGTCTTAGCATTGTTTTTTAATGGGCCTACATGCTAGTGCTGGACCTTAATTTATCCTGCATGGCCCCTTCCAGCCTGGCCTTCGTTGTTGACCCTCTGATGAGCTGCCTGCTCCGTTCAGTAAGGCAGCAGCAGCTTCCAATATGGCTGCTGCCTGCCTTTGCTGCTGATGCCAGGCAGGCAGCTCCCGCCTCCTGAGCACCAAACTCTCTTCCTGCCCACTTAGGCAATTTGAATTTAAAAGTAGCGTCACGTGAGCGAAGCTGTTCAGGCGCACGGTCAGGACCCAAATTTATCCAAGTGTCAGGTTCCTGACCCTCTCTTTGAAAATCTGGCCCATTGAGTCATGACAGCACAGAAGGAAGCTATTCAGCCCATCAAGTCCATGTCGGCTCTCTGTCAAGCAATCCAATCAGTCCCATTCCCTCTGCATCTCTTGCCCAAAACCTTAAACCTGTGTCCCCTAGTTCTCGTACCATCAGCTAATGGAAACAGTTTTTCGTTGCCTCCCTTATCTAAACTTGTCATAATCTTGTACATCTCTATCAAATCCCCCCTCAATCTGCTTTACTCCAAGGAGAACAACCCCAATTTCTCAGGCCTAACCTTGTAGCTAAAATCCCCCATTCCTGGAACCATTCTGGCAAATCTCCTCTGCACCCTCTCAAGGACCCTTGCATCATTTCTATGTAGCACCTTGGCGAATGCCTTTCGCAAACCAAATGCACTAAATCTGCTGGTTCCCCCTTATCTACCCTGCCATTTATATCCTCAAAAAACACAATGCATTTGTCCAAAATTATTTCCCTTTCATAAAACCATGTTTATGCATGGGCATAGTTTTGAAAGCACTGGAACCAGAAACACTGCATTCACTGGCATCAGAAATGTCAATCCACTGGAGCATGACTTTGCTCATCAGTTCGCTTCACACTGGATGTGTGCTCTGGGCACTGCACCTCAGGTACAATACCTTGGTCTTAGAGTAGGGTGCAGCACAGATTCACCAGTATGATACTGGGGCTAAAAGGGTTAAATAATGAGGGCAAGTTGCACAAAACTAGATTGTATTTTCTTCAGTTTAGAAGATTGAGAGGTGAACTAATTGAGGTGTTTATGACAGTGCTTCCCAAATGCCTGGGTGAGTGCAGCTCCAACAACACTCAAGAAGCTTGAAACCATCCAGGACAAAGCAGCCCACTTGATTGGTACCCCTTCCACAAACATTCACTCCCTCCAACACCTACACACAGCAGCAGCAGTATGTGTAACATCTACAAGATGCACTGCAGTAATTTATCAAGGCTCCTTCAACAGGACCTTCCAAACCCACGACCACTACCATGCAGAAGGAAAAGGGCAGCAGATAGAAGAGAACACCACCACCTGGGGGTTCCCCTCCAAACCACTCGCCATCCTGCTTGGAAATATATCGCCGTTCCTTCACTGTCGCTGGGTCAAAATCCTGGAACTCCCTCCCTAACAGCACTGTGGGTGTACCTACAGCACATGGACTGCAGCGGTTCAAGAAGGCAGCTCACCACCACTTCCACAAAGGCAGTTGGTGACAGGCAATAAATATTGGCCCAGCCAGCGAAGCCCACTTCACATGAATGAATAAAAAATAAATTTCCCAGTGAGACCCCATTTTAACGCATCAGACTTGGTATGACACCAGAGATCTTTAACAGTTTTTGAGAGGGGAAGTTGGGGGAGAAAGGGGCCTTCAGTTGATGAGTGTGGGGGTGGTGGGGGGGGGAGGGTGGGGGGGTGGAGTAGAGGTAGCAGTAAGATAGTAACCTTCACTCCTGTGTTATTCGAGTGCCAAAATGACATAATACAACAGGATAGTAACATTCACTCCTGTGTTATTCGAGTGCCAAAATGACATAATACAACAGGGTAGTTACATTCACTCCTGTGTTATTTGAGTGCCAAAATAACACAAAACAGCAGGATAGTAACCTTCACTCCTGTGTTATTCGAGTGCCAAACTAACACAAAACAGCAGGATAGTAACCTTCACTCCTGTGTTATTCGAGTGCCAAAATAACACAATACAGCAGGATACTACCCTTAACTACTGTGTTGTTGAAGTAACAAAATGACAGAAAACAGCAGGATAGTAACCTTCGCTCCTGTGTTATTCGAGGGCCAAAATAACACAAAAAAGTAGGAGAGTAAACTTCACTCCTGTGTTATTCGAGTGCCAAAATATCACAATACAGCAGGATAGTAACCTTCATACCTGTGTTATTCCAGTGCCAAAATAACACAAAAAAGTAGGAGAGCAACCTTCACTCCTGTGTTATTCGAGTGCCAAAATAACACAAAACAGCAGGATAGTAACCTTCACCCGTGTTATTCCAGTGACAAAATAACACAAAAGAGCAGGATAGTAACCTTCACCCGTGTTATTCCAGTGCCAAAATAACACAAAAGAGCAGGATAGTAACCTCAACTCCTCTTTTGTTGAAATACCAAAATGACAGAAAACAGCAGGATAGTAACCTTCACTCCTGTGTTAACCCAGTGCCAAAATAACTCAAAACAGCAGGATAGTCACCTTCACTGCTTTGTTATTCGAATACCAAAATAACACAATACAGCAGGATAGTAACCTTAACTCCTGTGTTATTCCAGTGCCAAAATAACACAGAACAGCATGATAGTAACCTTCACTCCTGTGTTATTCCAGTGCCAAAATAACACAAAACAGCAAGATAGTAACCTTCACTCCTGCATTATTCGAGTGCCAAAATATTACAAATCTGCAGGATAATAAACATCACTCCTGTGTTATTCGAGTGCCAAAATAATACAAAACAGCAGGATAGTAACTTTCACTCCTGTGTTATTCGAGTGCCAAAATTACATAAAACAGCAGGATTGTAACCTTCACTCCAGTGTTATTCCAGTGCCAAAATAACACAAGACAGCAGGATAGTAACTTCACACCAGTGTTATTCCAGTGCCAAAATAACATAAAACACGAGGATAGTAACCTTCACTCCTGTGTTATACGAGTGCCATAAAAACACAAAACTGCAGGATAGTAACCTTGAATCCTGTGTTATTCAAATGCCAAAATAACACAATACAGCAGGATAGTAACCTTCACTCCTGTGTTATTCAAATGCCAAAATAACACAATACAGCAGGATAGTAACATTAACCCCTGTGTTGTTGAAATACCAAATGACAGAAAACAGCAGGATAGTAACCTTCACTCCTGTGATATTCGAGTGTCAAAATAACACAAAACTGCAGGATAGTAACCTTCACTCCTGTGTTATTGAAATACCAAAATGACACAAAATAGCAGGAAAGTATCCTTCAATCCTGTGTCATTCGCGTGCCAAAATAACACAAAACAGTAGGATATTCAGCTTCGCTGCTGTGTTATTCGAGTGCCAAAATAACACAAAAGAGCAGGATAGCAACCTTCACTCCTGTGTTATTCCATTGCCAAAATAACACAAACAGCAGGATCGTAACGTTCAATCCTATGTTATTCGAGTGCCAAAATAACAGAAAACAACAGGATAGTAACATTCAGTCCTGTGTTATTCGAGTGCCAAAATAATACAAAACTGCAGGATAGTAACCTTCTCTCCTGCGTTATTCCAATGCCAAAATAACACAAAATAGCAGGATAGTAAACTTCAATGATATGTTATTCGAGTGCCAAAATAATACATAACAGCAGGATAGAAACCTTCACACCTGTGTTATTCCAGAGCCAAAATAACAAAAAAACAGCAGGATAGTAACCTTCGCTCCTGTGTTATTCGAGTGCCAAAATAACACAAAACAGCAGGATAGTTACCTTCACTCCTGTGTTATTCGGGTGCCAAAATAACACAAAACATCAGGATAGTAACCTTAACTCCTGTGTCATTCGAGTGTCAAAATAACACAAAACACCAGGATAGTAACTTTCACTCCTGTGTTACTCCAGTGCCAAAATAACACAAAAGAGCAGGATAGCAACCTTCACTCCTGTGTTATTCGAGTGCCAAAATAACACAATACAGCAGGATACTACCCTTAACTACTGTGTTGTTGAAGTAACAAAATGACAGAAAACAGCAGGATAGTAACCTTCGCTCCTGTGTTATTCGAGGGCCAAAATAACACAAAAAAGTAGGAGAGTAACCTTCACTCCTGTGTTATTCGAGTGCCAAAATATCACAATACAGCAGGATAGTAACCTTCACACCTGTGTTATTCCACTGCCAAAATAACACAAAAAAGTAGGAGAGCAACCTTCACTCCTGTGTTATTCCAGTGCCAAAATAACACAAAAGAGCAGGATAGTAACCTTAACTCCTCTTTTGTTGAAATTTCAAAATGACAGAAAACAGCAGGATAGTAACCTTCACTCCTGTGTTAACCCAGTGCCAAAATAACTCAAAACAGCAGGATAGTAACCTTCACTGCTTTGTTATCCCAGTGCCAAAATAACACAAAACAGCAGGATAGTAACCTTCACTCCTGTGTTATTCGAATACCAAAATAACACAATACGGCAGGATAGTAACCTTCACTCCTGTGTTATTCCACTGCCAAAATAACACAAAACAGCAGAATAGTAACCCTCACACCTGTTATTCGAGTGCCAATGTAACACAAAAGAGCAAGATAGTAACTTCCACTCCTGTGTTATTCGAGTGCCAAAATACCACAAAACAGCAGGATCGTAACCTTCATTCCTGTGTTATTCCGGTGCCAACATAACACAAAACAGCAGGATAGTAACCTTCACTCCTGTGTTATTCGAGTGCCAAAAATACATAAAACAGCAGGATTGTAACCTTCAGTCCAGTGTTATTCCAGTGCCAAAATAACACAAAACAGCTGGATAGTAACCTTCACTGCTGTGTTATTCCAGTGCCAAAATAACACAAAACAGCAGGATAGTAACCTTCAATCCTGTATTATTCCAGTGCCAAATAACACAAAACACCAGGATAGTAGCATTCACTCCTGCATTATTTGAGTGCCAAAATATTACAAATCTGCAGGATAATAAACATCACTCCTGTGTTATTAGAGATCCAAAATAACACAAAACAGCAGGATAGTAACTTCACTCCTGAGTTATTCCAGTGCCAAAATAACACCAAACAGCAGGAGAGTAACCTTCACTCCTGTGTTATTCCACTGCCAAAATTATATAAAACAGCAGGATTGTAACCTTCACTCCTGTGTTATGCAAATGCCCAAATACCACAAAACAGCATGATAGTAACCTTCACTCCAGTGTTATTCCAGTGCCAAAATAACACAAAACAGCAGGATAGTAACCTTCAATCCTGTAGTACTCCAGTGCCAAATAACACAAATCAGCAGGAGAGTAACCTTCACTCCTGTGGTATTCCAGTGCCAAAATAACACCAAACAGCAGGAGAGTAACATTCACTCCTGTGGTATTCCAGTGCCAAAATAACACCAAACCGCAGGAGAGTAACCTTCACTCCTGTGTTATTGAAATACCAAAATGACACAAAATAGCAGGAAAGTATCCTTCAATCCAGTGTCATTCGTGTGCCAAAATAACACAAAACAGTAGGATATTAAGCTTCGCTCCTGTGTTATTCGAGTGCCAAAATAACACAAAAGAGCAGGATAGTAACCTTCACTCCTGTGTTATTCCATTGCCAAAATAACACAATCAGCAGGATAGTAACCTTCACTCCTGTGTTATTCGAATACCAAAATAACACAATACAGCAGGATAGTAACCTTAACTCCTCTTTTGTTGAAATACCAAAATGACAGAAAACAGCAGGATAGTAACCTTGACTCCTGTGTTAACCCCAGTGCCCAAAATAACTCAAAACAGCAGGACAGTAACCTTCACTCCTGTGTATTCGAGTGCCAAAATAACACAATACAGCAGGATAGTAACCTTCACTCCTGTGTTATTCGAGTGCCAAAATAACACAATACAGCAGGATAGTGACCTTCACTCCTGTGTTATTCAGTGCCAAAAAAAACACAAAACAGCAAGATAGTAACCATCAATCCTGTATTATTCCAGTGCCAAAATAACACAAAACAGCAGGATAGTAACCTCACTCCTGCATTATTCGAGTGCCAAAATATTACAAATCTGCAGGATAATAAACATCACTCCTGTGTTATTCGAGTGCCACAATAATACAAAACAGCAGGATAGTAACTTTCACTCCTGTGTTATTCGAGTGCCAAAATTACATAAAACGGCAGGATTGTAACCTTCACTCCAGTGTTATTGCAGTGCCAAAATAACACAAGACAGCAGGATAGTAACTTCACACCAGTGTTATTCCAGTGCCAAAATAACATAAACACGAGGATAGTAACCTTCACTCCTGTGTTATACGAGTGCCATAAAAACACAAAACTGCAGGATAGTAACCTTGAATCCTGTGTTATTCAAATGCCAAAATAACACAATACAGCAGGATAGTAACCTTGACTCCTGTGTTATTCAAATGCCAAAATAACACAATTACAGCAGGATAGTAACATTAACCCCTGTGTTGTTGAAATACCAAAATGACAGAAAACAGCAGGATAGTAACCTTCACTCCTGTGATATTCGAGTGTCAAAATAACACAAAACTGCAGGATAGTAACCTTCACTCCTGTGTTATTGAAATACCAAAATGACACAAAACAGCAGGAAAGTATCCCCTTCAATCTGTGTCATATCGCGTGCCAAGTAACACAAAACAGTAGGATATTCAGCTTCGCTGCTGTGTTATTCGAGTGCCAAAATAACACAAAAGAGCAGGATAGCAACCTTCACTCCTATGTTATTCCATTGCCAAAATAACACAAAACAGCAGGATAGTAACCTTCAATCCTATGATATTCGAGTGCCAAAATAACAGAAAACAACAGGATAGTAACATTCAGTCCTGTGTTATTCGAGTGCCAAAATAACACAAGACAGCATGATAGTAACCTTCAATTCCTGTGTTATTCGGGTGCCAAAATAACACAAAACAGCAGGATAGTAACCTTAACTCCTGTGTCATTCGAGTGTCAAAATAACACAAAACACCAGGATAGTAACTTTCAGTCCTGTGTTACTCCAGTGCCAAAATAACACAAAACAGCAGGATAGTAACCTTCGCTCCTGTGTTATTCGAGTGCCAAACTAACACAAAACAGCAGGATAGTAACCTTCACTCCTGTGTTATTCGAGTGCCAAAATAACACAATACAGCAGGATACTACCCTTAACTACTGTGTTGTTGAAGTAACAAAATGACAGAAAACAGCAGGATAGTAACCTTCGCTCCTGTGTTATTCGAGGGCCAAAATAACACAAAAAAGTAGGAGAGTAACCTTCACTCCTGTGTTATTCGAGTGCCAAAATATCACAATACAGCAGGATAGTAACCTTCACACCTGTGTTATTCCAGTGCCAAAATAACACAAAAAAGTAGGAGAGCAACCTTCACTCCTGTGTTATTCCAGTGCCAAAATAACACAAAAGAGCAGGATAGTAACCTTAACTCCTCTTTTGTTGAAATTTCAAAATGACAGAAAACAGCAGGATAGTAACCTTCACTCCTGTGTTAACCCAGTGCCAAAATAACTCAAAACAGCAGGATAGTAACCTTCACTGCTTTGTTATCCCAGTGCCAAAATAACACAAAACAGCAGGATAGTATCCTTCACTCCTGTGTTATTCGAATACCAAAATAACACAATACAGCAGGATAGTAACCTTCACTCCTGTGTTATTCCACTGCCAAAATAACACAAAACAGCAGAATAGTAACCCTCACACATGTTATTCGAGTGCCAATGTAACACAAAAGAGCAAGATAGTAACTTCCACTCCTGTGTTATTCGAGTGCCAAAATACCACAAAACAGCAGGATCGTAACCTTCATTCCTGTGTTATTCCGGTGCCAACATAACACAAAACAGCAGGATAGTAACCTTCACTCCTGTGTTATTCGAGTGCCAAAATTACATAAAACAGCAGGATTGTAACCTTCAGTCCAGTGTTATTCCAGTGCCAAAATAACACAAAACAGCTGGATAGTAACCTTCACTGCTGTGTTATTCCAGTGCCAAAATAACACAAAACAGCAGGATAGTAACTTTCAATCCTGTATTATTCCAGTGCCAAATAACACAAAACACCAGGATAGTAGCATTCACTCCTGCATTATTTGAGTGCCAAAATATTACAAATCTGCAGGATAATAAACATCACTCCTGTGTTATCAGAGATCCAAAATAACACAAAACAGCAGGATAGTAACTTCACTCCTGAGTTATTCCAGTGCCAAAATAACACCAAACAGCAGGAGAGTAACCTTCACTCCTGTGTTATTCCACTGCCAAAATAACACAAAACAGCAGGAGAGTAACCTTGACTCCTGTGTTATTCCAGTGCCAAAATAACACCAAACAGCAGGAGAGTAACCTTCACTCCTGTGTTATTCCACTGCCAAACTAACACAAAACAGCAGGAGAGTAACCTTCACTCCTGTGTTATTCCAGTGCCAAAATTATATAAAACAGCAGGATTGTAACCTTCACTCCTGTGTTATGCAAATGCCCAAATACCACAAAACAGCATGAAAGTAACCTTCACTCCAGTGTTATTCCAGTGCCAAAATAACACAAAACAGCAGGATAGTAACCTTCAATCCTGTAGTACTCCAGTGCCAAATAACACAAATCAGCAGGAGAGTAACCTTCACTCCTGTGGTATTCCAGTGCCAAAATAACACCAAACAGCAGGAGAGTAACATTCACTCCTGTGGTATTCCAGTGCCAAAATAACACCAAACAGCAGGAGAGTAACCTTCACTCCTGTGTTATTGAAATACCAAAATGACACAAAATAGCAGGAAAGTATCCTTCAATCCAGTGTCATTCGTGTGTGCCAAAATAACACAAAACAGTAGGATATTAAGCTTCGCTCCTGTGTTATTCGAGTGCCAAAATAACACAAAAGAGCAGGATAGTAACCTTCACTCCTGTGTTATTCCATTGCCAAAATAACACAATCAGCAGGATAGTAACCTTCACTCCTGTGTTATTCGAATACCAAAATAACACAATACAGCAGGATAGTAACCTTAACTCCTCTTTTGTTGAAAATACCAAAATGACAGAAAACAGCAGGATAGTAACCTTGACTCCTGTGTTAACCCAGTGCCAAAATAACTCAAAACAGCAGGACAGTAACCTTCACTCCTGTTGTTATTCGAGTGCCAAAATAACACAATACAGCAGGATAGTAACCTTCACTCCTGTGTTATTCGAGTGCCAATGTAACACAAAAGAGCAAGATAGTAACTTCCACTCCTGTGTTATTCGAGTGCCAAAATACCACAAAACAGCAGGATCGTAACCCTTCATTTCCTGTGTTATTCCGGTGCCAACATAACACAAAACAGCAGGATAGGTAACCTTCACTCCTGTGTTATTCGAGTGCCAAAATTACATAAAACAGCAGGATTGTAACCTTCAGTCCAGTGTTATTCCAGTGCCAAAATAACACAAAACAGCTGGATAGTAACCTTCACTGCTGTGTTATTCCAGTGCCAAAATAACACAAAACAGCAGGATAGTAACTTTCAATCCTGTATTATTCCAGTGCCAAATAACACAAAACACCAGGATAGTAGCATTCACTCCTGCATTATTTGAGTGCCAAAATATTACAAATCTGCAGGATAATAAACATCACTCCTGTGTTATCAGAGATCCAAAATAACACAAAAACAGCAGGATAGTAACTTCACTCCTGAGTTATTCCAGTGCCAAAATAACACCAAACAGCAGGAGAGTAACCTTCACTCCTGTGTTATTCCACTGCCAAAATAACACAAAACAGCAGGAGAGTAACCTTGACTCCTGTGTTATTCCAGTGCCAAAATAACACCAAACAGCAGGAGAGTAACCTTCACTCCTGTGTTATTCCACTGCCAAACTAACACAAAACAGCAGGAGAGTAACCTTCACTCCTGTGTTATTCCAGTGCCAAATTATATAAAACAGCAGGATTGTAACCTTCACTCCTGTGTTATGCAAATGCCCAAATACCACAAAACAGCATGAAAGTAACCTTCACTCCAGTGTTATTCCAGTGCCAAAATAACACAAAACAGCAGGATAGTAACCCTTTCAATCCTGTAGTACTCCAGTGCCAAATAACACAAATCAGCAGGAGAGTAACCTTCACTCCTGTGGTATTCCAGTGCCAAAATAACACCAAACAGCAGGAGAGTAACATTCACTCCTGTGGTATTCCAGTGCCAAAATAACACCA